>CM053585.1:185209681-185298404 GCA_028646515.1 Pseudochirops corinnae | reverse complement strand
CACACATTTGGGGGAAGGGGATTAGCAGCTGGAGGATTAGAAAAAAGCTTCATGTAGAAGATGACTCTCAAATTGAATCTTAAAGAAGAGTTGGAGGTGACAAGCTTGAGAATATAAGCCATGGGAGACATTGAGTCTAAATGCACAGATAACAAGAGTGTGTAATGAGAGAGGTAATTTAGTGTAATAAGACAGGAAAGGTGGGCTTGGGGCCAGGCTATATAAGGATGAGTTTATATTTGATTCTGGTGTTAGTAAGGGTGTGGGTGTGTGTCTCCGTGTAGAAGGAGACATGTTATGGAGAGTGAAATGACAAGATTTGGCCACTGGTTGAGTGAGTGAGAGGGATGACATTGAGATTGCAAATTTGTGTGATTGGTAGGATGGTGGTATATTTGACAGAAATAGGAAGGTTGAAAAGAAGAGGCAGTTTTGGGGAAAGTTGCTTATTTGTGTTTTGGACAGGTTTAATTTGATATAGAATATCTACTTTGAGATGTTCAGCAGAAAATTGGAGGTATGGGAGCATGGCGGAGGGTTTGTGGAAAGAGAATGAATTCTGATTTGGAAGTGAATGGCTTAAGGTCATGCACTGAGCCAGCCTTGGATACTCGGAATTATACTCTGAGTGTCATAAGCACAAGGGAAGAAATGAAAACTAATTCATCTACATTTCAGGAAGAAAAGGGAAGCTGGGTTCCATATTTAGTTGTTTGTCCATTTGTGTTTTTTTTTTCCTCCCAGATTCTTGTATTTCAGTTCAATTCAGTGTTAAATGTCCAAGACTTTGTGCTTTGTGGTAGCTTTCTTTAGAGTATGGAGTATGAAGACAATGGGGAATGGGGGGAATCATCTAGTTCCTGACTGACAACAGGGGTCATAGGAATTCTTAGGAATCTAGAGCTGTTAGGGAATTTAGGATCATTTAATAAGCAAGCATTTATTAAATTCTTACTATGTGCAGACACTGAGATAGGTACTATAGGCCCAAAGGCAGAAAATGAAATAATTCTTATTCTAAGGCAGCGGTTCTCAACCTGTGGGTTGCGACCTCTTTGGGGGGTAGAACAACCCTTTCACAGGGGACACAGGTCCCCTAAGATGGTTGGAAAACACATATTTCCGATGGTCTTAGGAACCAAGACATCACTCCTCTATCCGTCACCAGGTGGGTCTGCCCACATGCAGATATGCCCACATACGAGTATTAAAGGGTCTCAGCTTTAGGAAAGTTGAGAATCACTGTTCTAAGGAACTTATATTTTCTCTTGGGATACATCATAAACCCCTAAGCAAATGTAGGAAAAAACTGATGCAGAAAGTCATTAGGGAGGAAAGGCAGTGATATTTAGGAGCATCAGGAAGAGCATTATGTTTTGAAGGAAGTTAAGGATTCTAATAGGGAGAAATGAAGGAGGATTGATTGCATTCCAGGCATGGTGCACAGTCATGGCAAAAGCAAGTAGATGGGAGACATGCCATGTACAAAGTACAGAGAGAAAATCAGTTTGACTTTTAGTGCTTTAAAAACCAATAAGAGTTTGTGTTTTATCCTGGAAGCATTGGGAGCCTCTAGATTGTATTCAGACAGGGAGTGACATGGTCAACTTTCCTTACCTGTGGAAAATCACTGTGGCAGTTAAGTAGAGGATGCATGGGAATGGGGAGGAAGGCAGGGAGATATATCAGTTAGGAGGCTGTTGTAGTAATTTCTGCAAGATGTGATGAGGGTCTAAGCCAAAGTTATAAATAAAATGTGGAAATGGAAAGATTTGACAATTGATTGACTGTGTGGAGTAAGAGAGAGAAGAGTTACAGACAGAATGAAAATTATGATCCTGGGATACCAGAAGGATGGTGTTACCCTGGCTAGATGGTAACATTTTATTGGTGAGAAAACTTGAGGTCAGGTTGCTCAAGGCCATAAGCAAAACTGGGGTTTGAATATGGTTCTGAATCTCGTACCTTGGATGGGCATCAAGTCGTTCCCTCTGTGTGCCTGGTTCCTCACATGGAAAAAGGGGAATGATCATATCTGACTTACCTCACTTATAATAGCTTTGTAGACTGTCAGTCCTTATAGAAAAGGGAACTCTATTATTAGTGGTACTTTCTGACAGAAGTTTCCTGGAGGCAGGAGAGGGACAGTGGACTTCCCATGAGTCCATTCTGACCAAGGCAAGGAGGGACCATACTGTTCTATCTCTGGAAATTAACCATTTAGCCCATTACTCTGTGCATGAACAGCCACTGATCACTGAGGAATAAGGAAGAGAGTCTTAGGGAAGCTGAGATGCCAAAGAAGATCCTTCTGAATGGGAGTTCATTTTGAAAGCTTTTTCCTCCTGGAATGTCAAAAAGGAACCTTGAGCAATGGAAAAATCTCAGATCCATATACCTTACTCATATTTCAAAACAACATATTGTCTCAGACTGAAATCAGGGGCAAATAAATATGAGAACCTAATGGTTTACTGTTAAAGAGATTTGCAAAAATATGTAAAACAATGCTGCTCTTTTGATTTTTTTTGAAAATATAGTGATTTTTTCATAAAAATGTTATATATGTATTTGTTACTATAAATCTTGAAATGCTATAGAAATATGAGCTATGACTGGACTCTTGAGGGTATAGGCATGTACTCTTTTACCTTCCTCTCTTCTCTGAGAAGCATCATGGATCAGACTTGCTGTCTGTCTATGCTTTTGAATCAGATTACAGTATAATTGGGAAATGTTTGACAAACAAGATGAAAATATAATACAGCATAGATCAGGTTAATTTGTGGGTTTTAAAGTCAGCATGTGACTGAGATCCATTTGTCTTTGATTTTGATACCACTAGTATTATTGAGATCTGGTCTTGAAGCTGGAATTCAGATATTATCTCTGACCCATACTGGTCACATAATGTGACCCTGGGCAAGTCTTTTAACTCCCCAGTTATAAGGCAATAAGTTGCAAAGGAGGTGTGGACCTGTACTCGTGGAGGGAGTTGCCTCTTCTGAGAGTTCTCTATCAAATGAAATTAATTAGAGGCTTAGTCTCTATCCTTTATTTCCAGTGAGTGTGTGAGGTCTAGAGCCAAGTTGGTCCAACTGTAGGGGTTCCTGCCCAAGGACCATATCTTTGCTACGTTGCATATAATTATGAATTTAGAGACGGAGTCTATCAGTCAACACACATTTATTTATTGGAATGTTTCAGCAAATTATTATGTATTATTATATAGAAGACGCTTTAGAGATTATCCAGTCCAGCCCCCTCATTTTACACATGAGTACACTTGTACACTTTTAGTGAGTTTCCTAGGGAACAGAAGATTAGCCTAACATCTCCTAGGGACATTATTTGAGGCTAGAGGGTGGGAGAGAGTGAAAGGGGAGCAGCCTTCTGCTTCTTGTTTCGAATGTTTATATTCCACTCTTATTTTTTTTTAATATTTTAAATTTATTTATTTTAGTTTTCAGCATAGATTTCCACAAGATTTTGAGTTACAATTTTTTCTCCCCATCTTTGCCCTACCACCACCCCAAAATAGCAAGCCTACTGAATATCCCTTCCTCCAATCTGTTCTCTCATATCCTCCCCTTCACCCCCCTAACTTTCTAGTAGGGCAAGATGAATTTCTATACCCCAGTGCCTATATATCTTATTTACCAGTTATATGTAAAAAAACAATTTTTTAAAACATTTGTTTTTAAAACTTTGAGTTCCAGATTTTTCACCCTTCTTACCTCCTCCCCCACCTCCCCTAGGAAGATAAGCAGTTCAATATAGGTTGTACATGTGTAGTTACCCAAATCACTTCCATAGTAGTTATAGTGTGAAAGACTTAACTGTATTTCCCTCCATCCTATCCCACCCCCCACTTATTCCGTTTTCTCCTTTGACCCTATCCCTTTTCAAAAGTGTTTGCTTCTAACTACTCTCTCCCCCAATCTGCCTTCCCTTCTATCATTCCCCCTCTTATCCCCTGCCCCCCTATTTTCCTCTAGTGTAAGATACCTTATTGAGTATGTATGTTATTCCCTCCTTAAGCCAAATTCAATGAGAATAAGGTTGTTCCATTCCTTTTCACCTTTCTGCACTTCCCCTCCATTGTAACAGTTTTCTGTTGCCTCTTTTATATGAAATAATTTACCCTACTCCAGCGGTCCTCAACCTGTGGGTTGCAATCCCTTTGGGGGTTGAATGACCCTTTCACAGGGGTCGCCTAAGGCCATCGGAAAATACATGTTTCCGATGGTCTTAGGAACCGAGGCACCCCTCCTCTATCCATCTCCAGGCGGGTCTGCCCACATGCAGATACGCCCACAAAAGAGTATTAAAGGGTCACAGCATTAGGAAGGTTGAGAACCACTGCCCTACTCTATCTCTCCCTCTCTCAATAAATTCCTCTCTCACCTCTTAATTTTATTTTTTTAGATATCATCTCTTCATATTCAACTCATCCTGTGCCCTCTCTATACACATGAACATACATATGCCCACACTCACATGTATTTATATACACATATATCCTCCTATACATACATATACATATTTATTTATACATACATACACACACATATTCCCTTCAACATATTCATACTGAAAAAGTCTTATGAGTTACAATGATCATTTTTCCATGTATAATTCAACTTTAATAAGTTCCTTATGATTTCTTTTCCCTGTTTACCTTCTCATGCTTTTCTTGCTTCTTGTATTTGAGTGTCAAATTTTCTTTAAAAAAAAAAAAAAAACAGTCTCTGGCCTCAAGGAGCTTACATTCCAATGATGGAAACTACTCAAATCAGTTGATTCAAGATCAGTATTTAGGAGAGTGAATAGGCTTCTATACTTAGAATTGGAAGAGACTGGAGAAGACCTTTGAGGTCTTTATGAACGTCCCCTTCATTGTGCAAATGAAGATACCAAGGCCCAGAGAGTTTAAGTAATTTACCCAAGGTCACACAGCTGGTTAAGGTTTAAGGTATGGTTGTAATGCAGAATGGCCGTTGCTAGAGGGTATGGTTGGAATGGAGAACAGTCAGTATTTGAAGTATATTTAGGGTGGAGAATGGTCAATGTTGGGCTTTATGGTCTTGGCTTAGGGGGTATTCATTAGATTCAGGGTTAAGAATCAGTAAACAAGTACTTTTTTTTCAATTTATTTTTAATTTTCAACATTCGCTTCCATAAATTTTAAGTTTTCTTCTCCTCTTCCCCCTCCCTCCCCAAGATGACATGCAATCTGATATAGACTCCACACATTTCATTTCTATTAAACACACTTTCACATTAAGTCACTCAACAAGTACTTATTAAAGGACTAATATGTACCAAGCATTGTGCTAAATATTGGTAATACAAAAATGAAACAGCCCCTGCCCTAAAGGAGCTTATATCTTTTGGAACGGTCATGTTTGGAGGTATGGCATGGCTGGATAGTGAAGAACTGTGGTTGAAGATGTGGTAGGTAGAGAATGACCAGTGTTGGATTTTGTGTTCTTGGCCTTAGCGGGTTTCCATCAAGTTTGGGGTTAAAAATGGTCCTAGTTTAGAGGTATGGTGGAAGTAGAGCATGATTAATGTTGGGGATTGTGGTCTTGGTTCAGTATGTCCATCAAGGTTGAGGTATAGAATAGACATGATGGAGGTATGGTTGAGGGTTGTATTTTGGTACCCTGACCTGTGGCTAGAGTTGGTTAGAGCAGAGTGCAATTCCATTTTTTCCAATTGAGGTTTCATTTAGATTCTGTCTAGGACCTGGGACCTAGCCTCCATGTATACTTTCTGTCCTTAGATGCTTCATGTTGTTGGGTTTTTATTGCCAGCTTACTAAGTTCCGTCTCTCCTTGTTACCTTGTGATATCCCTCAGGGGAAATAGTGATGGCAGTGGGGACTTTTCCAGGGCCCCGAGAATATTGGCTCTATTCTTTGAGGATTTTGCTTCTCTCACCATCCATTCATTTGCCAAGTCCTGTTGATTCTACCTTCACAATATCTCTTTTATATGACCCTGTTCTCTTCGATACTACTGTAACTCTTGTTAAAACTCTCCTCATTGCTGGACTGTTACAGTAGCCTGCTAGTTTGTCTCTGCTGAGATCTTTCCCCATACCAGTCCATCCTTCACTTAATTATCAATTTGATCTTTCTAAAGTACTGGTCTGACCATGTCATCCCTTGAATTCAATCAACTCTAATGACATCTTCACAATAAAATCTAAAACCCATGGTTTGGTTTTTAAAGCTCTTTGTCTCCTAGTCTCCTACTTTTGTAATCTTATTCCTTACAGTGTTCTTCTCCACCTCTATTCCTCAGCGTAACTGTGTGATCCAGTGATGCCATTGTCCTTACTGTTCCTTGTACTTGATACCCCTTTTCTCATCTCTGAGCATTTTCATTTGTTGTTCCCTATGCCTGGAACTCCCTCCTTGCTCATCTTTGCCTCTTTGCTTCCTTCGGTCCCACCTTCTACAAGAATCCTTTCCTAATTAGTCTCTAACTGTCAGCATGTTGTCTCCCTCACCTGGCTGTGAACTTCCCTAGAGTGGGGGCAATCCTTTCACTTTCTGTGTATCCCCATTGCTCAGTGCACAGTGTTTGATCCATAGTGGGTGCTCCATAAATGCTTGTGGACTGACTGATTGACTTTGTGCCAGGTCTCAAGCTCGGCATGGAGCGGGATGCCTATGTCATGATTGCTGAGAAAGGAGAAAAGCTCTACCACATGATGACAAGTAAGAAGGTGAACCTCATCAAAGACCGGAGGAGGAAGCTGAGCACTGTCCCCAAGTGTTTCTTTGGCAAGTAAGTCCCAGGCCTGTGACAATGCTCCTCAAATCTCCTAATCCCATGCTCTTCACCCTTAGAGCCAGTGCTTGTAATCTCCTTAGCTCTGCCTGGTGTGTGTCCCTCAAAGGGCCAGCATCCTCATCAAGCTGGCTCCTGACATCAGGTGGTTTCCTTAGGATTTAGGCAACTACAGACACAATCTGATCTGCCCCTCTTGTTTAACAAACGAGACAACAAAAGCTATAACTTGCCTAAAGTCACAAGGGCAGTTAATGGCAGAGCCCAGATTCTAACCTATGTCATTTAACCTAATGTTTAAGTGCTTTTCCCTCTCTGGTATGGAACCTTTCAATGAATATGTTAGCCCTTCATGCTATGTTTAGGCGGGAGTATAGTGGAAGGAACCTTGAATTGAGAATGGGGAGACCTGCCTTACTCTGCTGTTGAGTTGCCAGGTGACTTTGGATAAGTCACTTCCCAAATCAGCTTATTCAGCAAGAAAATGAAAGGGTTTGAGCCAGGCGCTTTCTAAGGCCCTTTCCAGGTCTAATGTCTTATGATTCTGTGGTTTATCAAGTACCTTATATATATAGACATGCAGCCTGGCCTTGAGGAGACCATGGTCTAAATGGGAAGACAAAACAGAGCCCATGAAAAGACCACAAACAACTCCCAAGTAGACTGAGGTAAGACCTCAGTCTGCAGATTTTCAATGTCAGGCTGTTGGAGGTCAGAGGAGAAAGTGCTCACTTGGTGCTGGGATGACCAGGGAAGGATCATTGCGGTTCAGCCACAAACCCTAGCCCTGATTATTGTCCACTGCAAATACATCTCCCATCCTATTTTCTATCCCATCTCTACCTTAAACCACAGTGAGCTGTAGTTACTGCAGAACCCCTTAAGAAACTGAGATTTGAACTAGTCTTCAAGGGATAGGTTGGGTTTGGATGAGAGAGAAGAGAGGCCTTCAGGATGAGGGTACTGGGCTATCGAGTAGGGGAGGCAGGGTGATAAAAATAGAAACAGGACTGGATTTGGAATCAAAGAATTTGTGGTTGAATCCTGATTCTTCCTGAGCAAGCCACCTCACCCCTCTAGGTCTCTGCATCTGTATAATGAGGGTGGGGTTGGACTCAGTTTACCTCATCAGACATTTATTAAACACCTCTTACGTGCAAGGCACTGTGCTAGACACCACATAGAAAATCAAGAGCAGAATGGCCGTGTCCTCTAGGGCTGACGCTCTCCTCAAGGTCCTTACCAACTTTTATGTCCTCTTTTCTGATTTGTGATCTTCTGTCACGCAGGACTTTGTAACTTTGGGTGTGGCATTGGTCATTGTACTGAAGCCTATGCGCTCCTTCTCATCAGAATGTTTTTAAATAATTGAAGGAAATGATCAATTTCAGTTAGATTAGTCAAAATAAAGATGGAATTTATGGGCTTCCTGAAATGTATCCACAGACTCCTCAGAAGACCTCAGGGTAAGAGCTCCTTTTAAAAATCATGTTGAGGTAGCAGTGACTAGAGCAAGCTGGCTCGTCATGTGATTTTTGTTTCCTGGGTATAATGGCTAAATGAACTGCTGGGGTATTTGTCACGGGTTAAGTTAACATGATCACCAGGGGTAGCCTCTTCTTCCCCATGGGGACTGTTAAAACTTCATAGAACCAGTTTGGGAGTTAGATGGGACCTCAGAGGTCATAATTCTACCCTCTCTGGAATAGGGATGGTCTTTGCAGTGTTGCTGACCAGTGATTATTTAGCCTTCCCTTAAGACCCTTTAGGAAGGCAAACTCCCTGCCTCCCCACTAACTTATTCCACTTTTGAAGGACTTTACTTGTTTGGAAATTTTTCCGTATTTGCCACTTGACTCACCAAATAAATGCCTGTTCCTTAGTCTGGGCTGAAGTGCTTGTCACAAGGTCAGACAGAAACATAGGCCATGTGATGATCTGGCCTGTGCCAGGCTCATCCAGCCAGCAGTGAAGTGCTCCCTTCCACCCTCTGCTGGACCCGGGGCCTGTGAACGGTCCCAGACCTTGGCACAGAACAGGGCAGTGTGGGGGCAGCTGTCTCCGGTTCCCTTATGTGGGTGAGAAACATCTGTTGTTCTCCGTAACTGGCTGCAAAAAAATCTCTCTCTCCCATTTTCTTGGACTTTAAGAAACTACTAGGGGGACTGAGGCTGGGTGTGGGCAGGAAGCCCTAGAGCAATTTATGTTCCCCATGGGGCTCCTCCCCAGGAACAGAGTAATTTTTATCTCCCCAACCCCCCCCCCCCCCCAGGTCTAGTTTGCCCCTCAAACACATGCACCTACCTACAGATGGATGAGTCAGGCTCTCTACTTGAGCAAAACATTGAAAGGCTAAAAATATTTCCAGCCCCAGTGGAGGGAGGGTGGAATGCTGCTCTTGATAGGCAGCAAACCCTTTTTGATTTGGCAGCAGCGGCCAGGCTTTATTGGACCCAGATTTCTTGGAGACTGTTTGGCTCTTAGCTATTCCTTTTGTTCCTGGTCCCAAGAGGAACATATTTCTGATGTAACCCCCGAGTAAGCTCATAGATGGGTTGGGGCCTGGGTCCTGGGTCCTGGTAGGGGCCTCATCCCACCCGGAAGCTTGACAGTAATTATGGAGATGAAGCATCTACTCGAGGAAGCCATCTCTGTTCCTTGGCTCTGCTAACTCTTGGTCCTTCCTAGAATTATCCCCTTAGATTCAGTTCAAGTCATTCTTTTTCTTAAACTAGCAGCTTGAGCCAGATTTTGAAATCTTAGAACTTTAGATTCAAAGAATCCCAGCCTCAGAGAATTATAGACTTACTCAGAGAAGTGTAGTCCATCAGGTTTGGAGTTTCAGCTTCTGGCTTTAAATCCCCACTCTGTTCTCTTCTACCTGTGTGACCTTGAGCCAGACATTTACTTAGTCTTTGGACTTTAGTAAACAAGGGAGTTGGATTGGATGGCGCTTTCAGCTCTTGATTGATGGGATCCGTGATCTCCAAGTTACTTTCTAGCTTTAAATCTCTGATCCTATAACCATAACTTCAACAGAGAATTTCTTTTAAATCCCCAACCCTAGAATCTTAGAGTTGGAACCTTAGAAACGATCTTAGTTCAACTCCTTACCCCAGGAAATCCGTGTAAAACTCACTTTCTCTAGGAAGTCTTCCTGAATTAACTTGTTCACTTTTCTCCATGTTCCCTCCGTTCTCTGCCTACTCATGCTTACATGTTGTTTTGTAAGTGTCTTTCAGGAGTGTGTGTGTTGGGGGGGGGGGGGGGCGCATTTTTAGGACTTTGTCAACTTTGACTTTTCAGTCAGCTCATAGCAGTGCACAATAGCGTATACATACCACAGTGGGTAAAATGTTGGACCTGGAGTCAGGAAGACCTGAGTACAAATCCTGCTGCTGACATTTAGTAGCCCTTTGATCCTGGGCAAGTCAATTTTCCTCATCTGTAAAATGGGGATATTCATAGCACCTACCTTTCAAAGGCTTGTTATGAGGATCACATGACACAATATATAAGATGCTTTGTAGTTCTTAAAATGCTAGGCAAATGGCATTTCTTCTTATTACTGTTTATTTATTATTCTTATTACTATTCCCCTATGGGCATCTGCTAACTTATATCATTGTGGGATGTTAGAGCAGGAAGAGATAGTAGGATGTAGGTTGTCAGAGCTGGAAGGCTCCCTAGAGATCAATGAATTTAGCCTTTAATTTTACAAGTGAAGACACTGAGGCCTACAGTGTGGAATTGACTTGGTCAGGGCCAGTCAGTGAGTCTGTGTCAGAGCTGGGACCAGAACCCAAGTTCAAGACTCTTCTTTCTTCTACTATGTTCCCTCCTTACCAGGGAACAAGAAAAAAAACTGTTGGCTTTTTTGAATGATGAAGAAATAACTGGTATTTACTAAGCATTTTTGGGTCAGACATTATGCAAAGCTTTGTGGAGATACAAAAGCAAAAAGTCGCTGCTCTTGAGGCACAACACATAAGGTGGTGGTGGCCCCCAAAGTATTGTTTTTGGCTTGTAAGTCACAAGATGGTGAGTGGAGTCATAAGGGAGCCACATGACATTATTTTAAAGAAGCAGTGGCAGTATTGACTTGGCATTTTCCTTAGGCACTAGGAGACCTCTCCCTTTTTTCCCCTCCTTTATTCCCGAGAGATGATGGTGTACCAGATGATAGTAGGTCAAGAGCGTACCTTGTCTTATATTTATCCTGAAGTCCTGGGCACATGGGTAGTTGAACTGATTCAACAGTTCTGTTTCCATCCTGCAGTGAATTTGTTTCTTGGCTTATTGAGATTGGAGAGATAAGCAAGACAGAGGAAGGGGTCAACTTAGGCCAAGCACTGCTGGAGAATGGGATCATCCATCATGGTGAGTACATGGGGTACAGAGGGACTTCCTGTGGGTGTCTAGCTAGGGTTGGAGTCTGAAACTAATGATTCCCATTGATCCTTCTGTAGTACAAATCTGAAGGGTATGCCCTCCCCTTCCACCTTTCTGCTAAGCTAACCAGTTATCTTTTAGTGAGCTACAGGAGCTGCCTTGGATAAATGAGTGAGAATAGCACAGACCTAAACCATTGTGTAGAAATCCTCAGTAGGGCAGGTTATATTGATGGTATGTCAAGGGGCTTCTTTTTTTATAGAATTTAAACAAATTATTGTTTTCCAGATTTCTAGCCTCTTGGTTCCTGAGTTTGACTTTCAGGAAGCATGGGGAAATGATAGAGGTAGGAGATGTAGGCAACTCTGAGTCCCATGATTCTTTGAAATCAAATGAGATAATGGTTGTTAAGTATTATGTAAAATGAAACACTATGTAAATGCCAGTTATTCTGATTATGGTTCTTATTTCTTCTTGCCCACATGGCAGGTACATGGTAAGTGCAGCCAGAGCTCACCCTGTAGGATTTCTGGATAAATTAGACAGTTTTTAATGCAGAATTTTGATTCTCATTTTTAGGAAAAGAGGCTTCATAGTAGGTATTGCAGTATTGCAGGTCCTCTGCTCTGTGGCAGGGGCCCTTAACTTTTTCTGTGTCTTTGGCAGTCTGGTGCGCAGTGTGTGGACCGTTTCTCAAAAGAATAGTTTTAGTGGTATTAAAACTAAATAACTGTGATTTGCAAAGGAAACCAATTATATAGAAATATGGCGCGAAGTCACCTGACCACAGTTTTCTCATATAAAATAAAGTTAATAATATTTCTATTTCAAATCCTGTCTTTGCCACTACCTGTGTGACCTTGGGCAAGTTACTTCACTTCCTCTGTTCTTCATTTCCCTTCTCTGTGAAATGAAAGGGACTAAATGACCTTCTGACATCACTTCTAGCTCTTAAGTCATTCCTCCTTATAGAGGTTAGAGATAAGTTGGTGTTGAAGGCCAACTCTAAGTTAGGCAGGTAGAAGCAGCCAGCTTCTTGTAGCTGCTCCCAGGCCAACAGGATGTTGGCTCACCACTCTCCATGACATGCAAAGAACAGAGTGCCCTGAATTCTTGCTCATCCTGTATGGGAACACTAGATAAGGAAAGGATGTGATAGTCTTCAACGTCTGCTTGATGTTATGGGAATATAGTGACCAATACTTACCTTCTTTGTCTTTTTGCTCTATAAAAATCTTGTTCTGAGAATCAATAAACGGAATTCTATTCTGAACTACTCACCCGGCCCGGTTCATCTCACATCTCCGTTCACACTTGATGCTGGCATCAAGTGGCCACCAACAGGTTGGCCCTTTAGAGATCAGCTTGTCTAGTCTACTTGTCAAGAGATGGTTTTGTTGGCCTTGAGACTCTGTAGAAATGTGAGTTGTTGCCATTAGTCTCTTAGAATTTCAGAATCTCAGAAACATAAATGCCCTTTTTGGGCTCTTTCTGGTTGAGACCTTTCTATTATCTTTAAAGGGAATTTCTATGGTGACTTAATGGAAGCCCTGCTGAGTCCAGTGCTAATGTTGGGAGTCTAAATTTTGGGGTAACTGTTCTATTGTTACTTGTCCTTTAGTTATTTTGACTCTTCATGACCCTCTTTGGGGTTCTCTTGGTGAAGATTTTAGAGTGGTTTGCATTTCCTTTTCGAGCTCATTTTACAGATGAGGAAATTGAGACAAATGAAGTTAAGTGACTTGCCCGAGGTCACATATCTAGTAAGTCTGTGAAACCAGATTTGAACTTAGGTTTTCCTGATTCCAGGCCAGGCACTCTATCCACTGTGCCATCCAGCTGCCCCCTGTCAATGCAATTATTACTCAAGGACACAAAGCTATGGGTGTGCCTCATGCATACATAGGTTCAGACCATTAAGACTCAAAAGAAATTTTTAATGTCATAACTAAAAGTGACCTTTAGGATGTAGAACATAATGTCAGATGTGGAAGGAACTTTAGAACATAGGATGTCACAACTTGAAGGGACCTTAGAACATAGAGCTAGAAAGGGGTCTTTTAAAATAGTGATGTCAAACTCAGATAGAAATGGGGCCCACTAAACCATATATAAGCATCCCTGTGGGCCTCATATTGACTTAGAAAACAGTGCGTTTATATATTTCTTGTTTATTAGTACATCAACACATTAAAAGTAGGTCATGTGGTTCATAAGCTGCTTGTTTAAGGCCTCTCTTTTAGAACTAATCTAGTTCAGCCCTCTTACATGACCGAAGAGGAAATTGAGGCTCAGTAAGGTAACCTTGTGCCCATAAATTGTTGGTAGGTGGCAGATTATGAGAATAAACAAAGACACAACCTTCTGACTCTGTCCTGGGCTCTTCCCACCATACCCTGCACTGTCTGAATAATGGGGGATGTTCCTTTTTTGCCCTTATACCTGAGTCAGCTCTGTCATGTTTCCTGGTTTTCCTTATGTAAGTTAAAAGGCTTCCTTAACACTGTTCCACCATGTATCAGGCTTCCAAAAGCAGTCTGAAAATCTGCCCCCATGATGGATGCCAGAGCCACGTAGGTTGATTATTTGGGGTCTCAGGCAACTTTGACTGTTTCCTGCTTCCATCTTCCCTCATAAAGGATTGGCATATTTGGGAAAGGGACCTTGTTTGTGGATTTGAGTCCCAAGAAAAGTGACTATCCTATCCTAGGATGATTGTTTTCTCTATAGTTGTTTGGCATTTTAAAATATGGGTTATGGCTTTTTTCCATTGATTATGTGGTTCATGTAAAAACCTAGACAGTTCTGTTTGATAGAATTGAAGAGTGGTCACTTGTCTGTAGACCAAATGAGAAGGAGGAGGTTAGGCTGGGGAAATTTAATTATTTCTTCAGGGAGTCTGGGAGCAATAGTGATTGGCATGGTTTGGGTCTCTGAGGACTTAAGTGTTCCACTTCATTAGTGTCTTGTGTTTTAGTTTCAGACAAGCATCAATTTAAGAATGAACAAGTAATGTACAGGTTCCGGTATGATGACGGTACATACAAACCGAGAAGTGAGCTGGAGGACATCATGTCTAAGGTACTGGGCTTCTGGTGCTCAGCAAAATGGGCTCCTTTGCAGCTTTCTTTAAGTGAGGGACTTTTTCCCAGCTCTCCTGCGTCCTTGTGCTCACCTCCCACAAGTCATAGGGCTTCTCATTTTTCCCTAACCTTAGTAAGGAGGTTATCTTTCCTCCCAAAGCAGAGACTGTACGGAAGACAAACTTTCAAATTACCCTTAAGTAAATCGAAATTTCTTTCCTTCTTTCCACCAGTGGAACAGACTCTTAGATTACTCCTTTGTAGACTAAGTCACTAAGGCCACTGTTTTTGACTCAGGCTCTTGTGGTGTCTCTTTAATTTCTGACTCCTGGACATCTGCGAAATTTGACTTTAGTACTGCTAACTCCCCTCCCCCCTACCTTGATGTACTCCCATGTCAATCTCCCATCCAAGATCACGTAGGGACAGCCTGTGATGACCTTTCCAGGATAGTATTCTGTGCTCTGGCCTGTACTCTCTATCCTTTCTCTTAATCCATACTTGTTTGTCTCATTTCTCAGGGACTATCTCAGCCATTTGGTAAGACAGCCCCTGACAGGTACCTTTTCAGAATCTACACGGTCCCCAGAGTTAAGCCTTTAGCTCCACAGGAATTTTGTCCAAATTTCACAAAATTTTCATTGTGGAATGGAGCTAAAGAGCCCAGTTAGACACTGTCCCTGCCCTGGTAGAGTTTACTGTTCAATAGAGGAGAAAAGATACAGGTACCACTAAGGGTAAGAAAGACTAGCACAGCATATCTATAAGAAAGCAGCAGACACAGAATGACAGGTGACCTGAAGCAAATATTCCATCTCAGACTGACTTCCCTCTGCAGTGGGCTGCCCCATTGGGCTCCCATGCTGTTAATCGGCATGTGCTCAGCGGTGCCAGGATTATTTCAATATTCGCTGGGCAGAAGAGAGTTAGAAAAAAATAATCAGGCTTAATTCCCAAGGCAAGCATAATGAGTTGTAGAAAGATTTGATGTTTTGAATTTTCTCTGTCTTTTTCCAGCCACCCCTAGCTTTTCTTTCCCCCCTCCAAAACCACTCTGTTACTGAGAACGATAGAGATTGGATTGTGTTTTGAGAAAACTTCATTTAGGAGATGTACTTTCACTGGGTGCTGATTCCTGAAGCACCCTGATGGCAACCATGTTTCTTTTATGCTTACTAGCTGTGTGACCTCCAGCAAGTCACTTAACCTTTGTCTGCCTCAGTCTCTTTAACTGTAAAATGAGATCATAATAATAGCCTCTACCTCAGAGAATTGTTGTAAGGATCAAATGAGACTATTTTAAAAAAGCCCTTAGCACAGAACTTGGCAACAGTAAACACTTAATTAATTCCTGTTCTCTTTCTTCTCTTAGGGTGTGAGACTTTACTGCAGGTTGCATAGCCTTTTTACTCCAGTGATCAAGTAAGTCTGACTTGTCATTCCTTCTCCCTGGACTAAGCCTCTGCTTTCTTCGTTGAATTTCTTTCCATTATTGTGTTTGTGAGCATCTCCTCTGTGGGGCCTCCCTTGTGGTCTGGCTCACCTTCTTTTCTGGCTTCCTCAGCTCTGTGTCTTCCCTCCTGTTACTAAGACTACTGTTGCTATCCACCCTGGAAATTTCAGGACTGTAGAGAGCTCCTGAGAGGGAAATGCCTTCTATCTACCAGTCCCCAGTCCACAACAGTCTTACAATTTATAGTCTGCAGTCCATGGTGTCTGAGGCTCTGAGTGCCCAGGGTCACTTGGGCAGCAGGTGATAGGATTTGTGGCCAGACTGGAACCCACGTTTTCCTGACTTTAAGTTTAGTTCTTTGTCCATTACTCAACACTACCCCCTTTCCTGCTGTTGCAGAATGCTTCCCTATCTCCTTTGGTCCCCTCAGCAGTAATGCTGATTAAGTACTTATCCTGTAAGATAGCTAGCTGTAAGATAGGTAATTCTATGTATTATTATTATCCCCATTTTGTGGACGAGACAAGTTAAGTGACTTACATAACAACACAGAGCTAGCAAGTGTTAAGGGTGAGATTTGAACCCAGGCATCTCTAAATCTGGCACTCCATCTTGTATGCTATACTCTCTCTTCCACAGAATGTGTGATTGGCAAGGGACCTAAGGGTATGGGATGTCAGAGCTGGAAGGGGCTTTAGAACATAAAACCTGAAATATAATAGGGCAGGAAGTGGCCTCGTGACCTAGAACATAGACTAGGTTGGACAAACCTTGGAGAGCATCTGGTGTAATCTCATATTATAGAAGAATAAATTGAGAGTGGAAACAATTTGTAGAAGATCATTCATTTATGGAAGTTCATAGATGGAAGAATTGGGGTTAGAATCATGTAAACAGGTAACTCTTAACTCCTCCTGCTACTGAAATTATAACACATGCAAGCTAAACCTAAATGACTCTTTTTTTTTTTTTTTTTGGAAAGGAGAAGTAGCCTGGGGAGTCCCAAGGTGAGTCCACATGAGGCCAGTGAAAGTATTTAATTCTCATTCAGCCCTGAAAGACTTTTTGCTTACATTAACACTTGCTTCTGTACCCTTTATATTACCTATCAATGAGAAGTTTGGTTTTGAAGCCTTCTAGCTCATAAGCTAGGGATGAACCAGGAAGGAGAGAGAGAGAGAGAGAGAGAGAGAGAGAGAGACACAGACAGACAGACAGACAGACAGACAGAAGAGGAAGAGAGAAATTTCCTTTCCTCAGGGTGCTTACAGTATATTTGGGGAATTGCAAGTCACTTCCCCTTCTGGGCCTCAGTCCCTTCATTTTTAAATGAAGGGGTGACACTAGGTTCCATTTTAGCTCTTTATATTCTGTGTTCTAGTGACCCTTCTAGTTCTGACATTCTGTGTTCTAAGATCTCTCCCAGCTCTGACAGCCTATGTTCTAAGGTCTTTTCTGGGTTTAATATTCTAAGGTCCCTACTAGTTCTGACACTTTACATTCTGTGATTACATCAATATCAGTTCTGACTCATAAGAAGCAATGCCCTGGCACACATGCCTGCATATGACAACTTAACTTCTTTTCCAGGATACAGGAAAGTATCCCTGTTAGCCCAGCCTGCTTATCCTAGTTATTAAACATTGTAATTAAGAGATTTAGTTGAGACTTATCTTACTAAAAATAAGGAGAGTTTGAACTTCATCCCCAGCATCCTCCCCTTTTTCTTCAGGAGGTGGAGCTTAAAGGCATGAGTCTGGGTGCATGCCAGGGAGTGTTTCCTTGGGGCAAGAAGGTGCTCTTCTGGGCAGGGTTCCTTGGTGCCCCTTTCCTTTTGATTCCTGACTCTTCCCCTGCCATTTGGAGTTTGACAGTGGGCTAAAAAGAGAAGGAATTCTAATGGCTGATTTCCTCCAAAAGATGTAGGGCAAGGTAGGAGTGAGAGCTGGGATGTGGGGAGAGGAGGAGATAGTTTTACAAATAAACAGTATTAGTTGCCAAGAGGCAGATTTTGACCCATGTGAGACAGGATTTCCTAAATAATTGGGGCTCCCTGGGGGTGTCAGAGGCTCCCTCAGTAGGAAGTGGAGGTTTAAAGATTTGATTAACCATTTGTTAGGGCTATTGTAGAGGCGATTCCTAGGGCAACTAGGTGGCACAGTGAATAGAGCACCAGATCTGGAGTCAGGAAGATGTGAGTTCAACTGTGGCCTCAGACACTTTACTAGCTGTGTGACCCTGGGCAAGTCACTTAACTCTGTTTATCTCCAGCTCATTTTACAGCTGAGATATCTCTATCCACTGCACCATGTAGCTGCCTGTTGCAAACTATATAGATGTTAGTTATTATTTGTAAAGAGAGAGGTTTGGATTAGGTTGCACCTACGATTCTTTCCTATGTAGTAGTTATGGTGCCTTCCCTGGAAGGAGGAAGACCTGAGCTAAAATCCTACTTCAGACACTTACTAGTTGTGTGTCCTTGAGTAAGTGACTTAAACTCCCTATGCCTCAATTCATTTGTAAAATGAGGGGATTGGAATCCATGGCTTCTGGGGTCTCTTCTGACTTTCAGTCTTTAATTCTGTGAAAAAACCACCTTTCAGGGCTGCAAAACTTCTTGAACATGAAGCAAAAGGTCCTATTTAGGTTCTTCTGGCTAGACACCTATGGATAGCCAAATGCCTGTCTCTCTGAGCCTTAGTTTCTTCAGCTATAAGATGGGAATAATGATACTGCTTAGGGCTTTAGACAGGACATTGCTTTGTAAGCTGTCAGGTGTAGAAATGAGAGCTAGAGTAATCTATCTATCTGTCTATCTCTCTGACTTTCTATCTATATATATATCCACCTGTCATCTTCTTTAATCTCCATCCTCTCCCTGCCAATATTTGTTTACTAATTTTGTTTTTTTTTTTAATGCAGAGACAGAGACTACCACTTGAAGACCTACAAATCTGTGATTCCTGGGAGCAAACTGGTGGACTGGTTGCTTGCTCAGGTAGGCTGTGCATATGGGACCATTGTTGGTAGCAGTGATTGTTGCCTGCCAACCCTGAAGAAGATGGTATTAGATACTATCGCTTTTAGTTTTCTGTTGAAGGAGATGACAGGAACCCTTCAGTGCCTAGCATAATGCTCTGCATTTAGTAGGCGTTCACTAAATACTGGTAGAATTTAATAATTTGAGAGATGGGGGGGCCCTTAGGATGACTGTGTTACAAGGCTGCTTAGATGTTTTAACATGAAGGGAACTGAGGCCCAGAAGGGTGACAGCTGACTTGCTTAAGGTCATACACTCTTTTTGCTGTAAGGTGAGTTGGATGAGTAGGATTCTGATGGGTAGGAAAGGAAGATGAGCTGGTGAGGACAAGAACAGTACAGGCAGAGGGGAAACAGTATTATCAAGACAAAGAGGTGGAGTGTGTTCAAGGAGTAGTAAGTAGTGTCATTTGACTGAATTTTAGATGTAATAAATCCTACCTTATGTTTACATAGCACCTTATCATTTGCAGAATTCTCTCATGTGCCTCCTCCTCTAGCCCTCTGAGGTTGGGAGGGCAGCAATCATCCTTCCTATTTTTAGATGAGAAAATAGAGACTTAGTGAATGCAACCTCAATTACAATCAACCCATCAACAATCCTTTATTAAAGAGACTTCTCTTAGCTGGTCACTGTCTCTAGGTACCGGTGTCAGAATGACCGTAACACAGCAGTTGCTGCCTACCGCGTCCTGGCTGTTAAGTGTGGGTATTGGGATCCTGGAGAGTCAGAGTTATGTAGGAGGTAGAGACTTGTTCCTGAGGTCAGAGGCTTGTGTTAGAATTCTACCTTAGTTACTTACTGTTAGTGCAGGAGCGTATGGCCTCAACTTCCTCCTTTGTGACATGAGGGTGAGAGGAAGTGAGTGGAACATAATGGACAGAGAGTTCTTCTTCCCCTCCCCCCATTCAGGAAGCCCTGGGTTCAAGTCTTGCTGCTGCCACATATTGCCCCTGTGATCCTGAGCACAATGCTTAACCCCGAAGTCCCCAAGATGTCTCTCTTCAGGTCAGCTATACAGAAGGTGCTAAACTGTATTGTAGAGGAGGTCTCTCCCTTAGGAGTTTCCTATACCAGTGAAATTGCTCATGCTCTAATTCCTCTCTCCCAAAAAAAGCTGGGGGTAATAATCCATGTTTTCCTACATGATAAGGTTGTTTTGTGGGAAAAACTTTGCTAACTTAAAAATGCAGCATCATTGAGGGACACTCTTGTTATTATTACTGAAGACCAGTATCCTATCTTTCCTATCACATGGCCTCTGGGGGAGGGGAGCAAGGAGGAGGGAAGGGGAGAGCTCAGGTAGCACCTTGGCTGTTTAGGGAGTCCATCTCTGGGTTTATGCTGTCTGTGGTTTTATAGACAGACAGAGACACAGGGTTTCGAGTTAGAGGACCTGAGTTCAAATCCCTGCTTTCCTGCTTACTAGCTGTATGTCTTTGGCTAAGTTGCTTCTCTTTGGGCCTCAGGTCATTCAGCAAGCATTTATTATTGTACTTAGGTCGGGGATTGTGATAGTGGCTTTAGAGAGAAATGGAATGAATGAAGCAATCTCTCCTTGCTTACTTTCTGATAGGGGAGAGAACACAACCACACCCTCCCCAAACCTATATATACATGCCCATCGTATACATACATATGCAAAGACACCACATACACACATACCTATTCATCCAGACATATATGTGTATATATGTGTGTGCACACACCCATACATACATATAATATACATACATATACACAGAGTGCTATTCCCACTTTAGAGATGACAAAACTCTGTTCAAGGAAGGACTATTAAAAACCGTAACCTCAAAAACATACTTTGTTAGAAGATGGTTTGGGTTGGTACTGTTATGTGCCAACAATCAGATGTGTATGAGCGGCCTTTGGAATCCAGAGGCAACCTCAACATTTTGATCGCCGTTGTTATTATTATTGAAGTGTCTCCTGACTTCAGGGTCAATATTATTGATCACCTAAGATTTCGGTAGGGGATGTGAAGAAAGGGAGAGTGAAGGAAAAAAAGAATACCAATTTAAAATGCTTTATTGATATATTTTTTTGAGCATGGTAGGGGACACATTGGAGAGAGCACTGGGCCTAGAAGACCCAAGTTGAAATGTGGGCTCAGATACTTAGGCTGTGTGACCTTGGGCAAGTCACTTAATCTGTCTGCCTTAATTTCCTCATTTAAAAAATGGGAATATTTATATATTATATATGAACACATATTTATATGCATGTACTTAGCACGGTGCCATAGTAGGTGCTGGGTAAATGCTAGTTGTTGTTAAATACTATCATTATTGTTATTTCACTTTTATTTCCCAGTATATTCTTTCCCTTCCTAGAGAGCATTCCTTTAAAATATAGAATATAAAAGAATAAAAAACAACAGCTAGTTCAGAAAAATTGAGCAACCCATAAATCAAATCCAGCATTAAATGGAATTTTCCCTACTCATAGTCCCCCACCTTCACAAAGAAAGAAGTGATGTGCATTCTTATATCTCTTCTTTGAGGACAAGCTTGGTTGTTATATCCCAGCATATAATTGTATTTCTAGAACATTTTAGAGTTTGCAAGATACTTTCGTTATAATAACCCTGTATTGCAGTACAAATACTATTTTTCCATTTTACAGGTTGCAGTGACTTGCCTTGAATTCCCATAGTTCATACATTTTTGAGATGGGATTTGAATCCAAGTTTGTCCTGACTTCAGGCTTAATGTTCTGTGATGCCACACTGCCTTTCAGTGAGAAAGAAAAAAGGGGAAGAGTTGGGGACAGAAGGAAGCTCTGGATGGGGTTTCTTGCTGTGAAACCCACCATGGTCTTAGCCTGAAAGGCGAATCTGGGCCCTATTCCCTACTGAGTAACAGAGTAACTCGATGAGATGGAGATACAGGCAAGAATCTAGACTGGGACTGAAGTTGACAATTTTTTAAAACAGGAATGAGGTCCAGCCTTTCTAATGCTGTGGCACAGTGCCAATTATCCCATATTGTTGGGGGGGAGTGCCCTTCCCCCATCAGCCAGTCCTGGTGGGAGTAAGGCTGGGGGGGGTGGGCAGCATGAGTGGATAATTGGAGCTGAGGCAGCAGAATGGCTTCCATGTGGCTGATTTTACAGCAGCTGGAGATGAGATCTGTGTTGGAGGCAGAATGGGGCTGGGGGGTGGGGAGCCTGGGACTTGGGCTGGGGAGAGATGGGGATGACTTAGTTCTCTGTGTGGCTTGGATTTTAAATTGCTTCCAGACTTGTTGTCAGAGTAGAAACTGATGAGGAAGGATACCATCCCACAACAGCCGAAAGTTCCACACGCATAACACATTCATTCAGTAAGCCTTTATTAACATTCTGCTGTGTACCAGCCAGTGTTCTAGGTTCTGGGGATGCAAAAATAAAAAGGAAACCATCCATGCACTTGAGGGGCGGGGAGGATGTATATATACAAAAACGAAATAGACCATAGTAATTGCTGAGGGTTGGGAATTGGAAGCTCCTTTTCATTGGGGTGGGGGTTGGGGATCAGAAAAAGCCTCATGTGGGAGGTGGCAAAACTGGGCTTTCAAGTAAGCTATTGAAGCTGAAGAGGGAGGGTATTCTAGAGACCAGGGAGTTTTTGAAAAGGTGTGGAGGTTTTACAAATGCAGTATATGTGAGACCACAAGTAGGACAGTTTGATTAGAGTGAAAAATGTACATGGGGAAAAATATGAACTCAGCCTGGAAAAAGTAAGCTGGAACCAGATTATGAAGGGTTTTAACTGCTAGAGGTAATGGGGAGCCAGTGGACACGCATTCTTATGGTAACGATGTGAGTCTAGTTCACCGAGCTTCCTAATAGAAGACTTTTGCCAGTGAGGAGAACAAACTTTTGATTGATCCTGCCAACCTGGTGAGAGGATTTGAGTAGAAACCTGGCAACGGACTGTCAAAAAGATAAAGATTTCTCATCAAAAGAAAATTGATCAGCAAGTGATTTTTTTTTTTTCCACCACAGCCCTACACTGAAGCATGGAGGGCTCTGATCAGTGTTGGCAGAAAGAATACTCACACCAATGAAATCACAGAACCTTTACATATTTTAGGTTAATCCTTCTCCAACAGTGGTGATTGTGCTATTAGTATCCATTCATTGAGAAACAATATAAGGACACAAAAGGTACTATGAATTCTTTTCAGTTATCCTTTCCACATCACAGGGGTTCAGAGGTGCAGTACCCCTGCAATTCAGACAATCCACGTAAAATTTTTTGGCCCTCCCTTTTGTACCAAAGAAGTCTGAATTTTTTTCTTTTATGGGGTGTTTACAGTAAAAATTGGGTTAAGTATTATATATGTAGGTCAATCTTAAGAAAAAATCCTGCATGAAAAAGAACTTTTTCTGTATTGTCTGCTGGTCTTCATGTGTCATCTGTGGCTTCTGCAAAACTCCCCCAAAATTCACATTTCATATTTTATGCCGACCCATGCTCTATTGGAACCATGATTTTAAATGAATTTGTATTGTTTCAATCACAGCAGTGACTAGATATATTTGAAAAATAATAATAATACATATGTGAGATATTATTTAGTATACAAAGGATGGTTTTTAATTTTTAAATTTTTTACCTAGAACTTGAGAAAAACTAACAAACAGAAAGGATTATTTATGAAAATGTAAATCTTACATACAGTTTATATTTTTAAAAGTATATAATCCCATCACATTCATTTTCAAGCTGTCCTGTTGTTTCTGTCTGTCTCTGAACTTTGTTCTGTTGTCTTCTCTACATTAGAAAAAATGCTTCAGTGTGAAAGTATTTGCAGATCCTATACATGATTGCATGCCACCATGGAGGGGGGGGGGAAGGGAGGAGAAAAATCTGAAACTCATGGGATTGTGGAACTGAATCTTGTAAACTAAAAGTAAATAAACAAGTCATTGGGAAAAGAAAAAAGAAAAAAATGCTTCAGGGTGGCTAGGTGGTGCAGTGAATAGAGCACCAGCCCTAGAGTCAGAAGAACCTGAGTTCAAATCTGGACTCAGGCACTTAACACTTACTAGCAGTGTGACCTTGGGCAAGTCACTTAACCCCAACAGCCCAGCCTTCCCCCCTCCAAAAAGGGAAAAAAAATGCTTCAATGACTCTTTCTTTTACACTTTTCTTTTAGCAATCACTAACCCTGTTATACTTGTCCCTAAATTAAAAACAAGCAAACAAACCATTTCTTTTAACAACCATGCATAGTCAAGCAAAACAGATTCTCACATGGGACCTCTCCAACAATATCTCGTTCTGTCCCTTGACTAAGTCATCTTTCTGTCAATGGCTGTAAATTCATAGCTCATCTTTCTAGCATCTCTTACAGTTTACCGAACCTTTCTGTCATAGCACTCTCATGAAGGAGGGGCTGCACATTTTTATGGAAGAAAAAAGTAAAGTTCAGATTAGTTATGTGACTTGCCCTTGGGACCATACATGGCTAGTAAATGGTAGTCAGGATTGGAACCAGTGGTTTGTAATTGTGAATGAGGTCACCTCTAAGTCTGTCAGCCTTGAGAGTCACAGTTCAGATCACTTTCTCTGATAGGCCATTAACTCGCCTTCTGAAGTTTCTATGTTTGGATTCCTTTCCTCTCTGTAGTGGTGAATGGAAGAACTCTAGTTTTAGCAGGCTGGGAACACACAGTTGGCTGTGGGTGTTTCTGTATGTACTTATTTCTCCCATCAGAAAGTGAGTTTTCCTTGTGAGATGGGATTGTTCCATTCTGTGAACTTTGTATCTTCAGGACCTAGAACAGCACCTGACCCAGAATAGATCCATAGAAATTGTTTATTGATCTATCAGTTGACTGAGTGGTTAAACAAAGAGGTTGCTACAATTTGGCTTTTTGCTTGTTCTCATTCTCCCACTTTCTCTTGATACTCTCTGGCTCCTTCTGCCATCAGTTCTACACCATATGTTCTCAGCCTGCCTGATCCACCTGCCTTCTCCAGCATGGAGGGTGGGAAGGGGATCTGCCCAGGTAGGTTTCTGTAGACTTAGCAAAAGGAGAGAAGCAAAGGTTACCTCCTAGAGGAAGAAAGAGGGCATGATCTAAGTCCTGAAAAGGCAGAAGGGGCTAGAAGGAACAGAGATTGAAGTAATATCATTTGTTTTTAATTTAACATCTTATTGATACATTTTCATATTCATTTCCAAATTCTGCCTTCCCCTGCCTAGAAAAGTCATCCCCTATAACATGGTAAATGAGAGGAAAAATAGGCAGCTCAGCAAAACTAACCAGCATATTAACTCTGACAGTGCTTGCAATTTTCACTGAATCTATAGTAAGCTACCTTTGTGAAAAGGGAGAGAGGGGCAGCATTGCTAGGGGATAGAGTTAGGAAGTTCTGGTTTCCAATCTTAGCTCTGCCTCTTACAACCTTGGTAACCTTGGATAAGGCTACTTGCTTCAATTTCTTCACATGTAAAATGAGATGTTTGGAATTTATGGACACAAGCGTCCCTTCCAGCTCTAAATCTATGATCTTAGGATCATCTCTGGCAGCAAGCTTAGCCAATTTAATTAAATAACATTCAGTGCTCTTCATTACACCATGCTGTCTTAAAAGAGTAAGGACATTTGAGTTATTTTCGTAGTATAATTGCAAAAGCAATTCAATTTGAGAAGTGTCCATTATGTACTCTCACTCTGCAAAGCTCTGTGCTAGATGTGGAGATACAACAAAGGCCTTGCTTTCCAGGAGTTTACAATGTACTTGGGGATGGGAGGAGCACACACACAAAAAAGCTGTGATATAAAACAGAATGAAAAAAATGTACAGCTAGACATCTCAGGAAGTAGATATCACTATCACCACTAGAGTCAGGGAAAGCTTCTTGGTAGAAGTGGCCAAGAGCTAGACCTTGAAAGAAGAGAGGGACTCAACAGAAGGAAAAAGAGAGATTGTTCCAAAACATTCGGGATGTCATAGCTGAAAAAAGCGGGGACTAAGAATGGGAGATTGAGTGTGGTCTTGCTTGGCTGAGAACAGGTAAGTTGGAGGAAGACTGTGGAGTGACTTGAATGTTAGGACCAGGAAATGCCATGATGATGATACCTATTATGTCTCAGACACTGTGCTTTTCAAATATCTCATTTGATCCTTACAAGAACCCTGGGAATAGGTACTATTATTGTACCTATCCATATTATAGTAGACAGAAATTAAGTGACTTGGTCAAGGTCATAGAGCTGGTAAGTGTTTAATGCTGGGTTTGAACTCAGTCTTTCCTGACTCCAGGCCTGGTCCTCTATCTCCACTGTGTCACCTAGCTACCCTATTTGATAGGTAGTCATCAAACATTGAAAGTTTTTGAGTGGAGGAGTGATGGTTTTAAAACAGTTAATTTAGAAAATAGAGCCAGTTGGGATTAATGACTTAATTTAACTGTACTGCTAGTTGTCTGCCCATACAAGTGTGCTGCAGACAGAAACCACATATATTCACATCAGTCAATAATTGTTCAATAAGTATTTATAAAGCAATTACTGTGTTCCAGGAATTGTTCTTG
The DNA here is from genome assembly GCA_028646515.1 of Pseudochirops corinnae. Lineage (NCBI taxonomy): Eukaryota > Metazoa > Chordata > Mammalia > Diprotodontia > Pseudocheiridae > Pseudochirops > Pseudochirops corinnae. The sequence goes on along the minus strand of CM053585.1, from coordinate 185,272,083 downwards.
CCTTCAAAGTGCTTGTAATTGAATGGAGGGGAACGTTTCATAAATTATGTACATACATACACCATATATACAGTGTAGATGGAAGGTAATCTTGCAGGTGAAGGCACTGGGAACTGCAGGTGGCTGGGAAAGGCCTCCTGCAGAAGGAATTATGTGAGCTAAGTCTCAGAGTAAGCTAGGGAGCCTATGAGGTAGATGTGAGGGGGGGCAGAGCATTCTGGACACAGAGGCCAGCCAGTGTAAAGGAATAGTCAGTCAGAAAATGGGAGCTTTTCCTTCCTCTAGGGACTGTCACACAAGCCCAGGAACATTTGCCTTTTGCCTGGTACCCTTGAGTGTTCTTCTTGATTTCTGAGGATGATTGAAAGCTGTGATCTAGTGAAGAGGCAGCACATTCTCCACTTGCATCCCTCCTAGTAGCCTGTGTCTTGTGAATGTTTCATCTCTTTACCGAGAAAAGAAGAGATCTTAGGTGGACTGCAGTGGCTCCTCTCTTACATTTGTCAATAGGTGGCATTTATTAATTATTAATAAATAAGGATTGTTTTAATGAATTATTAATTAATTAATAATTAGGGATATGCCAGGCACTATGTTAAGCTTAATGAATACAAAGAAAAACAAAACCAGTCCCTTCCCTCAGTGATCTCACATTCTTACGAGGACCTAGTCTCATCAGATCGAGTTCTGGGAACGAGAAATGAGTTTCTGGGTCTTCCTAGGTATGTTTGGAAACCGACTGCAGACTAGGTTAGAAATCCAAGTATGGACTGAATGAGTATGGGAGCTGCAGGGTATTACCCAGGAATTTAGCCCTCTCCTATGCTCAGAAATTCTTTAGACATAGTTGCCTGTTTCACAACTGATCTAGGGCCTTCAGGAGCAAACAACTTGGAGCAGTGGGGGAGGGAGGAACCTTGGACAGGTCATTTTGTAGCTCTCATCAGTGACTTTGATAAAGGCATTGATGGCAAACTGATAGATGGCGAAAATAATTGAATCAGAACCTAGTTCAATTCCTGATTCTCCTACCAACTATTCCCAAACAACTGCATATTTAAATACTTATCTCTTTATATATTAGAATATTATTATATATTATTATTAGAATATTGTTATATACATTTTATTAGAATATTTATATATATTAGAACATTAGCTCCTTGTGAGTAAGGATTGTTTCATTCATTTTCTTTGCATCACTACATATACTGCCTGGTTCGTAGTAGGCACTTAATATTTCGACTGGTTGAATCAAGAAGTCCTTGATAAATTGGAGCAGTGGTTCAAATCTAACAAGATGAAATTTAATGAACCTAAATTTAAAGTCCTATCTGGTTTATTTTTTTTAAATAAAGAAAAGCAAAGCAACTGTGTGTGTGTGTTGGACAAGAGACTCGTGATTTTGTCATTCATCTGAAAAGCACCTGGGGTTTTTAGGGGACTTAAAAGCTTAGTATGAGTCAGTGATAGCATAATCTTTAGCTAAATTGTGATTTTTGTCAGTGTGGAAATCTTCTCCACTGATGCATGTCTCAACCCTGATGTGCTTTAGTGGAGGGTTTTCATGACCTAAAGGGATAACCTTTGGGATAACCTTGTGATGAGGAGACTAGAGGATCAGAAATGATGCTCTCTACTAATCACCCATTTTTCATTCAGATAAGTTTCTCCATCTTGGTTGGGCTGCTTAGAGCTTGAATTTTGCTATCAAACCTTTCCCGAACTCATGGTCACTCTCATGAGTGACTAAACAGTCATCCTGCAATAGTGGAATGGCATGATCTCAGGCTGCCTTTTTTGGGCGTCTTTTGCTTTGGCATTTTGTTCTGTGAGGTTTATGTTGGTCAGATTTCAAGAATGGCATTGACAGATGAGTAGATCCAGAGGAGGGTGAACAAACAGGTTGATAAGGTGTCTCAAGGCTATATCCTGTAAAGCTCTGCTGAAGGAGTTAGGAATGTTTGGTTAGGGGAAGGACAGACTTAGAGAAGGGGACATAGCAGCTGTCTTAAAAGGTCTACTTGATAGTCTCTAAATACTGGAAGGGCTGTCCTATTCTGCTTGGTCTCAGAAGGTAGAACTAGGAACAGTGGGTAGAAGTTGGAAAGAGGAGAGTTTTCAGCTCAGGGTAAGGAAGTTACAGGGGCAGCTAGGTGGCACAGTGTATGTAATACCTGAAAAACCTGAGAGAATAGAGTGCTTTCCCTAGAGTCAGGAGGACATGAATTCAAATTCAGCCTCACATACTAACTAGCTGTGTGACCCTGGGTAAGTCACTGAATCCTGTTTTCCTCAGTTTCTTCATCTGTAAAATGAACTGGAGAAGGAAATGGCAAACCACGCTAGTATCTTTGCCAAGAAAACCCCAAATGGGGTGACAGAGAGTTGGACACAACTGAAATGACTGAATGAGGAGAAATTACACGGGGTGGCTAGGTGGCGCAGTGAATAGAGCACTGGCCCTGGAATCCAGAGGACCTGAGTTCAAATCCAGCCTCAGACACTTAACACTTACTAGCCTTGTGACCTTGGGCAAGTCACTTAACCCCAATTGCCCTTCATTTCCCTCTCCAAAAAACAAAAACAAATAGCCTGCTTTTGGGCAGATAGGTGGTACAGTGAATAGAGTCAGGAGGACCTGAGTTTAAAGCTGGCCTCAGACACTTAACACTTACTAGCTGTGTGACCTTGGGTGAATTACTTAACCCAATTGCCCTGCCCTCCCCTTTCCAAAACAGCAAAAAAAAACCCAAAATAAACAACCCTACCAAACAAATAGAAAACAAAACAAAAAAAGAGAAGAAATTACAAGCATGAGTCTGAACTGCCCTGAAGCCTGCTTTGGGTTCTCTGGTGGGTCTTCTATCCTTGGAACACTTCAAGCGCTCTGAGCCTGTGTTATAAAAAGGATCACTATATACCTCCTGAACTGGGAGCGTCTGATTTTTGTGACAGAGTGAGGGAGGTTTTAGCTTCATGTTGGACCACATGTTCTCTGAGGTTTTTTAGCGGTGACATTCTGTGGTTCTGTGTTATTCCAGATCTTCCTAGCAGTTAAAAATGTCCATCTTCATTGTAAGGAAAACATTCTCAACAGTCAGACTAGACATGCCTTAAAAGATAGTGAGTTTCCAGTCAGGGTGGTGGTATTTAAGAAGAAGCTAGAAGACCTGTTCTCAGGAATGCTGATCTTCTCTCAGCCCAGGTCAGGAGGCTGACCTAGAGGATTTCTAGGTACTTTCCTGTTCATATTGTAAGAGTGTCTGATTCTGAGAAATGCAGCAAATAAATCAGCAAAGTCTTGATTAAACAGCAACTCCTGGTTGGACATAGTGTACTACCAGATGTGTGAGGAAAATTACAAATCACAGTCCCTGCCTTCGGGCAGCTTCCAGAGTAGTTTGGAAGACATGAAGTGTGTGTGTGTACACACACACGCATGCACGCATGCACACATGCATGACTGTGAAGAAGAGAATCCTGGAATCATGCAAGGGGGGAAGGGGAGTTTCCTTAGGTGTGGGTAGGGGAATTTCCTTTTCTTTAGGTGGTTATTTCAGAGTAGTTTTTTTGCTCTTAGAGACATCTCTGTGGGGTGTTTCCTTGAGAATCCAATGGCCTATTTTTAGTATACTTTCTCTTTCCTTGCCTGGCCTTTCTGGGGCCCCTTGGCAAAGACTTAGGTTAAGATCATTTTCAACAGGCTTTGCAGAGAGCCAGGTGTCCGGCAGACGCCTTGGCTTCCTTAGGCTTAGAGCTTTGGCTTTCTGCTTGCTCCCATCCCCCCATCCTTCTTTGCTGTTTCCCCGTGGACCAGGATGACAGCACTTCATCACTGGTCAGTTGTTTCACAGCTGGACCAGGGGAAGTGGGAGGGAGAGCTGAGGTGAGTTTGCAAGTCCCTGGATACCCCAGATAAAGGCTTGCTGGCTTCCCCTGGAAGAAGCTGAAGGCACCACACACATGCTGGGATGCTGCCTCTGAGGAGAGATTTGTCAGACCCAGGGGTCAGCTGTGGGAACAAGTGTGGCCAAATGTTTATCAAAACCATCTCCCTCCCCAAGTGCAGTTTGTAATCCCTGATACCTCTTTTCTAATGTTTTGGCTGTGAATACCAGTTGTCATTTGGGGCCCAGAGAGCATGTCAGAGGCAGGAACAGAGGCATTTCAGCCAATGGGACCTGGAGTAGGATGGAATGGAGACTTTTTTCCTGACTTTCCCCAGAACGAAATGTCCTTTCCTTTGCAGAACTTTTAAAGGAGCTCATTAAGCTGTATGATATAGAGAAAGAGAACTGAGTCTAGGGTTAGAAAGCTTGACCTTGTATCCAGGCTTTGATACTTACTAAACCATGTGACCTTGGACAGGTCAGTTCTCTCCTGGGCTTTGGGTTCCCTTAGCTGTAAAATGAAGACATTGAAGTCAGCTCTGAGATCCCTTGTTTGTATCATTTGTTTGGCACTAATTAGCTGAGTGACCTTGGACCAGTCAGGACTCTCCTGTGGTTTAGATTGCCTTATCTATAAAATGATGGAGTTCAGTGAAGTGAGCTCTGAGATGCCTTCCATTCCTAACATCATAAGGATGTCTGTGTCACTTGTGTGGTATGCATTAGTTGGGTGACCTTGGACAAGTCAGTCCTCTCTTTCAGATTGGATTACATTATCTGTAAAATGAGGGAGTTGGACTGCATAGTGAACTCTGAGATGCTTTCTATTCCTGATGTTCTTGGGATGTCTGTATCACTTGTATGACCTTGGGGATGCCTGGGGACTTATTCAGACTTCCCAGCGATACTTTGACTTCGACTCCCATGGGGTTTGTGATCTCTCACCAAGGTGAATTAATTCAGAAATAAAGGTACCCGTATTTAATTCATGTTTGCCTCAGGAAGGGGGGCTGTTCCCAGCCTCATGAGAGGCCAATGAGGAAGCGGGCTGGTCTAGGTCACAGTGGGAATTCCTTGGCCTGCTTGGAGCTGAGTTACAGGACAGGATAGCCGAAATGGCAAATGCTTCTCTATTCTTCTCCCTCCACTTCCCCAGCCGCTGAGACCTAAACTTGAGAAATGGGTGTTTTGGGTGATCCACCTGGTTATTTGAGGGGCAATCTCAAACCTGTGGACATTTTACTCCTTACTAAAAATCCTTCTAAAATGATCATACCCACAGTTCCTGAGGCAGTAACTTTCATTGACTAGGAGGTAGTCTTTGTTTGCTGACAGAACTTTAGCTAGTTCAATTCAACAAATACTTTTTGTGTGCTGCCTTCTGGGTTCGTTGTTATTGTTGTTGTGTTTTTGAGATGGTACCTTCCGTCCAGGCAGCACAGTGTCTGGGTTCTGGGAGTACAAAGATTAAAAAATTACTCTCTCAGTTTATAAGGCATTTATAATTCCCTGGGGAGCATATGTGATGATCAGAGGAGACATAATAGGAAATCTTTGAGTGGTTGTTAAATCTTGTCTCCCTGCCCTCTTCTCTCTAATCTGTTGCTCAGCCCTCATGATCTTACTTCTTTGTGTCTCTGACACATCTCTGGTACGGTCCTGGTACATCTGTCACCCACTGGGACTATTATAATGACCTCCTTACAGGTCTTCCCTTCTCTGCTTTCTTTCCCCTATCCTCCATCCTGCTGCCAGAATGCTTAGTTGTGTTTTTTTTTAAAACTATATACTGTATTTACTTACTTGTGAGCATCTTTTTGCCGTCTTGTTAAGTGTAATCTCCTTAATGCAGTGACTGATTTGCTTTTGTATTTGGATCCCCAGTACTTAACACAGTCCCTGACAGGGAACAGATGCTTAAGATATACTCTTAGATTAATTGAGTGATCAGTCCATTGTCAAGTGTTGTCAATTCTCCCTCACATTTTTTCCTTTTCTCTCCCTACCTCTTGCCACTACTTTACTTTAAGTCTTTATCACATCTCATTACTTGTTGACCAACGTCCTCCAGTTTAATCAAGTTCATTTTCACAAGCATCTATTAGCACCCGTTTAGGTGCAAAGCTCTCTGCTAGAAGCTGAGTGAGTAACATAGATGAAAAATGAGTGAAAAAAATCTCTGCCCTCCAGGAGCTTATAATGTCCTAAGAATCCTTAGACCTCACAATGTACTTGGCTTTATACTTCTCTTTTTTTTTTTAATTGATTTGTTTATTTACTTTTAGTTTACAACATTCAGTTCCACAGTCACTTGAATTTTAGATTTTCTCGCCCTCCCTATTCTTCCCCTACCCCCTGTCATGGCAGCACGCACTCAAATATAGGATCTACAAATATCTTTACATTAATCATTAGTCAGATTGTAAAGAAGGATTATAACTGATGGAGTGATCAGTGGGAAAGAAGGAACAAAACAAAACAAGGAAAAGAAACAGAGCAAGTAGTTTGTTTCAATCTCCACTCAGACTCCAAATCTCTTTCTCTGGATGTGGATATCTCCTTCGATCACGAGTCTTTTGGAGTTGTCTTATAACCTTACATTGCTGAGAGGAGCCCAGTCTATTGAAGTTAGTCATCACACATACAGTGTGTCTGTGATTGTGTACAGATTTCTCCTGGTTCTGCTTTTCTTGGTCAGCATCATTTTATATAAGTCTCTCCAGGTTATTATTAAGTTTGCTCCTCATTTCTTATAGCACAGTAGTATTCCTTTACATTCGTATACCACAACTTGTTCAGCCATTCCCCAATTTATGGGCATCCCCTTGATTTCCGATTCTTTGCCATGACAAAAAGAGCCACGTATATATGAGTCTTCCTCCCACTTCTTTGATATCTTTGGAATATAACCCTAGAAGTGGTATTGCTGGGTCAAAGTGTATGCACTTATTTATAGCCCTTTGGGCATAGTTCCAGATTGCTCTCCAGAATGGTTGGATCAGTTCACAACTCCACCGACAATGCTTTAGTGTTCCAATTTTTCCACATCCTCTCCAGCATTTATCATTTTCCTGTTTTGTCATCTTAGCCAATCTGACTGATAAGATGTGGTACCTCAGAGTTGTTTTAATTTGCATTTCTCTAATCAGTAGTCATTTAGTACATTTTTTCATATGCTTATAGATATCTTTAATTTCATCTTCTGAGAACTGCCTGTTCATATCCTTTGACCATTTATCAATTGGGGAGTAGCTGACTTTATACTTATTGTGGATTATTTGCTGAGTGATTCTGGATGTCACCTTTTAGACTATAAGTTTCAGAAAAAGTATCAACTTGAATTGAGGGAGCTTCTTCATCCAAGAGATCCTTATAACAATGAAATCACAGGTTTAGTTGCTATCTCTTGTTCTGTTTGTATAATTTTGGACCATAATTATCCATCTTCTTTCACTAGTTAGCTCCAGAAGGGTAGGGATTATATCTTTTCTAACCTTTATTTCCTCCAACACCCAAACCAGTTCTCTGTACACAGAAAATGCTTGTTTAATGTTTTTGAAAGAATAATATGTATAAATCACCATGTAAGTATGATCTGTTGTTATCATCATTACCTTTATTGTATTAATGCTATCCTCTCTTCACCAGGGAGACTGCCAGACAAGGGAGGAGGCTGTGGCGCTGGGTGTCGGACTCTGTAACAATGGCTTCATGCACCATGGTAATTCTCCTGATCTTTCTCCTGCCCCTGCTTCATTGACCTCAGTGAATTTCTGGTCTCCAGTGGTGGAACAGGCTTCTCAATGGCTAGTTACCAATATGAGACATTTCACTTTGTCCCTTCACCCTTGTCTTTTATTTGGAGCACCTCCCCATTAGGCCAGGTCATTGCTGCAGAACTCAATATTCCAAGAAACAGTCAGATTACAGATTAATGCATTAGCAAATTACTCTCTGTGGAGTTCTTAGATCCATTGTCCAGATCTGTTCACTTCTAGAATGTTTTGTTTTAGGAAGGACATGGAGAGTGAGTCTAGAGTAGGACAGACAGGGAGGGAGGGCCTCATCTGCTGGAGGGTAGGAGACCATGCCATATGAAGACTGGTTGAAGGAACCTAGGCATGGAAAACCTTTACCCTGGAAAAGAGATGAAAACTTGGGAAGAACGGAGAGATGATGACCATTTGTCTGTCATGTTGTAGATGGAAATTCTTGCTCAAGTATGGGTTGGGTTAGATGACCTCTGAGGAGCCTTCTAATGTTGAGATTTTGCAGTTATGTGGATTAGGCTCTAGTGTAGTTCTCTGAATGCTAGAACAGTGATGTAAACCAGGCCAAGCCCCCATCCTACATTTAACATTTAGGTAATATAGATACAAGGGATGAAACAAATTCTGGGACTGTTCCTCAGCAGTTGTATGATGATAGCAAGTTTACTTTTGTTGACCCCAGACTGGTGTAATGAAATGGTTGTTAGACTGAGCATCAGAAGATTTGAATCCAGCCTTGACTCTGCCCTTTCCATGCTATGTGATCATGGGCCTCTGTTGCTCCCTTCAGTGAAATGAGAAGCTAATCTCCAATGGTCTTTTTGCCTCTAACATTCTGTGTTTTTAAGGTTTCTTCAAGTGTTAGTATCCTATACCCCAAGGGCTTGTCTTTTCCAGTCTTTTTCTATTGTGTTCTCTATTCTAAGGCTCCTTCCAATTCTGAGACTCCATGTATCTGTTTATTTATAGGTATTAAGTATAAGGCAGGTTCCCTCTGGGGAAGCAGGACACACCCAGGCAGAGATAAGGCATGATTTCTGAATGTGTATCACATAGTCATAGGAGGGGGAGTGAGTGGCCAATGCCTGTTCTTGAGGCTCTACCCTATGTTTTGAGGTCGGGCCTCGCCCTTCTGTTTGGGCTTTTGCTTTCTCGTTTTAGGTTGTATTTGTGGCCTTGGGGACAGTCTGTCATGAGACAGTTCCTATAGCCTGGGGCCAGTCATCTTGCCATTTCATCCCTTCTGTTTGTTCCCCAGGGATCATCAGGGTGCATTCTGTGGGACCCACCCCCTCTGAATGTCCTCAGCCCAAAGGCATCCCTGAAATAACTGCTCAGGACAGGCCTATAATTTTTCTGGTTGCCACATACAAAGGGAGCTTGGCTCTGATTGGTGGGAAGGTCTAGGCTCTGGGCAGAACTGTCAGGAATCATGGCCCAGATCAAAGGGGGGGGGGGTGTCTAGGAATGTCTCCCTGTGGGTGCTATTTGGAATGAAGGGTGTATTTGAGACTGCCACATAGAGCATTTCCCTGAATTGGCCTGGCTTTCTCAGTCTTAGATTAGGTGGTCTTGACATTACTTAGAGCCACAGACTGTGAGAGATGGAAGGGACTTTGGAACTGAAGTCACTAAATATTTATTAAGCACCAAGTATATATCAGGTACTCTGTTAAGTGCTGTACCTCACAAAGAAAGGCATAAGACAATCCCTGATCTTGAAGCTCACAATCTATTGGGGGGAAAGAACACATTAAGAGAACTGAAAGTTGGTGGGGATGGGGTTACATTGCATACAGAACATGGAAATTTACAGTTGGAAGAATCCTTAGAACATAAAATTTAGAATGCCAGAGAAAAGGAGAGAGAAACAGTGTCATTCAATGACTCCCCGGCTTTGATTATATTAGGAAAGCTGTGAAATTCCTGTTCCTTCTCATGTCTCTCTGAAGTGGCTCATTTTGCCTTCTTGAAGGGTAGGTCATTAATGTAGGGGCTTTGGGAGACTAGGAGCACGGAGGACAATGAGGATTAAAGCACTTTTTTAATTTTGGGGGTGGGGTTGCTGCTCATTCCAGGGTTAGCAGGTTCCATTGTCTAGACAGAACAGTGCTTGTCTGCAAAGCATGAGAGTTATTGGTTTCTGGGCCCCTAAGGGCTTCAAACACATGCCTAACTGTATTCTTTCCTTGTGTGTGTTCATATGGGTCCAGTCCTAGAGAAGAGCGAGTTCAGAGATGAGTCCCAGTACTTCCGCTTTCATGCTGATGAGGAGATGGAAGGGACGAGCTCCAAGAGCAAGCTGCTTCGGAATGACTTCAAGCTGGTGGAGAACATTCTGGCCAGGAGCCTTCTGGTAGGAGCTCTACTGGGGAGCAGTGTGTGTTAGTCTCATCCTAGCATTGCCCTTGGCCCCCAGCACTGCTCTTAAAATCAGGGCTCTCTTCCATTTTATTTCAAAGTCGACCTAGTGGATGCCCCTGAATTTTCCATTCACTCTTTTTTCTTTTATCTTTTTTTTTTTAAGAAGCATTTATTGAGCGACCGCTCTCTACATGGCATGGTTTTGGATGGTACCTTATCCATGCCACAGTTCTAGATATCATTATGTAGATGGCCCTTCTTCACTCAAATCAAAGTCATCTGCAAGTCATGTCATCATTTCCCTGAGGCCATGGTCCTCTTCAGAAATGAAGGACAAACACAACAACCTATGGTTGGCACAGTTCTAGGCACCATTACATATAAAGCAAAAGCTTATTATTAAAAGGTGTATTGCATGGCACAATCTATATACTAGTGGTTCTCATTCTGTGAGTTATGTTCAATTTAAATACATTCTGCATATCAGATATTTGCATTATGATTCATAACAGTAGCAAAATTACAGTTATGAAGTAGCAACAAAAATAATTTTATGGTTGGGGTCACCACAACATGAGGAACTGTATTAAAGGGTCACGGCATTAGGAAGGTTGAGAACCACTGCGATATATCATTGTGTACACAGCCTGATGATGCGTGTCACCACATACAGGATTCTGAGTGCCATTACATAAATAATGTCTGTGTATACACAGCATAGTTCTAGGTACCATTACATTTATGGTATGTCATTGTTGTCCAGTTGTTTTGGTTGTATTTAACTCTCTATCACCCCATTTGGGGTTTTCTTGGCAAAGATACCAGAGTGGTTTGCTCTTTCCTTCTTTCAGTTCATTTTACAGATGAGGAAAGCAAGTCAAACAGGGGTAAGTGACTTGCCCAGGGTCACACAGGTAGGACGTATCTGAGGCCAGATTTGAACTCGAGTCCTCCTGACTCCAGGCCTGGCACTCTATCTAGGTGGGCACCACCTAGCTGCCCACATATATGGTGTACGTGTATATATACACATACATATGTAGAACCATGTCATGTACATACACATATATATAGTACACACAGTTATAAGTTTATGTATACATGACAGGGTTCTGGAGGCTGCTGTATGTGGTACAGTTCTAGGTACCACTGGGTATAGGACAGAGATTGGGGGTGGGTATGTGTCTTCATATCACACAGTCCTACGTGCTACTATGTCTACAGCATGATTCTAGATACATTGCCATTATATAAACTGTTGCTTCTGCACACTGCTAGGTATGTAACAAGGCTGGTGGTGTTACTATGATATTGTTGGTGACACAGTTTCAGAGGTGACTTCCTAATGTTTCCTTTTTGGGTAGGAAAAGTCCCATTCATGTCTGATGTATGTTAGAAGTGCTCTGTCCTTTTCAGAACTTCCTGGATGGAAGTAGAGCCGTATGTTATCTGCTGTCTCTACTCATAGATGTATGCATAGGGATCTTTGAGAGCAGTCATTGGTTGAGAAGGATGAGATCAAGAAAGTGGAATTTCCCTTGATTTACTCTAAGTTGACTAATGAGGGATATGGAGAGACATCTAGTGGCCCTAGATACCTGCCTTATCTCTCTCTGGTTATTATTGGGCAACAAAGGGTAGATTTTGATAGGTTTTCTGGGTGAAAACAAAAAAACTGGAGGCAATGTACATATAAAGGATGCATATCTGGGAAGTGCCTGGAGAATCACCTTGGGTTGCTGTCTCATGTAAGGAATTAATGGGCTTAGAGAGCTAAAATTCTACCTTCTACAGGAACCCTTTCCCAATCTCTCTTTATAGTGCCTCCCCTGTGTTGATTATTTCCTATTTATCTTGTATGTTACTTTTTTGCACATAATTGTTTACATAGCTTGTTTATATATAACTGCCTTCTCCCTTAGATTGTAAGCTCCTTGAGGGCAGGCTATCTTTTGCTTTTTGTATCTGCAGTGCTTAGCACGATGCCTAGCACATGCTTACCATCTTATAGAGGTACCTTTTTTGGTGGGGGAAGGTAGGGAGGATTCTATAGTGAAATATGTAGAATTCCACAGGTCTGGGTGGAATCAACTCCACATATACAAAGATCCCCAGAAAGGCATAAAGGATAAAAACCTTATTTATTAATATAGCTATGAGTATATATAGTATATGTTTAAACAATAACAATTCATTTATATTCCTCAGAATGAGGAAGAAATGCACTTGGAGTTACAGAATTCTAATAAGCAAAATCATATTTTTATATATAATTATCATTTGATGTTGCATATACATATATGTATGTGTAAATACATACATATATGTATACAGACATAGAGGCGTACAGAACTACAGAGAAATTATGGAAAGCATTGCAGAAGTCAGAGCTTATGAGGAGGGAGTATATTCCTGTTATGGGGGAGTGGACCACAGAAATATTTTAAGAGATAATACTGAGTTTTGGGACCAGTTAATAGTCCAAAGTGACTGAAACGTAGCATGGAGGGGGTGGTTTATTATGAAATGAAAATAGGTTGGAACCAGATTGGAGAAGATTTTCAATATTATTCTGTATTTTAATATGAAATAAAAATGAAATAAAAATACGAAAATTAAATATAAAATCAAGATAAAAAATTTAATATGAAACAAAAGTGGTTGGCACCAGATTGGAGAGGACTTTCAATGCAGCCTGTATTTTATCCTAGAAGCAGCAGAGAGTCTTTGAAGGCTTTTTGAGCAAGAGAGTAACATGTTCAAGACAAGTGATGTTACCAAGGTGGTGACTGCTCTGGTTTCTTTTCTCAGATCCTTTGTCTTCGTGGGCTTGGGAGGTGCTTCCTGGGTGTTGTGATGTCAGGGCCAGTGGCATTTAGTAACCTCATTAATTTGTCTTCTTTGACTTCCCAGATATTACCTCAAGAGGATGATTATGGCTTTGACATAGAAGAAAAGAACAAGGTGATCATGGTGAAGTCGGTCCAGAGAGGTTCGTTGGCTGAGGTGAGATATTCCAGGGTGGGTGCAGAGAACAAACTTGCCTTAGGAGTGAGCCAAGGAAAATAGCTTCCAATGTGATCTCATGACATAAAAGGAAGGAGGAGGCTGTTTAGAGTAATGGAAAGAACACTGTCAGGAGAGCTGGTCAGAGTCCCAGCTCTGTCACTGACTCATTAGTGACCCTCTGGTTCTAGTTCATTGAATCATTAGATCATACACATGGAAGGAGTCTTAAGAGGTATTCTAGTCTCATTTAAACAGGAGGAAACTGAACTACATGGAGAAGGAGACATAACATACAGGATGCAAGTACTATAAAAGAGATTTGAAGCCAACCGTTCTAAATTAATATTCAGTACTTACTCTACTATACAGATCAAGTCTGCTACCCCTTTCTTGTATGTGATGATGGGGGCTACATTGAAGAGTAGTGGGAGATTTGCAGGTTCCATTGACTGTGGAAAATCCAAAGACTGACTGTGTCTTTTTAGCTTTAGTTTTCTTATCGATAGAGTGGATCTATAATAATTCCTCATTCTTTACCTCAGAAAAATCTTATGAGGACAGTATTTTGAATACCTTAAAGAATTAAATAGATTTTAATTTTAGCTATAAAGACAATATGTGACCGTGGGCCAGTTGCTAAGCCTGTGTGGCCGAGGCACAGAATCATTGAATCTCAGAACCTGAAAGTTGTATGAAGCTTCTCAGAAGTGGTGGTCCTGCTCATTTGTGTCTCCCCAAGAACTTACTTCTCTTCATTCTATACATTTTAAAAATGTATAGTCTTTTTGGCATTGCTATCACTAGGCCCTCTTCTCAGCTCCAAGTCCCCTTTCCCCTTCCTCCCCTCCCCCCCAAATCTTCTTTTGTAACTGGTAAGTGTAGTCAAACTAAACATATCTACAAATTAGCTATATCAGAAAACAAAATGTATATCTCAGTGTTCTGTACCTCTCATTCAGAAGCATGCTTCATCCTTGAGTTCCCTAGAATTGTGGTTTGCCATTATTACATTGCTCAGAGCTCTCAAGTTTTTCAGAAAAGTTGTTTTTCCTTAAAATGTTATAGTCAGTTGTGTAAATTTTCCTGGTTCTGTTCACTGCATTCTTCATTGGGGATTTCTCCAAAATTTGTTCAACCATTTGGCCCTAATTGGTTGGCACTTCCTTAGTTTCTAGGTTTCGTTTCAACAAAAAGCACATATATTGTTGCATATAGACTTCTTTTCCCTTTTTCCTTTATCTCTTCAGGGGCATTGCTGGGTTGAAGGGTATGTGTGGTTAAGTGATATTTTGAATCTAATTCCAAATTGTTTTCTGTGACAGGAGACCACAGAAATGACTGGACCAATTCACAGCTCTACTGACAGTGCATTACTAATGCCTGCCCTCCTACCTTCACTTCAGCAATTCCTTCCACTAATCCCAAACAAGATAACAAAAATCTTTGCCAGTATGATACATGGAATTTCAAATATTTTTAAATTTGCTTTTCTCTTATTGTATTTTTCATAGGGTTGTCAATAGTTTTTTCTTTTGACACACTACCTGTTCATATACTTTGATGATTTATATACAAGGGAGTGGCTCTTGTTCTTATATATTTGAATCAGATCCCTATATATCATGGATTTTAGAATGTTATCAGCAAAGTCTGCTGAAAAGATTCTTCCCAGTTAATTGTAAAAATTAGAAAATTTTAACTGTAATGATTATGCAAAAAAGCATTTCAGTTTTTACATAATGACGTGGTCTGGACCTGTAATTTTTCTTTAACTTACGAACCCAAGATCTCTCAGTATAGGACTGGCACCTTATTGTTTGCAAACTATAGTCTTTTAAATGAGTTGCCTAAGGCAGTGGTGTGAAACTCAAATTAGAGGTGGACTCTTGTATGTCGCATATTACTCTGATTCAGGCCATATTTGCAACCCGTTTGATATCTCTGGCCTGTAACACTGAGATGTTAAGCAACTTTCCTAGAGTCACAGAGCCTTCATGTATCAGGAGCAGAACTTAAGCCCAGCTACGAGGCCAGCTTTTTCTGGACTATGCCATTCTACCTCTCTCTTCAATTTGATGCCATTAAAATGATCTAGTTTATATCCTGCCAGTTTTATTCCTTCTGTGGCCAAGAAGTCTTCCTATGACCATAGTAACAAAAGGGATCTCCTTCCTTGCTTCCAATCTGATTTTGATATAACCTTTTTTATCTCTGTCATACATCTATGGAGATTATTGTGGCATACGGTATAAAATCTTGTTTAAACCCAATTTCTGCCAGATTGCTTTCCAGTTTTCCCAGCAGTAATCTGTAACATATTATAGTGTTGACCACTTTGTTAAGTATGCAATGTGGTATTGCCAGCTCCCTTACTTCATAGTTTTTTCTTCCACTATTTCTTGACCTTTTGTTTCTCCAGATGAATTTCCCCTACATTCTGAACAAGCTCTGAACCAGATCAGCTAAACTGGGCTTCTGAGAAACTCTTTCTGCTTCTTTGTGAGAGAAAGCTAGGCCTGGGAAACCCTGCTTAAAGAAGCAGGTCATGTTGGGGAATTGGGTCACTGTGACCATCACCATTTCAGGCATGTCCTTTCTTTTGACTAACTGTTCTCAGGGAGGGAAAGGTGGAAGGAGGGATCAGCTACTGTTGCTCTTCTTAACCTGCCCTCCTTCCCCCATCGTAGCCGTTCTTAAGAGGTTAAAGAGCACTGGACATTAAATCAGACACTCTTAATATTTTTACTTTATCTTTAGGACTCTGGACAAATCAGTTAACTCATCAATATAATGGAAATTCTAAAGGCATTTTTTGTGAGGATCAAAGTCAGGATGATGTGGTAGAGAGAAGTGAATTTAGAATCAGAAGACTTGGGTTCAGATTATGGCTCTGCTACTTAATACTTTTATGACTTTGTCATATTGCTTCATCTCTCTTGACCTCAGTTTCCTCACCTGTACAATGAAAGACCTGGACTGGATGTTCTAAATCTGTGAGCCTGTGATTTTATTTCTGACCTCATTGGTGTGTGAAGATCCATGGTAGCATAGGGTAGTGGAATGAGCTCAGAATATAGAATCAGAACACCTGGATTCAATTTTTGACTCTATTGCGTAATTGCAAAAGTCACTTGTCCTCAGTTTCTCCAGTTGTAAAATAGTAACCTTTGGCACAGGATTGTTGCGAAGCAAGTACTTTGCTAACCTTTAAAATACTTTAGAAATCTGAGAGATAATGATTATTTAAAGTACCCTAGGAGTATCAGATAGTAGTTGGACTGTTACTCTCTTTGTAACTCAGTGTGTCTGTTCTCTATAGATGGCTGGCCTGCAAGTAGGAAGGAAGATCTATTCCATCAACGAGGACCTTGTATTTCTACGACCATTTTCAGAAGTGGAGGCCATCCTCAACCAGTCATTCTGTTCTCGTCGGCCCCTACGCCTCCTTGTGGCCAGCAAGGCCAAAGAGTAAGTGTCAGAGTTTTCTGGGTGATGCTGGCTGCCATGGTGGTGACATTCTGAGACCTTGGTTAAAGAGGATTTGGGGAATGAGGGTCATGAGGGTGAAGATGATGATGATGAAGATGATAGTGATGATTATATAATGTAATATAACATAACATAGTGTCACCTACGACATATTACATGATTTATAACAGCATAGCCGGGTAACATTACAATCTAATACAATATGTCATGGAAAAGAAAACCACCAAACTCCAAACATTGCTCAAATGTTTATCTCCACCTTTCTGCTTCTGTAAATAGGACCTGGTAAATGTACTTGTTGTTGCAGTCTAATGGAAAAGGGCATCAGGTGGGATTTCGGGAGTCTTTATTAGCTTTGCTGGTAATTGATTTGAGGCAAATTACTTTCCCTCCCTGGGCCTTGGTTTCTTCATTTTTAAAATGAGGAAGTTGATCTGGGGGTTGTCTTAAGATCTCTTATAGTTTCTTAAAATTCTGTGAGATACGCAAACACAAGCACACACATACAGTGCATGCATGCATTCTTTCACACATCTATCTATCAATCTGCTATCTGTCTATCTGCTTACCTGCCTGACCACCTACCCACACATATACACAGAGATATATGTCAGAGTTTCTAGGGCATCAGGGTCATTCTTCTGAAGGTCTTCCTGGGGCATAGAATGGAGATGGAGGGCATGTAGAAGGTTGGGCTGGATAGAGACAGAGTCTTGGTCACTCCCTGGATGTTTCCTCCTTTCTCACTTATACTATTTGTGATTTCAAGCCAGTGGTGAACTACTAAATATTTAACAGCCAGCTCTTTGGAAAAAAAGTGTGCATTTATAAAAATGTATCACATAGATTTATTATAAATTTTACTGACATAGAGGATATGTAGCACACAATTTGAAAATAATAGAATATACAGTATTCTATTACAAATTCCATTTAGCTGGTTGATTCTGGACAAATTTTATTTTTTATTTTTTATTTTTGTTGCACTCTTGTATCTTTGTAGCCAACTGTGGGACTTTGTCAACATCTTTGGTGAAATGGATAATAGATTTCAGACACAGGAAGACTATTTCCATTTTTTTTTTTTTTGTAGCATTCACGATGTAATGAGACAACTTTTGAGTTTTATCTGTGTTATTAACTTTTTCTCCGTCACTTTCTTAAGTCTAGACCAGGGCTTGGCAAATTACTGCTGCGTTAAGAATGGTTTTCACATTTTAAAATAAAATTTTATTGGATTTAAAAATGGAAAAACCATTCTCAGCCTTTGGACTGTACAGACACAGGTATTTGCTGCTGTTTGGCTCTGGGGCAGTAGTTTGCTCACCCCTGGTCTAGACAGTCCCCCCACTGTGGCGAATTTCAAAATATCAAAGTGACACTGTTGAATTGGGAGTTGGGAAGAGATGCGCATCACTCTGTAACCTCTCCACCAGACAGACAACATCGATATAAATGACCGTGACAACATAGATAAAATAAGAGTGAGATGCAAATGTGGTAAAATAATTGGAAAGTGATTAGTTTTTAATATTTATTTCCTTTATTTTTAAGATAGTTAAAGTTTATCTAATTTAATTTTTCATAATGACCATGTTTAGCAACTGACTTGCAAAATTCCTGAAAATGTAGCCATCTTTGTTTGTGAGCTAGTAGGAGCTATAACTGCAAGCAGGATCTTACTGCCTTGAGAGAGAGAGAGAGAGAGAGAGAGAGAGAGAGAGTGTGTGTGTGTGTGTGTGTGTGTGTGTGTGTGTGTGTGTGTGTGTGTGTGTGTGTGTTGCGAGGGGTGAGTGTTGAACTAGTTCATTTCTGGGCTGCTTTCTTTCCTCTGATCCTCTTCTTGTAATACAGTAGAAGGTAGTGAAAATGAATTTGATTAAGTGGAGGTTCAAATGTATAAATATTTATTGATCATCTATTGTAGACTGAGTTCTAAGGGGGAATACAAGAAGACAATTCTGAGCTGAGTTTCCAGTCTAGTAGGGAGATACGATGGGCCCACAACTAAGTATAACACAAGACAGGACATGACCAGGGCAGTAGGGTTTTTATTGTGAAATACTTAAGCCAGGGCCAGGTTTAAGGGCTTATGAGGAGGCCAAGTATCCTTGAGGTTTGCTTGTAGGTGTCCAGTGGGTGACTTGTTTCTGTGGCTAATGGTTCTATTTTTTTTTTCCTTCTGCTTTTTCTCAGAATCATCAAAGTTCCTGATCATCCTGAAACCTTGTGCTTCCAGATTCGAGGAGCTTCCCCACCATATGTCCATGCTGTGGGGAGAGGTGAGCCAGGGAAAGTCCTGGAGAGGCTGGGTCAGCCTTCCATGGTGGCAGTAGTACTGGTAGCCAGTAATAAGATGTGGTAGGTTTCTAGAGACTTAAGGCAGCACCCTTGATCTAAACATCTGTCTCCTTTGGAGTCAGCTGGGTGGTCCAGTTGATAGAGCAATGGACCTAGAGTCAGGAAGCTAACTGTGTGCAACCTGGCATGTCACTTAACCTCCGTCTCCCTCAATTTCCTCAACTGTACTATGGGAATAATAGTAGCACTTGTCTCATGGGGTGTTCATGAGGATCAGATGAGATATTTGTAAAGTGTTTAGCAGAGTCCCTGATAGGAGGCACTTAATACACTCTTTTTCCTTTTCCTTATTCCTTCACCTCCCCTTGTCCTCTAGATCTTTCTGTCCTAGGCTTTCCTTCTTCTAAATCCCTTTCCATCTTCTAGATTGCATTTTCTCCTTTAGAAACTCCTGTTTCGAGATTCTCCGTATTTTCTAGGCTGATCAGGTTTTTGAATGAGAAGATGTGGGTTATGAATGTTTTGGGAATCTAGTTTCTATTTCTTTTTTTAAATAAAGGATTTCAACTAGATTATCTCATTTTCAGCTTAAAATCCTGCGATCCTTGTTAGAATCTACCATCCTTCTAGCTAGTCCCCTTAGTCTTTTTTTTTCTTCCTGGGTGCCCTGTCCTGCTCTCCTCTCTCACCCATGCCTCTGTGTCTTGTAGGTTCTGAGGTTGCAGCAGTGGGGCTAAATGCTGGCCAGTGCGTTTTGAAAGTCAATGGGAACAATGTGATGAATGAGAGCTTTACAGAGGTGTTGGACCATTTCCTGGCCTACCGAAGCCGGCAGCAGGAGGCACTGGTGAGTGGAACCTGTAGGATATTGGGTTCTGGGGGGACAAAGGGCTGCTACCTTCCTCTCATGTCCTACAATGCCTGGGGCACACCTGACCTGTTCTGGTCATCAGGCTACCCTCCAAGAAGGTTGAAGAGTCAGGTTCCAAGCTGGTAAGAGAGTAAGCATCAAATGCAGAGTCAAGCTGGGCTTGTGCGAGGGGCACACTGAGATCCGAGGACCAAGATAGATAAAGACCTGTTGCCAGGCAGAACTTCAGAGTCAGGGAAGTGCAAGATTAGGAAGCCAAAGTGAAGTCAGTTTGACCAAGCAGGGAACTGACTATTTGTTCTACTCAACCTGATGCTCCCCAATTGAGAATTTCACTATGGTGGCTTGCACTCACTGTCTTTGGCTGATGCTGCTGTGCTTGAATGGCTGAGGTTGGAGTCTACTAGATCTGTTTCCAATTCAGTAGCTGCACAGAATTTCAGAGTTGGAAGGGACTTCAAGTCCAACCCGTATCTGAAAAAGAATTCCTCATGCTACATTTGAGATAAGTGGTCATCCAAACATTGCTTGAACACCTCCAAAGAGGCAGAAGCACACTCCCTCCAGAAGCAGCCTCTTCTACTTCTAACTATATCTAATTAGGAATTTCCCACTCCTCCCCCTGACATCAGGTCTAAATCTGTCTCTTTGTAACTTGTACCCACTGCTCCTAGTTATGCCATCTGTAGCCAAACAATCAATTTAATTCCTCTTCCATATCTCTTCCCTGCCTCCTTCCCACTCCCTTCTTTAGGCTAGATAACCTCAATTCCTGCAGCTGATCTGGCCAGGAGTCTGAATCCCTTCACTCTCCTGGTTACTCTTATTTAAATACTCTTCAGCTTAGTCCTTCCTAAAATACGGTGCCCCAAATGAACACCACCCTCCAGTGTTGTCTGGCCAGAGCAGAGCAGAGTCTCCTCCTTGTTGCTGGAAAACTTTCCCTTTCAAAGTGCTACCACATCATACTGTAGACCCATGGAGCTTGCCGTTCTATGAAGCCCCTGCTGTTTTTAGGCAAACTGATGTATAGCTCCATGTCTTCTATCATGTGCTATTGGCTAAACCAATGTCTAGGGAGCAGATGCAAGACTTTAGATTTGTCCTTATTAGATTGCATTTTATCAGAGTCTTTACTGTTTTTTAGCTGGTCAAGAGGTATTAAAATTGTGACTTAACCATCTAGCTTGTTAAAAGTAGCTTTGGTTCTTCTGCATATCTGATAAGCATGTCATTAGCTCCTTAGTCCCAATTATTGATAAAGACATTCAACAGTCTAGGGCACTCCATTGCCTCACAATGTCATATTAAACTCACATTAAACTATTAACGACTTTCTTTGGGTCAGAACAATTTTGAATTCATTTAATTATAAGATTTTATTGCCTAACCCATATCTCTTCACCTTTTCAACAGGAATGGTACAGGAGACTATATTAAATGCTTTGCTGAAACCTAGATATATTTAATCTATTTGCCATCATTCAGTTGTTTCAGTCATATTTGTGATCTGAATTTAGGGTTTTCCTGGCAAAAATATAGGACTGGTTTGCCATTTTCTTTTCCAACTTATTTTACAGATGAAGAAACTGAGGGAAACAAGGTTAAGTGACTTGCCCAGGGTCGCACAGCTAGCAAGTGTCTGAGGCCAGATTTGAACGTAGGAAGATGAGTCTTTCAGACTCCAGGCCCATCACTCCATCTACTGCTACCCCTATTTAATCTTCAGAGTTATAGATTCTGTAGATAATTATAGGATTATAACTGCATCTAACTGACCGTATTTAATCTCTAGAATCCCCATAATAACCAGATAAGAGAACTTGTTAAAAATGGAAATAAAGTTGATATGGCATGTGTGCTTCTTAATGAAGCCATATGGGCTGGTTTTGATCAGTGCTTTTTTCCAGAATGTTCGTTAACTTTATTTCTAATAATTTTGCTAATACCTGAAGTCAAAGCTCCCTGTTCTGGAGTTCTCAGATTCCTTTTTCTTCCCTTTTTTTTTGAAGTTGGGATAACATTTGTCCTTCTCCTGTCCTGTGGTTCTTCTGTCCTCCGTGATCTTTTGAAAATTCCTGACAGTGAGTGCAGAGTAATTGCACTTGCCAGTTTTTTTCACTACCCAGGATATCATTCATCTTGACCTGCTGACTTCGAACTTACTAAGGGCATCTGGGAACACTCATTATCTCCCTACTTATCTTGGGTTTCAACTGTCAGCCATTTTTATTCTTTCCTTTCCAGTACAAATGTGTTTTCCTTGGCAGGAGAGCCTTGCTGGGATGAAGACACATACAGACTGCCAGGCAAGGTTAGGGTTAGGAAGAGATGGTTGCCCATGTGATACAATCTTGTCAGGGATGAAAGGAGGCTACCTCCACAAGCGTGGATCCCTCTTGATTGGGGTGGGGAATGTGTGTTCTTGATCCAGTCAAAGGGTCACACTTGACCGCCTAGAGGACCACATCTGGCCTCGAGGCTGTAGGTTTCCCACCCCTGTTCTAGATTCTGCTCCCCAGGCCCAAGTCCAAGATTCAAAGGCCTAAGGGTCAGGTACAGAAACTGCAAACTGGAACTTCCTGATTCAGGATGTCAGGGGTAGCACTGGCCACCTTCAGACATTTTTCCACATAACTTCTGTCTAGATAAAAGTAATAATGACATTTCTATGGCATTCAGAAATCTAAAAAGCACTTTTCTCAAACAGCTCTGTTTGATAGGAATATAAATTTTATCATTTTATATGTGAGGAAACTGATGCTCAAGTTCCCACAGCTAATGTGGGGGTAGGATTTGAATATATAGGTCTCTAAAATCCAAGACTATCATTGTTTACTGCCTCATTTAAACCACCTGATTTCTTCTAATGAGAATTTATGTCATATGTTCTGTTAGTTAAAAATAACTAACATCTTCCCTACCAACCCACCTTTAGTGTCTCCTTTAGATTATGATATCTAGTGTCCCTGTTAATTGGGAAGGGTGACACACTAGCTCATTATCTTCCTTAGTAAGACCTTGAAGGATTGGTAATAAAAAGGCAAAGTAGGGGAGGTCCTAGATCATTGGGCCCTTCCCAGGGTCATTAGTCTTGGATAGGGGTCTTTTGGCCTCCAGGCACTATCAGCATGGCCTCAGGTATCTGAGGCAAGGTGAAACCACAGAGGAATTGGCCAGTGCCTCATTGGGGGTGGAGGCATTTCAGACAGACGTTGTCATCTCTCAAATTTTGTCCCCAGGCCAGCTTCTTAGCTCGGTGGGCCCTATGAAGAGTGAGGACGGCTTCTGAGTTTTGAAAATCTTTTGCTCTTACTCATTGTAGAACTAGATTTACTCCTACTGCTCATCTGCTTGGATTAAGATGGGGAACCTTGCTGTGCAGGGCTGCTTTGGGCCTGGAAATCTGGGCCCATCTGGACCCCATACAGCCCCCATCTATCCCTTTCTCTCCCAGCCAGAATTTGGGGTAGCAGCTGTAGGAACTTCTCTGAAAGCCTAGACTCAGCCAAACCTGAAGGTAATGTCCCTCCCTCTGAGCCTCCTCCACCCTAGAGAGTTTTGAGCCCCTGGGAGCGGTGTGGGACACATCACCTACTGTGAAGCCCTCCTTTCCCAGATTTCCTTCTCTTCTGCATCATGCTCCATGTCCTCCTCCTCTTCTTTTTTTCATTTCCTCTGTCTTCTTTGTGAGCAGCATGGAGCAAAATCTGTTCACAATTCTTTTCCCTGCTCTCCTCTACTACCTCCCCACCCCAGTACACCAGTTCCTCTGGCCATCTATGCTGCTGATCAGAATGGGCCCTGTGGCAGCACACCCTTCCCTTTTCTCATGCTCATTACTGGTTGTTGCCTTCATTCTTCCTTCTCATGTGATCCTGCCCTCACTCAGGGCATTTGTAATCCCCCTTTTCTAGGTCAAGAAACCAAGCATCTGTTGT
Source organism: Pseudochirops corinnae (assembly GCA_028646515.1). Taxonomy (NCBI): domain Eukaryota; kingdom Metazoa; phylum Chordata; class Mammalia; order Diprotodontia; family Pseudocheiridae; genus Pseudochirops; species Pseudochirops corinnae. Next base: position 185,248,445 of record CM053585.1, on the reverse strand, counting down.
TGGTAGAGCACTGTGTTCAATGTTGGAGGTGGGCTCAGGGAGGCAACGTCTCTATATGATTCTTGTCCTCGTGTACCTTAAAAGTTTATCAGTGGATAAATGATATCATATTAATAATAATGTCATAATTATAATAGAATTTTAGAATAAAGATAGAGAGATAACAAGTGACTTGCTCAAAGCTACATGGGTAGTTACTGGCTAGATTACAGGATTAAGCCTGATTCTCTTGACTCCCATCCTAGCCCTCTGTTTTCACCGTGCTGCCTGAACCCATAAGAAAAAATGTATGAGTCAGTCTTTCTCAAAGGTGGGGAAGTCTAGACAGTAGAAGAAGACTTGGGTTGGGCATTTAGAGACCTGTGTTTCTGAAAACAGATAACAGACTTTGTAACAACAACTAGCTTTTATAAAGCACTTTATCGATGTTATTTTATTCTCACAACAGCCTTGTGAGGTAGGTGCTATTATTATTCCCATTTTGCAGTTAAGGAGACTGAGACTCAGGGAGATATAAGGGACTTTCCAGGGTTACAAAGTTAAGTGTCTGAAGTGTTCCTTCAAGAGAAGGTACTCTAAACACTACTTGGGATTCAACATCAAGAGCAGGTTCTCAACCTGTGGGTTATGTTCAATTTGTAACAATGAAAATGCATCCTGCATATCAGATAGATTCATAACAGTAGCAAAATTACAGTTATGAAGTAGCAACGAAAATAATTTTATGGTTGGGGGTCACCACAACATGAGGAACTGTATTAAAGGGTCATGGCATTAGGAAGGTTGAGAACCACTGATTTAGAGCTAGAAGAAACCTCAGGGGCAACCTAATTCAACCTTTTCTCTTTACAGTTAATAGCTGACATTAATATAGTTTGCCACAGACAGCCAGGTGGTACTGTGGATAGTTTCCTTATCCGTAAAATGAGCTGGAGGCAAATAGAGATTAAATGGCTTGCCCAGGGTCACACAGCTAATTTTGTCAAATTTTGTCAAATTTGAACTCAGTTCCTCCTGACTCCATCCACTGCATCACCTCAGAGGCCATAGAATCCAACCTTCTTATTTTATAGATGAAGATACTGAGCCCCAAGGGATGGTAAGTGATTTTGGCGAAATTACACATGCAATAATAAACATAAGAGGGGGAAATTGAATATGAATCCTCTGGTAAGGAGTAAGCGCTGTGGCGCAGTGGATAGGTATCTAGACCCGGAGTCAGGAAAACCTGAGTTCAAATGTGGCAAACCAATTCAGTATCTCTGCCCCTAAAACCCCAAATGGGGTCACAAATGGCCCAACATGGCTGAAAGCAGCTAAACACCAACAACATACGGATGTTAGCTATTATCATTTCTACTCTACTTCCACTGCTTCCTAGTCTTTCTTAGGAAAGCCGCTCAGCTATTCTGCTCTGGGTTTTTTTTCTTGGTTAATGAGAGATAGAGAGCAATCCCTGATATCCTGTCCTCTTCAGACTATTGTAAGCTTGATTGAGCTAATAGATACTGGAATGCTTTGAGACTCTTATGGAGATAAAAAATTACAGTAGGCATTTATCGAGTGCTTTAAAGTATACCAAGCACTTTGCATATATTGTCTCATGGAATTTTTATTATAATTCTGTGATGACATAGGTACCATAGGTACTTTACAGATGAGGAAACTGAGGCTGAGGGAGCTTCATTGACTTGTATGTGATTGAGCAAGTAGTCAGTATTTGAGGCAGGATTCTGATGAGGGCCTTGTCTGACTCCAAGTGCAGTGGACACAATGCTCCCTTTGGGAATGTTGAGTATGGAGTGGGTTAAGAATAATATTCCTGATGCTGCTGAAGGCAGAGCCAGAGTGAAAACGTTTGGGGAATCCATGCTGGAGGTGATGAAGGTGGCTCTCTTCTTGTCTCTAAAGCTGTGCCTTTGTGGAGGTCAGCCTCTCCTCTTGGCTTCCCTAGCCCTGGGTACTTGTCTCTTTACTTGTTGTTTTTTTCTCCCTCAAGGGTCTGTACCAGTGGATCTATCGTACTCATGAGGATGCTGAAGAGGCTCGAGCCCAGCAGTGGGGCCCTGGCAGCTACCTCAATGGCATCTTTGATGAAACCAGGGGACAGGGAGCCCTGGAAGGAGGCCAAGATGATGAAGGTAGTGGCAGGGGCTGGCCCTGGTGGGTGGGAGATAGGGTCTACATTCAAATCCCTATCCCGGAATGGAAAGATGGGAAAGGGACCTTGTGACAGTACCTTTGAGTGAATGGCTTCTCAGAGGCCCTTCCCAGTATGAATGCCTGGTGGTTTTTGTTTGTGCCAGGTGGAGTTAGAGGTAGAGTCACCTAGCTTCCGGAAACCCTGTTCCAAACCCTGTTCCAAACCCTGTGACTAGGGAGAGATAGTAAAGGAAGAGGATCCTAGGATTTAGAATTGAAAAAGGAACTTGGGAAACATCCAGTTCCATCCTTCTCATTATACAGCTGAGGACTAAGGCCCAGAGGTTAAGCCTACAGGCAGAGAGCACTTATATTCTGAAGTCAGGTATGTCCATTCCTTCCCTTTGTTGCTGTGTGTTATTTTAGTGACAGGAGCTAGAGTCAGATTGGGCAGCTCAGTGACACAGTGGATGGAGCGCTTGGCCTGAACTCCAGAAGACTCCTCTTCCTGAGTTCAAGTCTGGCCTCAAACCCTTACTAGATGTGTGACCCTGGGCAAGTCGTTTAACCCTGTTTGCCTCAGTTTCCTCATCTGTAAAATGAGCTGGAGAAGGAAATGACAAACCACTGCAATATCTTTGCCAAGAAAACTCCAAATTGGGGTCACAGAGAGTTGGATATGACTGAAATGACTGTGAACAAGAGTGAGATTGGTCCCCTTTTTGACTGCTTTGTGGAGGAAGTTATCAAAACCACAGAATGGTGTTACTATTTAGAGGTGAGTTTATTTTGAATTGTTACTTAGAGCAGATTCTAAGCTTCAAACGAGGAATCTGGTTGGGATATTGAATGTTATGGATGATTTGGAACCGTTTTTTGAGGCGTAGGTCTCCATTCAATCAAAAGCAATAATTAACTCACATTTCTGTATCAATTTAGTGTTCTTAAAATGAAACCTGTGAGGTAGGAGATGCCAGTATTGCTGTTCCTCTTCATAGAGGAGGACAGTCCTTTATAGAAGGCTGGGGCAGCTGAGATTTAGCCAAGGTCACACTAAAGCTTGTAAGTGTTCAGACCTTACTTCCCCTAACCCCAAGTCTACGCTGTCTCCAGAACTCCAAAATATATTTCTCCCAGTTGTGAGAGCTCTTCCTTTTGTTTATAACTCTTTCCCCTGCTTTTTTTGAATTTAGGCCTTTCTTAGTGGAGAAGGAAGCTCTGATGTCATCTCTGGCAGGAGGCACCTAAGCCCTCAGCTGCATGTCACCCGATGAGCCTTGGGGACAGGAAGAGGAGAGGCTTGGGGAAAATGGGGGCGGGGGGTAGGGCAGGCTATGCCAGGACAGCTGGGCTCCATTTGACACGTGTCAGTACTGATGCCTACAGGCAACAATTTAGCTCTGTGGAAGGACCCTTCTCTCCCCCCAGGGCTTGGACCATGTGCTCAGGGGCTGAATGCTGGTAGGCCATCCCTACATACTGTGGGGTTCTAAGGTTTCCTCTGCTCCTCTCCCTCCTCCTTACTATAATATACTTACTAGGTGATGTCATGAGGATTGGGAGTTCATAGCTGGGGGGAGTGCAGAGATTGCTGTTTTATGGCAGGGAGTCTAAGAGTCTCTTGCTTTTTTTCCCCCTCCTCAGAATGATTTAGTAGAAAGGGCATTAGACCTTCATTGAATCAGAAGGACTTGGGTTTGAATCCTGCTCCAACCCTTCTTAACTGTGTGATCCTAGGGACTTGGTCTCTTTGAGCCCTCAGTTTCCTTATCTGCAACATAAGGGATAATATCTCCTTGGTCTGAGAGTTTGTAATAGCATATCTACCCACCACAATCCTTAATGCTATAAATAAGGGATGAAAAGACCATCTTTGTGGTCTAGTTTTATAGAAATAGTAAATGCACATGGAGAACTCAGAAGGCTTGTGTTCAAGACCTGACTTTGATACTTGGCTGTGTGATCTTGGCCAAATCTGACTTGCCTCACCTACCTGGGCCTTAGTTTTTTCCTCCATAAAATGGGAATAATAAGGATATTAGGATAATAATAGAAATAATAACATTTACATTCAGGGCTGCTGCAAGGGAAATGCTGTAGAAATGTGTTATTCTGCTTTTTCCTAGCTCTGGGAATAGGGCACAGGATAAAGGGGATGAAAAAAAAATTGGCACTATGTGGCATGTGTCCATGGAATCAGTGACCTGAGGTGGAATTATAACTTTAGATTTTTTCGGCTGGAAATCAAATATGAACCAGATGGTTTTCAGGCCCTTATGCTTGATCATAGCCCTTGGGATATGAATCATAACAGAGGACCTAATGCAGACTTGCAAATAAACATGCCAAATTCACCAGCCCCCACACTTCTTCTTCTCCCCCCCACCTCCCCAATTATTTAACTCTGCTTAAGAGAGAGAGAAATGGTAAAACCTGAACTTCCTTCTGTAGGAAGGAGTTCCTGCCTGGGCCTTCCTGTCCATGACCTCACCTGGAGAATGGTCATTAATGTATCTTGTAGAGATAGGCTGGTAACATGAATGATGAGCATTTGGCTTCCCTTCGTCACAGGCAGGCCCAAGTTTTAATTTGAGCTTTGTCATGATTTAGCTCTGGAGCCTTGGACTAGTCACATCACAATTCCTAGGCCTCAGTTTACTCTGTACAATGGGGGTACAAATAACCCCGTATCCTGCAGTGCTTACCTTGCAATATTGTTATGTAAAGGTCAGATGGTATAACAAATGGATGAGGGGCTTTGAAAAGTTAATTGAGTTCTTCAAAGGATTTGAATGGGTACTTCTGTCACAGAAGTAGAGAGTAACTTCTTTATTCCACACTGGATAGATTTATGAGTTGCTCTGGCCCCAAAAAATCCATCCTTTTATACTTTATGCATTCAGCTAGATTGGTCTTTGGGTAGCAGATAGATGGTCTGTTACTGGCTCCATAATCTAAGTCTGTCTGGCTTGGTTGCATTCACTGGTGCAAACTTTAAGACTAAGATTTTACTGGAGGCCTTTGAAAAATACCAGATTCTTTATCCATGCAAGGCATTATTTCATTTTCCATATGTTTGTTTAGTTGTAAAATTTACCAGAAATTCCTTGGACTCAGTTACTCCATCCATCAAGTGGGTATGGTTTGGATGCAAAGGATACATCCTGGGAAATGCTGAATGAAGCATTTAGTAATATTTTTAGCCAGAGGCTCTTTTGGCTCTGGAGAAAGGTGGTATTTCCTATAGGAGTAAGACAGATGCAGCGATGGGGAAGAGCACCTTGGGGGTGGGGCTAAGATCAGGCCTATCCCCATGAGGCTAACCCACCAGCTAGAGAAGTAAAGCAGATCAGAGCTAGGCAGGCACATAACCCATTGCCCTTTTAGGAGATAGCTCCATGAGGTCAAATCAAACCAAATTGGGATTCCAAACTTGAGAGGTTACCATAGTTAAGCAAAATGGAACATAGATCCCAGGAATGGGACAGAATTGACTGTTTCCTTAATCTTTGTGTCTCTGACTTCCAGATTTCTCTCTGCAATCCATGGGTCCCCAGCTGACCATCCCTGAGGGCAGCCCCATGATCAGCCTGACTGTGGAAAATATCTACTTGGAGCATGGAGTAGTGTATGAATACGTCAGCACGGCTGGGATCAAATGCTTTGTTCTGGAGAAGATTGTGGAACCCAAGGGCTGTTTTGCTCTTGCTGCCAAGGTTTGGGATTTCTTGTGACCATTGAATACTTTTAGCAGTCTCTGCCTCTGCTCTATCCAAAATGGTAGGGAAGAAAAGAGCTCTTAAGGTGTTCTCAAGGTTGCCATTGCCACACCCTATAGCACAAAATCAGCAGTTTTTTTATCAAAATCAGCAGTTGATGTCATGGTCTTCTCCCAAACACAAGCATAACACAAAGGAACACACATGCGTGCGGAAAGTCATCCAGAGGACACACACCTACAGCCTCTTTGCCCTGTTGTGAAGAGCTTACCTCTTTCTTTTATTAGTCTTCTAACATTACTTAATTCTGAAGCCATTTTATCAGCCCCGGTTTGGGAACAATAATCCGCAGGCCTGGCGTCTCCCTGGTTTTTTTTTTTTAATTGTTTATAGGCAGTCTCTGGGTGAGAAGCTGGGGCACTTTTGGCAGCAACTGCTCCCCAGGGGATAGAACACTGATTAGAAAAACCCTATACCTTCTAGATGTAATTATAGCTGTGTAACCCTGGCAAGTCATTTAACTTGTGTTGCTCAGTTTTCCCATTTGCCAGACAGTGGGTTTGGCCTCTAAGATTCTTTCCAGCCCTAAGTCTGTGATTCCTATCAGACACATTTGAGCATCCTGCCTCCTTGATTGTAAATGAGAGTTTGCCTGCTGTCTTCTTCACTTGTGGGCCCCTGGAGACTGGGACTTTTGCTTCTTACTCCATGGTGGCTTCCAAAAGGCCTTTGCTATGTCTGGAATTGACATGAAGGGTGGAAGGATATTGAGGTTTGAACTGAACCTGGGGGAATGGGTAGAACTTGGAAAGTTGGAGAAGAGGAAGGAACTCAGGCATGAGGAAAATCGTAGAAAGAAGAAAGCCACATTCATGGGGTACCAAGGAGCCAGTTTGAATGGAATGAAAGATTCAGGTAGAAGGAATAATGGAGTAATCATGTGGTAGAAAGAGCCCTGGGGGAGGAGTCAGAAGACCTGGGCTTGAGTATTTTGAGTCTTGGCTCTGTTATCTTTATGTGACCTTGGGTAAATCATTTCTTCATTGGACTCTGTGACATGAAGGGGTTGGACAAGATCAGTGGCTGTCAAAGGGTTTGCTAGAAATTTTGGATATTATGTTGTGGAAGAGAAAATTTTTATGTGATTTTGTTTAGCATAAATTGTATGTTATAAGCAGCATGACCTGTTGGGTGCATATGCCAGGATGACCTGGATTCAAGTCCCATTGTCCGAGGGACCCTGGCCAGTCTCTAGTGCTCTAGGCATTCTTTGAGATCACCTGAAGAAAAGGTGCTGACCTGCGTTGGTAATGGGAATTTCCTCACTCAGCAGTTGGTGCTGCCAATTAAATTACAAGTCACGCCTGTCTCTGTCCTACAAGTTCTTACCCAGCATATGTAGCATGGTTGCAAAAGGAAAAGATAACAGAGCAAACCAAACTTGTCTGTTACATTTATATGTTAACCTCAGAACATATTAGACTTGCGACTTGCAAAGAACTCAACAAAAATGACTGCTTTTGCTAAAACAGCCACTGAACTGCACATGTATAAGTCTTCTGACTCCTAGGTGTCACAGGGGATAGAACACCAGGCCTGGAGTCAGAGAGACCTGAGTTCAAATCTGGTTTCAGACACTAACTGTGTGACCTTGGGCAAGTCACTTAACCTGTTTGCCTCAGTTTCCTTATCTGTAAAATGGGGATGATGATAAGTACCTACCTTGCAGGATTGTTGTGAGGGTGAAAGGAGATAATAATTGTAAAGTACTTAGCACAATGCCTTCTTAGCCATACTAAGTGCTGCATAAATGTTAGCTATTATTGTAGTTCCTCACTGCCAAGTGTGTTGGTCCATAAGAAGAAAAATTATTTGAGCCCCTGTTCTGAGTCCAGAACAGTTTGGACGAGGTAGACCCTAAAGTCCTTTCCATCTCAGATGTTCTGTGATTGTTTGAGATAAATTTGGAAAGGAAGGTCCTGTCCAGGTTGGGTTAGGGGGCTGAATGCCAGGCAGCAGAGCCTCAGTCTTCAAACTGAGTGGTTTCCCTTTCTCTTCCTCCCAGATTTTGGAGGCCTTTGCTGCAGATGACGGCCTCTTTGTGCAGAACTGTGGGCGGCTCATCTCCCTGAGCAGTGCCGTGGTCACCATGCCTCAGTATGAGTTCCGGAACATCTGTGAAACCAAGCTGGAACGCATCACCAGGAGGATTGCCAGCTATCAGGAGGTAGCCACACTCCTTGGCAAGTCCCCAGACCTCCCCATTCTCCTTCCCCGCAAAGAGAGCCCAGAGATGGGGCCAGCAGGGATCCCTGATGAGATTCATGAGCTTTGCTGATTTTATTCATTATTTTATTTCATTAATTAATTAGTCGATTTATAGTACATACATTTATTGATCACCCACTATGGGTAGAGGAGTGTTAGAGATACAAAATTTAGATAAAACATGGTTCCTTCCCTAAGTGGATAGATAACTGTGATAGGTGGCATTGTATTTTAAGTGCATAGAGAATCCAATTCATTATGCAAACATTTATTGAGTACTCGTATGTGCAAAGTTCTGTGCACTGGATTAGCAGCCAGAGGACCTGGGTTCTAGTCTTGGCCCTGCCACTTAATAGCTGTATGTATCAGATGCTAGAATCCCCTCTGTAGCTTTCCTTTATTGAAAGGAATCTAGTCTCTGCTTGAACGCTTCTAGGGACAGACAGGTCTCAGATCTCATATGAGCATCTTGTTGTCCGTGGCTGGGATAGCTTCTGTTTGTTAGAAAGCCCTTCCTTATATCAAATCAACCTCTCTGATGTCCCTCCATTAGTTCTGGGACTTAGTTTGCCACCTCCTGCCTCGTAATAGTCGAAGACAGCATATTCTCACTAAACCTAGTCTTCCCTAGGGCAGACCCCTTTACTTTTCCTCAGTGTTCCTCACATGGACAGTAGCAGAGGTAGATAAAGCTGGCTTCAGAGTCTTGAAAACCTGAGTTCAAATCCTACTGTTAGCACATCCCAGTTGGGTGGCCCTGGATAAGTCATTTAACCCTTTAGTACTGGGCCAACTCTCTTAAGACTATTAAGTTGCCTGTCTGTTCTGTTAGAGGAAGTTCCTTGTTAAGAATTCTGCAACTAATCCGATGAAACCCCAGGTCCAAAAAGTTGTGTCTTCCCCCCACCCCAATCAGATTTATTCCTATGATGCCATTTCTGGTCCCTTCACCATCCCAGTCACTCTCCCATTCTCTGGTTCTTATTTGTTAATTTCTTTCTTATAATGTGTTGCTGAAATCCACACAATTGGCAGTCTGGTTAGTGGAGGGGGAAACTCCTGAAGATTAGGAAGTAAGCAGGACCTTGTTGTTAGCATGGACCAATTAGGCAGAACATCCTTTCAATCCAGTGGTCATAAAGGGAAGGGGATGATATCTCTTTCTCATCCTTGAAAATTTGAACATAGATCTCTTTCTGGGAATTTGGGGGCAGTGGTAGCAGAAAAGCTCTGGTGCAGGTACCAAGTGCCACATGGTGCCAGATTATAACCCTTTATCCTTCCTCAGTTTGCAGAGCAGCTGAAGACCAGGGTGAGCCCCGCCTTCAAGCAGGCATCCTTGGAGCCTCACCCTCTCTGCAGCCTGGACTTTTGCCCCACCAACTGCCATGTGAACCTCATGGAAGTGTCTTACCCCAAGAACACTACCTCAGTGGGGAGGTCATTCAGTATCCGATTTGGGCGGAAACCTTCTCTGATTGGCCTTGATCCTGAACAAGGTACAAATCTTAGCCCTCAAGTAACCTTTTATGCCTGTTGTATGCATATGTAGTTTAGGCCTCTGTTGGGTAAGAAACAGAGGGTGGGTGTGCACAGAGATCACATTTTTACCAGTGGGGACAGTTTTATTCGGAGTCAGTACAATCACTGTCATGATCTGGTTTATAAAGAAAAAAAGGAGTTTCAGAACATGAATGAGGAGATTTGGGTTCTTATCCTGACTTTGGAAAGTCACTTTGTCCATCTGAGGCAGATGGTCTAGATGGCCTCTGTAGGTCCCTTTCAGCTCTGACATTCTATGCTCCAGTGTTCTGTGTTCTGAGTTCTAAAGTCCTTTCTAGTACTAGCATCCCATATTCTAAGGCAATGGTTCTCAACCTTCCTAATGCCATGACTCTTTAATACTCATATGTGGGCATATCTGCATGTGGGTGGACCCACCTGGAGACAGATAGAGGAGCAGTGTCTCGGTTGCTAAGACCCTTGGAAATATGTGTTTTCCCATGGTCTTAGGTGATCCCTGTGACCCTTGTGAAAGGGTCGTTTGACCCCCCAAAGGGGTTGCGGCTCACAGGTTGAGAACTGCTGTTCTAAGGTCTCTTATAGCAGCACTGAAGGGGCCATGAGTGCAAAAAGTTTAAGAAACCTTGTGTTATAGCACTGGTGCTCTATGTTCTGAGGTTTCTTCTTGTTCTGAATTTCCATATTTTGTGTTATAAAGGTCTTTCTAGGTCTGATATTCTCTGCATGCATGCTATCAACCTGTCCCTGTACTAGATGGTATAGAAGACAGTGTATTCTCAGTTATGGAAGGTGCTCACATTCTAGTTGGGAAGAAAAGATTCACATCTAGGAAATACAAAACGGATACAAAGTAGTAGAGAATTCTCACCCTCTCATTCTCTCTGTGTTTATGTATGTATATGCTTATATATGTTACACGTGTGTGTGTGTGTGTGTGTGTGTATATTTCTGTGTATTATTAGATGTTGATCTCTGATGGGTTGTTGGGTCTTCTTGAACACCTCTTTCCCTTCATCTTCTAGGTCACATAAACCCAATGTCCTATACCCAGCACTGTATCACCACCATGGCCGCCCCATCCTGGAAGTGCCTCTCCCAGGAGGATGGGGATTCTCATGACAGGAACCTGATGGATAGTACCATCAGCCAGCAGAATGGGGGGCCAGGGCAAGAGGACCGAGGCTTGAGCTTCCTACTGAAGCAAGAAGACCGGGAAATTCAGGATGCCTACCTGCAACTCTTCAATAAGCTGGATGTGGCTGTGAAGGAAATGAAACAATATGTCATGCAGATTAACAAGTGAGACTGGGAAAGATGGGTGGCTAGGGCCGGGGATGCTGAAAGAAGGCAGAGAAACTGGAAAGAAGAAGGAAGCGTGGGGGAAGGATTTGCAGGCTTTGTTAGAGGCAGCCTCAGCATTTTCTGTTGCTCATTTAATTCAGCAGGCATTTCCAAGTCAAAGGCCGTATGCCTCAAGCTCTAAGAATTTAGAGCAGCAGTTCTCAACCTGTGGGTCGTGACCCTTTTGGGGGTCGTCGAAGACCACTGGAAAACACATATTACTGATGGTCTTAGGAACTGAGACGCCACTCCTCTATCTGTCTCCAGGCGGGTCCGCCCACATGCAGATACACCCACATATGTGTATTAAAGGGTTGCAGCGTTAGGAAGGTTGAGAACCACTGATTGAGAGCCCATACTGATGATTATAATAATGCAGGAGAAATGTTTTATAGTTGAAATGTTTTATAGTTTTAGACTTGGAAGTTGGGAGATCTGGGTTTGGGTGTCAGCTCTGACACACACACACCAGATATATAATTCTGGGTGAGGCATTTCCCTTCTTTGAGACTCAGTTTGTCCATCTGTAAAGTGGGGGTAATAATGCTTAATGTCATATGCCTCATGAGGTTGTTGGGCATGAAATGCTTTGCAAGCCCTGATGTTCTATAGAAATATGCCACTGCTATTGCTATTATTATTAGTAGGAGTAGTATTCTGTCAGTCAGGAATTCGTGATCCACATCTCCTGCATGTGGGCATTCACTCTGCCGTATTATAGGTCCCCCTGTATCTTAGCAAATGGCCTCTAGGGGTTTCTTTGACCAGTAAACTAAGAATAATAATGATAGCCCATCGGTAAGTATTTGTTAAGGCCTTACTCTATTCCAAGGGTTGGGCAGACACACAGAGGTGAGGTGGTTGCTGCCCTCAGGGAGATGTTACTGGGGAGATTCTAAGATATTTCTATCTGACATTGCTCTAGCACCTTTCTCACAGCTTCCTCGTGAGCTCAGTATAATTGTGGCCTCATGAGTTCCCCATTATTTAAGTCTTTACTACATATAGAGGAGAAGTGTAGGTCGTATGACATTGTTGATAAAAGAATGTGCCAGAAGTCAGGAAATCTGGAGTGTAACGTCATCTTTGCCATTAACTCATTGTATGGGACTGTGGGCCAATTGCTTAGCATCTCTGAGTACCAGTTTCCTTCTCTGTGAAAGGAGGGGATTAGAAATCGATAGTTTCAAGAAGAGTTTGGAAGGAACACAGACAAATAGAGTAGTTTGGTTCTTCCTCTCTCTCCTTCTTCTCACAAACACACACACACACACACACGCATACATATGTATGTGTGTATGCATGTATGCATGCACATATTTTCTTAATGTTAATAATAGCTAGCATTTATATGTTAATTTCACTTATGTATTTTTAAAATATGTGATACTTTTATAAATAGACACATTTTATAATATATAAATTTATATGTATTTCTATAGTAGTTTCAGGTTTTCAAAAGCAACATGTTATTTCTTCTTGACAACAACACTGTGTTCCTATTATCATCCCCATTCTACAGATGAGGATACTGAGACTGACTTGCTCCATAGTTCACACAGTCGTTAAGTCTTTGAGGCAGGATTCAAACTCAGGTTTTTTTTTACTCCAAGTCCAACACGCTGTTCACAGGGTTTTTATACCACCTTCCCACTTGTTCTCTGTATATTCCGGTTTGTGGGTGATTGTTTTCTTGAGGCTAGATAATCTACCAAACAATCAAAGCAATCAAGCTTTAATTTGCATTGTTGACCAGTTTCTGTGGTATAAATGCTCACACTGAAAATTTAACATTTGATTCTCAGACTGTACCCCTGGTTGTCAGCCTCTTTTGACTTACAAGCTGGGAGCTGTCAGGTAGAAATGCCAAAGGGTTCTAGAAAGTTTGAGCTTCATGAAACCTTGGGAATGCTCAATGTTAAAGATAGTAGAGACTTTCGCGAATAAGGTGTAGAATGTTAGTGATGGCAGAGACCTCAGAGATGGTTTATTCTATTACTTCCATTTTACAGAAAAAGAAAAATCTAGAGATAGGTTAAGTGATTTGACATGTGTCACCAGCAGGCTAATGGCGGCCTTGGAAATGGCAATGATTTTAGAAGGGAGACTGGGAGAGAGAAAGATAAAGCAGCCACTTAGTCCTTGTCAGATCAATCTCAACCTGAGATTGGGGCATTTTTCAGAGCTGTCGTAATCACGGGAGCTGAGGGTTCTCATCCCACAGCTTCGTGTTAATATTTTTGTTTTTGTTTTTTAGATTATTGTCTACCATCACAGAACCAACAGGTGAGGGGTCCTGCGAACCTCCCTCCTCTGAAGAGGTCTCTGCCTCTCCCCTGGTCAGTGAGGACAGTGAGATTGACAAGGTGGACCATGGTGGGATCAAGAAGGTGTGTTTCAAAGTGTCAGAGGAGGACCAGGAGGACTCGGGACATGATACAATGAGCTATCGGGACTCCTACAGGTAGGATACAAGGTTGAGAGTGGACAGGCATGGTCATACTGAAAAGGAGGCATAGAGCTGCTGGGAAATCTTTTCTCCATCAAAGGCCCTAGGTCGTGGAGCCTGGGGTATAGCCCCGTCTCTTATACTTGTTGACTGTATAATCTTAGACCAACCACTTTGTATCTCTGAAATTCAGTCTCTTCATCTGCAAAATGAGAATAATAATCCTTGCCTCTTTCATGGGGTGGTAGTAGCAGGGGAGAGTAAAAGCCTCAGATGAGATAGTGAATGTGAAAATGCTTTATAAATGGCAAAGCATTATAGGAATATGAAGAATTAGTCAGAATTAATTGCTAATTAATTACTAAAGAATTAAAAAGATTGAGATATAGCAGTAGCAGTATTAGACATTATTATATTGTTGTACTACATTTCCTTCTGTATGACTTGTTCTTCCTTCTCCTGGGGAGAAATCCCTTATAATGAAGAATTTTTCTTAAAAAAAGAAAAAGAGGATGAAGAGAACAAAAATTCAGCAAAACCAGTCAATATTTTGAAAAAACTTGAGTTTATATGTGTTATTCCATATCCGTGAATACCTTGCCCCCACACACACGACAGGAGAGGGTGTCTATGAGAAGAAAATGGTGAGAGGTGTCCTCTCATATCTCGAAGGCATTGTAATTAATCACATGAATTACTAATAATAATGATAATGTGAAGTAATAATTTTAGAGTGGAAATAATCCTGGCACTGGGTCCAAGCTCTCAACTTTGCTAACTGTATGACTGTGGGCAAAACTGCTTCATTTCTCACAACTTTACCTTTCTCATGCACAAAAAAGTTAATTTCGTGTGCAGTATGGAAGAGATGCCAAGGATTAAGCCTCCTCATTTCCAGCCTTACTGAGCTTTTGGATCTAAGTTGTTCTTGGTGACTTTGTGTTTTCCTGCTCTGTAGAATTATCTTCTGTCCTCCATAGCTATTTTTCTATCTCTGGAGTTGGTTAAGGTTTGCAAAATGATTTATATATATTACCTCAGAAGAAGAAGCCACACTCTTCTCCCCTCCACTCACCAGAGCTGTCCCAATGAATCCTCTGTGGTCTGGAATCCACTTGACACCCTCTCTGTGCATTTAGTCCATCTTCCTCTTCCTGACAGTCCTTAAACTTTGTCAAACTTCTCAAAATAGAAACCTAGAATTCCTGTTGGGAAGTCTGGGGAGTTTCTCATCATATCCTTTCTGTATCTTTTTCAGTGAATGTAATAGCAACCGAGACTCTGTCCTTTCCTACACCAGTGTCCGTAGTAACAGCTCTTACCTGGGCAGTGATGAGATGGGATCTGGTAAGTAGGACAGAGCCATTTTCTTTTTTCTTCTTTTTTCTTTTTGCTTTTTCGAGGGGGGAAGGTAGAGCAATTGTGGTTAAGTGACTGGCCCAAGATCACATGGGTAGTTTTGTGTTAAGTATATGAGGCTGGATTTGAACTCAGGTCCTCCTGACTCCAGGGCTGGTGCTCTATTCCCTGAGCCACCTAGCTGCCCCAACAGGACCATTTTCAAAATGAAAAGGAGAGGGTACTGGGGAGACTTTTAGGAAAGATCTAATGTACATTACATATATATGTAACATTGTCAGGCGGACAGGGGTCTTCACTGGGGAGGAATCAGCAGCATTCCAGGCAGAGACAGTAGTGTGAACAGAGGCCCAGAAGGTAGACTAGTTTTCAGGGAACAGTTAATAGTATAGATTGATGAGAGAGTGTGCAAGGAAATTAATGGGAGATAAAGCTGGGAAGGTAGGAAACAGATAGTGGAGAACCTTGGCTATACAAGCTAAAGAGCTAAGACTTTATTCAGTAAATAGTAGGGAGCCACTGAAGATTTTGCAGATGGCGAGCATCATGATCAGCTCCATATTTTGAAGAGATGACAAGAGATGATGATGCTTACTCTGCCTGTTTCATAGAATTCTTGTTTAAAAAAAATATCAGATGAGATACTGGCTTGTGAAATTACTCACTTGTTCTCTCTCCCAGGAGATGAGTTGCCTTGTGACATGAGGATCCCATCAGACAAGCAGGACAAACTTCACGGATGCTTAGAGCACCTGTTTAATCAGGTACAGACATTCCTTTCTTCTGATGACTACCAGTCTTCTGATTTCTCTCTTGGGCAAATAGAAGAGTGAAGACTCACAGGAGGTGAAGACAAATATTTTTCAGCCTGTATGCCAGGGGTCTTAACCTCTGTTTGTGTCATGGTCCCTGTGGCAGTCATGTGAAGCCTTTGGACCCCTTTTCAGAAGAATGTGTTTAAATGCACAAAATAAATATGTCGGATTACAAAGGAAATGAATGAATGCCACTAAGATATCAAAACATTTTAAAGTTAAGAACTGCTCTAAGGTATCCTGGACCTGGTCCTTGCTTTCCAAGGTTGTGTTCAAGATCCTAGGATTATAGATTTAGAGCCAGGTGTGATATTGGAGGCCAGTGAGTTCAATCCCCCCATTTTGTAAATGAGTAATTGACGCCCAGAGAGGACACATGACTTGCTAGGTGGCTCCATAGTTAAAAGTGCTGAATTTGGGGGTTATAAAAACAGTTCAAATGCCAACACTTCATGACTGTGTGAACCTGGGCAAGTCATTTAACTTTCAGCCACAGTTTCTTTATCTGTAAACTGGAGATAATAATAGCACTTACCTCATAGGGTTGTTGTGAGGTAATATATATAAATCATTTTGCAAACCTTAAATATTATTAATTCTAGCTATCATGCTGACAGTGATCACCACCCTAGGTTACCTGTTTAGAATCTGAGTTGGGATTTGAAACCTGGCCCTGTGACTCCAAATCCATATGGCAGATACCTCCTGGCTTGAGGCTGTGGAGCACAGCTGAAATTCTCCTTCTCAGGTGCCCTCAGCCTGATTCCTTATAGTCTGGGGACCTTCTTTCAATAAAGAGTTGCCCTTATGTGTCTTTGAGTCTGAGAGATACTTGGCATCTCAGGGCATCCCAACAGAGTCCAGATTTTATTTTTGCTTTTTGGAGAGGGGAAGGCGGGGCAGTTGGGGTTAAGTGACTTGCCCAACGTCACATGGCTAGTAAGTGTTAAGTGTCTGAGGCTGGATTTGAACTCAGGTCCTCCTGACTTCAGGGCCAGTACTCTATTCACTGTGCTACTGTCCAGATTTTGATAGGTCCTGCCAAGCTGAGAAAGATTTGAGAATAGGCCCAGTGACCGCCTCTATATCTATTTTTCATGGACCAGCCTATATAAATTCAGAGAACTTTACCACCAGAAGATTGGGAGGCACTTTTCTGACCACAGAAATTCATGTAGCAGGGCTATGATCTGCATTACTGGAGGGATTATACTCACTTGGAAAATCTTGGATCTTTTGAAGTATTGAGGGATCCTTGACTATGGCTCACCACAGGCATGGCCCACACTAACTAATGCCTGTTGTTAAATGCCCAGGTGGACTCCATCAATGCACTCTTAAAAGGGTCTGTCATGAGCAAGGCCTTTGAAGAAACAAAGCATTTCCCCATGGAGCACAGCTTGCAAGGTAAGCCTGTAGGTGAGGAGAGATTGGATAATTTGGTATATAGAGAGCTCTGTGCAGGTTAGGCACAGTCAAGAGCAGTAAGATGAGGCATCGGAATTCTTCTAGTGACCAGGCAGTGGTTGGCACATCCCTGTCAGGGCAGAAGGCCAAATTTAGAAGATCATTAGTTTCAAATCTTTGCCTTGCTTTTCTCCTTTGGAAATTCCCCACTTAGGATTGTTTTGTCTAGTGGGAAGATTGATCCCTTCTACTTGAAGAAAGTGGCCTGAGCCCTACTGCTTGGCTTTGGCCAAGATAGCCAGTGTAACTGCCCTCTCAGCCCACAAACCCCTCCTGGGACTCCCCAAAATGGCATATTTCCCTTGGAGATGGATAGCGGTCAGAGCTGACACCTCTTCATACGACCCAGAATTGCAGCTGCCTGTCCTCCTCTGCTTCCAAGCTTACTTAGCCAGAGTAGAGTCAACAAGGCAATGTTCTCACAGCTCCTTGAAGGACCAGGTAGGCATCTATAATGAGGCTTCAGGATAAGGATGGGGCCAGGCACCAGCCCCTGCAGAACTCTGACCCTGGCCCTCTGTTTCTCCTGGTCTCTCCAAGGTTGCTGGTTCCAGTCAGTATTAAGGAAGAAAAGGAAAGTCTGTAGAAACCTCTCTCGTGCTATACACTGACTTCAGTTCTCCCTTCTTGAAAATAACCTTTTGGCCAGGGGGCTCAGGTGATGTTTGTAGGGAAGAAAGACTGGGATAAAAGCCCCTAAAGGCTTGAACAGATATTTCCTCCCTTAGAGTTTATATGCTCACAGAACAGCTCTGTTCCCCAACACATTCCATGGCTGTCCAGTAATTGGTGACAGGGTCCTTTTTCTGCTAAGTTTCCTTCTCTGAAGGAAAACGCTTACTCTTTGAAGAGGGAGACTGCTATGGAAGAAAGAACTGAAATCTTCCCTGACGTAAGGAGATTTGAGTTCATTCAGATACAGCCTCTGATGTTTAACACCTATGGATAAGTCACTTATCCTGCTCAGGCCTCAGTTTTCTTATCTGTAAAATTAATGGAGTAGGACCTGATGTCCTCCTTTCCAGCTCTTGATCTGTGGCAGACAGGTCTGGGGGAACAGAGCTGTGTGGATGACCATGTGTGGGGATGGACAGATGTAGAAAGGCAAGGCCCTAACCCTGCTCCTTTTTCATAAGTTTCATGTTCCTAACAAGATATTAATGACTTTGTGATGTCTCTAGTGTAGGACATTATAAACCAACCCGCCCTTTGAGAGGTGAGGGATGAGTGCATGTCTGTGGTTTTTGCAGGTACATACTTTGAGTAACTTAACCTTGGTGTTTTGCTCTCTACTTGCAATACAAAGGCTTCTTTTCTTAGTCGGTTCTAAGGAAGAAAAAGAAAATTTAGAGAAATCTCTTCTGTTAGGCATCTCTTAGGTCAGAGTCCTTGTATGCAAGGGAGAGCTAAGAGGTCAGGATCACTTGGCACCTTCATCTTATCCTTGTGTTGTTGTCTGTGCCAAGGATTGAGTACCAGCTCCCTGGCTATTGCCTACATAGATGTGGTCATTGGGGCCCTTCCTAGTTGCTACTTTCAGTTACTTCCTGGTATGTTGAACAAAGAATCAGGAGACCCAGCTTGTCAGCTTGGCTCTGCCACTAACTCACTGTGTAATCTCAGTGAGTGATGGGATTAAGTGACATCAAAAGTCCCTTCCAGCTTTGTATTCTGTGAGCCTATGGGGCTCATGACATCTAGTGTTGATGGGGTATCACAGGGCATGTCTCTTGACCCACCCATGGCTGAGGCTTCCCAGCACCAAGTACGTTGTCACAGAGTGGGACCTGTCTTCCCTTTCCCTTCTCCCTCATTCTGTGTCATTTTATGTCGTTGCCAGTCTAGCCATTTCCTATCTTTTAACTTGCTTTTCCTACTGCAGACTTTAAACAGAAGGAAGAATGTCCAATCCGGGGCCGGAGCATGATCCAGATAAGCATTCAGGAAGACCCTTGGAACCTTCCTAACTCCATCAAGTCCTTGGTGGACAACATCCAGAAATATGTGGAAGGTTTGTTTGCATGATGGGTCGGGGGCCATGGGAAGGGCGTTGAGGAGACCAGTATAATTAATCAGGGGCTGATAGTTGCTTCTTTGGTCTAGTGTGTACCTAAAGCAATGCCTGGTCTTCTGGGTAATCCTAAAGGATGAAACTCAGGATGGGCCAGTCTGCCATGTGCTCCTTTCTTGGACGAAAATGGTCAAGTACATTCTCAAGAAGGTTGGTATTTGGCAAGAGGGATAAGTTTTTCCTGTCAGTGTCCCTTCCAGGACGTCATAACAGCAATGACTGTAGTCCCTTGGATGTCTGAAGATCTCGTGTGATCCTTGGTGGAATAAGGAAGTTGGATTTGAATCATCCCGGAGGTCTTGTAGAATTTTGGCAGTCTATTGTCCCATGTCCTTTCAGTTTTAATAGAACTCTCCTCTGAAAGACTGGGATATAGTGAATTGTAAGTTCTTCATGAGCTAACCTTTCTAAGGTCAATTCAACTCAGCTGGTGTTTGCTAAGTATCTTCTATGTTTACTATTTGTTGGTCTAGGAAAGAATTTTAATTATGCCTACAGGGAGCTTATATTTTATTTACATTCTATTCTGGGATAAATAGGGAGGGATTGAGAGAGATTAGGAGAGGAGAGGTGGAGGGAGGAGGGAGAGAGAGGAGAAGGAGAGGTGAGAGGGAAGGAGGGAGAAAGGAGATTAGGAGAGATCAGACAAAGGTAGAAAGGGAGGGGGAAGAAGAAAGGAGAGAGGGAGGAGAAAGGCTGGAGGGGGGAAAGAGGGAGAGAGGGAGGGAGGGAGGGGTAGGTGATAAAAAGCTTTTTAGGAGATTACTTGTGAGCTGAACTTTATTAGGAAGTTAGCAATCTAAGAAGAGCTGGTAACTAGGGAGTAAATTCTGAGCCTCAGGCATAGCCTCGAGAGATGGAATCTTGAGTTTGGAGGACTGGGGATAGTATTGGTTTAGCTGGAACATAGAGTCTGTGAAGAGGTGAAATGTGAAATGAAGCTGGAAAAGTAGGCTAGAGCCAAATTAGGAAGTGTTATAAATACCACATTTGCTTTTTGTCCCATAAATAATAGAAATCCATGGAAGATTATTGGGGAAGAGAGTGATATGTTTTCGCATGAATATTTAGGAAGATGATTTGGATATTTGAGTAGAAGATGGTTTGTTTGGAGAAGGGAGATATTGCCCCCAAAGCAGTTAAGTCTTAGACTGTTTGGAACATTGGAAGTGATAGTCCTGATGCATGTCCTCTGTCCTGGTCAGAACCCATCTGGAGCATGATGTTCATTTCTGTGTGCCACATTTGAGGAAGGCTGTGGACAGTCTGGAGAGTATCCAGAGGAGTGGGATTAAGATAGTGAGAGGTCTTGAGATCATCTAATAAGAGAATCAGTTAAAAGAACTGGGAATGTTGAGCCAGGAAAAGAAAAGACTTGTGATAACTGTCTTTAAGTATCCAAAGTATTATGACAGGAAAGAAAGATCATACTTCTGCTTGCCTTCTGAGACCATAGCTAATGAGGGGCAATTGTCAAGAATTTCGGTGGGGTGGGAGCAGGCGGGGGAGAGGCTTAAGCTTGACATAAAGGAAAACTTCCTAATAACTTAGAACTATTCAAAAGTGGAACAGGACTATTTGGGCTATTCTCACTAGAAGTCTTTAAACAGCTTCATTGATTAGGGACATTGCAGTGGAAATTTCTGTTTAGGTACAGGTTGGATTGAATGGGCTCGGAGACTCCTTCCAGATATCAGATTCTTTGACTTGTTGCCTCTCTCTGAACTTCTGTGGATTTATGTGTCTGTGTTGTTGTGCCTTTGTATCTGTGTGTCTGAGATTGTGTGTGTGTGTGTGTGTGTGTGTGTAAGATTCCTGTCTACCAGAGAAAAAGCTAATTCAAGTCAATTCAGCAAACATTTCTTAAGCATCTGCCGTGTACAGACATGTGTCCTGTGCTGGGTAACAGGGATCTAAAGATGAAAATGATATAGAATTTGCCTTTGGGGAGTTATCATTTACTGGGAGCAGATAGCAGCTGCACAGGTAAGTACAGTACAAGGTGGGCTGTGACAGGAACAATGGAGAGTTCCAGGTGAAGTGCTTGGAGGGCCTGTGAGGAAGGAAGAGCATTTCCCTCTGGTATGGTCAAAGGAATTCTACAAGAGGAGGTGACACCTGCCTGCCTGAAGCCTTGAAGGAAAAGAATGATCCTCTGAGGCCGCAGTAAGGAGGGAATGCGTTCTAGGCAGGGATGACTTATGGTAATGCACAGTTATTAGTGATTTCTTACCAAGGCAGGGATTATATCTTATTCTTCTTTGTTTTCCCCACAGCACCCAGCATGGGACCTTGCACATAGTAGGGGCTCAGTAAATGTTTGATGAATGAATAAACTCTGGTATCTGTGTTTGTATATAGGGATAGGGACTGGGTCTATGATTTCATTGATACAGGGAATTCCTGGGTGAGAGACCTCCCCCTATCAAGTTATTGGCTCCTTCTCTGCAACTTTAGAGGCTTAGAGAATTTCCTTGAGAATTGAGAGGTTGGGTGACTTGTCCAAGGTCTCAAAACCAGTATGTGTCAGAGGTGGGGTTTGAACCCAGACCTTGTTGGCTTTAAGTCTGGCTCTGTATCTACCACCCTGTACTACCTCTCATCCGTGTCTGTGAAAATCATAAAGTGTTTGAGCTGGAAGGTGTATAGGCATGTGGGAGAGGAGGAGATGGAGGCAGGGAACTGCTTGCTAGGAGGTATGATTTTGCTCCTCTATTATTTGAATAACATCCCTGGGAATACTTCCTCTGTAGATTCTTCCCCATCACCTCCCATAATCCCAAGCCCAAGTATGGGTGGGGACCTTGTGGGAAAAGCTTTCCTGTAGCTCCTCCAGGGAAAGGGAAACTTTGGGTGTCATAAGGTGACTGAATTGGCATCATGATGCTTAAGCCCAAGACAGTTCCCCCTTTCCCTCACAGCTCAGCCCGGAAATAGGGATTCCTGCTTTGGAGACTTGTTATGATCCAGTTTTCCCAGTCCAAAGAAACCTCCGTTCCTTGGGGTGGGTCCCTGCTCAGCAACTTTCCTAGAACCCTTCTCTTTCTCACTCTCTGTATAGATCTGACCATGTCTTTATTGCCTGTCAAGTAAAGTTCAGAGTCCTCTGCTTGGCATTCAAGGTCCTCCCCCTCCGGTGCCACTTTGCCTTTCCAATTTCATCTCATAACACTCACCTCCATGTACTCATTCCTTCTGCCAAAAAGGATGATTTCTATCCCCCAAACACATCTCTCTCTGTACTTTTACTCAAACTGTTCCCTGTGCCTGTGATACCCTCCCTTCCCACTTTGCTAGTTGAATTCTTAACTGCCCTTCCTGTCTTGAGGACCTGAAATAACCCACCACCCCCATGCTTCTCTTGATAAAATTGCCGGTAACACATAAGTCTTTGGAACTTTCATGTATTTACTGTGTTACATCTATCTTTCTGTGTGTGTCTTATCCCTCATTAGACTATAAGCTTCATAAGGCCAGGAGTGTGTCCTATCTAATCTTTATATCTCTTCATGTGTGGGGCATAGTGCTTAGATCTGTATCTAGATCCTTAATAAATATCTTCCGTGTTATACTGTCTGAAGTTCTTAGAACATCATTCTAGAGCCTCAGACCTCTGTCAGCTTAAGGTCCCAATCTTACTTTCCTTTTCTCTTTCCTTCTAGATGGGAAGAATCAGGTGTTGCTGGCATTGCTCAAATGCACAGGTAATGGATTGGGGAGGCGGCACAGTCCAAGGGCACAGGAGGTTCTGGGTTCATAGCTCATATCATCTTTTTAACCTGTTCCTCAGACATTTCTATCCCAGGGCAAAGTACCCTCCAAGGGGAGGCCTGGAGGGGAGAAGGTTGTCTCCAAGGGCGGCCTGTGGGAGATGTGGATGCTGGGCAGGATTTTGCCTTGTTGGCATTTATGGTGGGTTTATAGGCTGATTGTACGTATGTTATCCTTTGGTCTTTTTGGTAAGTACTTGAGCCTGATTCCTCCCTGCCAAGCCTCAGTTCATCACCCTATTTTTCATAAATGAAATGTAGCCTGTGGGCCACATGTGGCCAAACATCAGGTTTTTAGCTTCCTGTGTTTTTCATCCAGACCTTGACAAGAGAACCACCCCTTGCAATTTGATACTCCCTCCTCCTGTTGCTTACAGGGTTTGAATATGGGCATTTCTCCAACTCTAGCTGAGCAGCCTCCTGCCTCTACCCAAATATACCCCTTCTAGGGCTCATCCAAGAGCATCCTGGTCAGTCACTGAGCTAACAGAGCAGCCCCTGCCTCTTAGAGCACCTTTCTCCTGAAGTTCAGCATGTACTGTCAGAAACTAGAAGCAGGAAGGGGGGGTGGTGATTTTTCTGAGAAGAAATGATCTCCCTCCCAGAGTTGTGAGGATCAAATGATATAGTTGGCAAGTGCTTATCACAGAGCCTGACACATAGTAGACACTTAGTAAATGGAAGTGAATAACCTTTAACCTTTTCCCTTTTTCCTTGGACTCATAAGGGAATTTCCTCTGTGTTCATAGTTTAGAATGTACCATGAACTGAAAATCCCTCAAGGATGGCCCAGCTCGCAGGCACAGGAAAAGGGTCTAGAATCTGTCATGCCCCTTTGTGGTTTCCCCCAAAGTAAAATTGAGGGTTTGAATCCCATCATCAGATAGGTGTAGAGCCCTCAGGGCCATACACAGCCTGCTTCCTGCCCAGTTGTAGCCATTGGAACAGTGTCAGGTCAGTTTAGCGCTTTCTCTCTCTCTTTCCCTCGGGCAGATACGGAGCTGCAGCTGAGGCGGGATGTCATCTTCTGCCAGTCTCTGGTGGCTGCCATCTGTACTTTCTCTGACCAGCTGCTTGCAGCCCTAAGCTACCGTTACAACAACAACGGCGAGTATGAAGAGAGTAGCCGAGATGCCAGTCGCAAGTGGCTAGAACAGATCGCGGCCACAGGGGTCCTTCTCCACTATCAGTCATTGCTGTCCCCTAGCGTGGTGAGAGCCGTGGGCTGGGGCATGGGGTTGGGATGTGGGGCGGCCAGAGGCATGTGGGCCTTGCTCAACTCTGAGACAAGGCTCTCTCTGCCTGAGATTCAGAATACTTGCTGTTGGTTAAGAACCACCTTCCATTTACTTACAAGTCAGGGGATTCTAGTCTTGGCCCTGCTGCTGACTAGCCCTGGGACCATTTTAGACCCAGAAGAGAAATGAGGGGCTCTTTGATAGTGACCCTCCTCTGTCTAACACTGAGGAGTGATGACCCATCTTCTGGTGATGAGGAAGCATAGGAGAATTTGGAATATGAGGACTTGGGTTTGCACCTCAGTTCTCCATTTTTCTGGCCAATTCAACAAGAATTAAGTGGCCTACTTTGTGGGAGCTAGGTGGTATAGTGGATAGAATGCTGGACGTGGGAGTCAGGAGAACCCCAAATCCCTCTTCAGACACTAAGCAGGGTGATTCTGAGCAGGGCACTTAGCCTCTCTGTGCCTCAGTGTCCTCACATGTAAAATGGAGGCATTGAAACAGATGGCCCCTGAGATCCTTTCTAGCTCTAGATCTCTGATCCTGTAGTAGGCAATATGCTAAGGTAAGCATTAGGTTATGTACAGAGACAGAATTTAAAACAACCCCTCTCCTCAAAGAGCTGATTTTCTACCGGGTGGGATTGTAGGTAGGGAATACAGCATGTAACCACTTTTATATAATAATTTGACGAGGGAAGAGTCTTAATAACTAGAATCACCTTAAAGCTTTGTTGGGCAAGCTCCTCCCCTGAGACTCAGTTTCCTCATTTGTAAAATGAGGGATTGGACTGGATGAACCCTCGTGTCCCCTGTACAGAGGAGCCAGTCAGTGTCCTAAGATGTGCAGTGACTCACCAAGCATTTCTGCTCAGTGCAGCTGTCTTGTTCACAGGCTGTCCCATAATTAAGTATTCCTCTCATCTCTGCAGTCTGTTACACTTCTGTGGTAGAGCTTTTCTAGCCACGATCTTCTCTGATCTTTACAACCTAGTGTGGAGAGGTGGAATTAGGGAATTATTCTCCTCCTTGTACTCATTTTACAGATGAGGAGACAGAGGCCTAGAGAAAATAAGTTCACCTAGCAGAGGGGTGTGGGGGTGTGTGTGTGTGTGTGTGTGTGTGTGTGTACACGTGTGTGCTCGTGTGCGCATGCGCCTATGTGCGTGCACATCCTAGAACACAGGGCTCTTGCCTTCCAATCCAGCGACCTTTCTCCTCCACCAGGGTGCCTCCCTGGAAGGCATTGGGGTGTTTTCCTACTAACATACTAGAGCAGTCCTATGCTCTCGCTGCAGCTTGCGAGCCACCACGGCACTTGCCATTGTGAGCATAGATCCTTCCAGGCATTTGTCTCTGAACCATATGTCTTCTTGTGACCTTGACCAACTGATCTCCACTATGGGGTCTTTGCTTCCAGACTGAAGTATAATTTTTTCACTTTATTTTTCTTGTCTTTTATTTTGTTACTTGGATAATTATGGAAATATGTTTTGCGTGATTTCATATGTATTACAATTGACACCATATAGCTCGCTTTCTCAGTGAGTGGGGGGGGGCTGAAAGGAGGGAGAGAATTTGGAACTTAAGACTACAAGAAAAGAGTGTCAAAAATAAATGAAAAGAAATTTATTTAAAAGAAAAAGAAAAAAAGTGGGCGGGGTCCAGCCTCCTTGAAGTCCCTCATAGCGCCCACATTCTCTGATTCTCTTACTCTGTCCCAGCCTCTTGCTCGGTGAGTGTCCCGCCCATCTCATCTTTATTTCCACGCCCTGTTGCTTGCTGTCCTTCCCTTTCTTCCCTCTTCTCCTCAGGGAACGTCAGTGCCTCAAACCACCAGTAGTCTTGTCTTCAAGAGGCAGGCCAGTTGTGGGCTCAGGGAAGAGGGAGATGTGTAGCTGCTGTTGTCTGAGATAGTTTAATACTGTGGGGAAGAAACAAAACTCTGGTTTATCTGTAAAAGTGGGATCATGCTGCCCTCTGTTGGTGAGACGCCATGTGCCATGAGCCAAATCACACAGCCTCTTCTTTTTGTCAGCTGGCAAAGCAGATCTTAGAAAACAGACCATCCTTAGGTCTTGGTGTCCTCATCTATAAAATGAAGAGCTTGTACTATATGACATTCAAGGTCCTTTCCAGCTCTAAATCTGTGGTCTTTGTCTTTGGGCCTGGAAGGCACCAGAGAATGCAAAATGCCAAAGCTAGATTTTCTTTAGAGACCATTTAGTCCAGTTCGTCAGAAGAAAACAAGAGGTGGATGCTGTGTCTAAAGCAGGGTGAATCTGTGTTCATGGTGGCAAGCACAGAAGACTGACTGCTCTAATGTGCCATTTTCTGACTCTGAAAGTCTTTTTTTTTTTTTTTTGGAGGGGGGAAGGTAGGGCAGTTGGGGTTAAGTACTTGTCCAAGGTCACATGACTAGTTTATGTTAAGTGTCTGAGGCTAGATTTGAACTTGGGTCCTCCCGACTCCAGGGCCAGTACTCTATTCACTGTGCCACCTAGCCACCTCTGAAAGAAGTTTCTAACAGTTCATCCTTTCTTCTTTCATTCTTAGAGGGAAGAGCGCATCATGCTGGAGGATATCCGGGTCACTTTGCCCGAGCTGGACAATGTCACCTTCTTATTTAAACAGTTGGACGAGAATTTTGTCACGAGTAAGTGTTTTCTGTTTGTTGTCCCCTGGCTGGGAGTATTGTGGCCCTCGGTTTCTGTCTCGGGATTCTCTGACTGGCAGAGTCCCCCAAAGGTTGTCTTATTTGTCACTTAGGTCACAAGATTTAGAGCTAGAAAGGGACCTTAGAAATCTAATCCTCTCATTTTGCAGAGGAGGAAATTTGGACCTAAAGATGTTTAGTGATACATCCAGGGTCACCCAGGTAGCAGGGGAGAGACCCCTGTTTTGAACCTCAGTGTCCTTGCTGGCATTCTTTCGGATCCACAGGGCTATCTCTCCTCCTGCCTCAAAGCAGGACATGCCCTTCCTTACCTGCCCCAAGCTGATGGGTATGCATCTTCTTCTTCCAGCAAGAAAAGTGTATAACTACCTCCCATATTCATGTATCTATCCTGGTCCAGCCTCTAGCCTGGAACTAACTGAAGTGGAAACAATGGTGCCTTTCCTGTGAATGAGCAGCACCTGCCCCACTACAGCCCCAATACTTCCCTTGCTCCCCCACCTGTTCATTGGTGCTTGCTACGGTTAGGATTTCATTCCTTTACCTTAGGGGTTCTTAATTGTTTTGGTGCTTTGGATTCCTTTGGCATTCTGGGGAAGTCCATGGACTCCTTCTCAGAATTATGTTTTTTAATGTGTACCCCTCCCCCCCCAAAAAAAAGATTCAGAGGAGTACAAAGGAAACATTAAAAATAACAAGGTCATAGACCACCAGGTTAAGACCCTTTAAACTGGATGATCTTTAAGTTGCTTCCAACTCTGAAGAGTCTAAAATGGGAATTCTTAACCTTTTTAATGTGTCATGGGCACCCTTGGGCAGTCTGGTCAAGCCTATGATCCCCTTCTCTGAATAAATTTTAAAAAAAATTCATAATTGGAGGAAACGCTAAATTTCAGCTGGCTGTTAGTAAAAACAATGATGTATTCAACCCCCTCACTCATCTAAGTTCGTGGAACCCCTGAAGGCTTTGGTCCCTGTCAAATTTCAAAGCACTGCGCAGTCCCCTTTCTCCCAAAGGATACTCAAAGTGTTCTGCATTAAGTGTTTGTGAATTCTTTTCTGAGAGCAGATGTTGAAAGGGTTAGACTTGGTGGTCACTGGATACTAGGGGTGAGGTGTACGAGAATAGAAGGAAAGGAGCTTTGAGGGGGCGAAAGGCATGAAAATATGAGCCTATTCAAAGCATAAGCAGAAAACTGAGCCCAGGCCAGTGCTGCAGAGAAGCATTGAGGTTCTAGGTCCAATGGATCATGACAGACTCTCCGCCCAGGGCTCTTGGCTGCCCAAAGGTACTCTCATATACTAGAGAGACAGCAATAGAAAGACCAATGGTCTTTGAGTGAAGAGACTAGGTTCAAATCTTGACTTTGCACTTAGTTGCTATTTGACTTTGGACAAGTCACTTACGCTTAGTTTCTTATCTGTAAAATGAGAATAATAATCCTCATGCTACTTCACGGGGTTTTTATGGGCAAAGTGCTTTGTTAAACCTGTATGCACTGTAGAAATTTAAGTTGTGATTTACCTTCCCCAGAGAATGGATATCCATCCTAGGAGGTAGCATGGTTGGTATAGGAGAAAGAACATGCTGGCTCTGGAATGAGGGAACCTGGGTTCAAATTCTGCCAGTAATACTTAACTACCTTTGTGTGACCATGGGCAAGTCACTTCACTTCCCTGGGCCTCAAGTTTCATTTGTAAGATTAGGGGGTTTTACTTGATAATTTTTGAAGTCCCTTTCGGCTTCGAATCTATAATCTTATGACTGTCCAGACCAGTGGTTCTCAACCTGTGGGTCATGACTCCTTTGGGGGTCGAACAGCCCTTTCACAGGGGTCACAGGGGTCGCCTGAGACCATCAGAAAACACATATTTCCGATGGTCTTAGGAACTGAGATGTGGTTCTTCTATCTAGGTGGGTCCGCTCACATGCAGATACATCCACATATGTGTATTAAAGGGTCGCAGCATTGGGAAGGTTGAGAACCACTGGTCTAAACAGAGGCTACTTGCCCTGGGAGGATGAATCTATCAGTCGAAACAATTTTTTGAGTCTCTGCTATCTCTGAGGCACTGTACTAGGGGTTGGGCATAGAAATACAAAAATGGCCCCTTCCCTCTTGTAGCTTGTGCTCTAGTTATCTCTGCCTCAGTTTCTCCAACTGTAAAAAAATGAGGATAATCATAGTGACCCCCCAGGGTTGTTGAGAATGTCAGATGATGTTTGTAAAGTGTGTAGTAGGTGCTGCAAAGGAGCTGTTTATTGTTGTTGCAGCCACTGTTACCATTATTGTTACTATTTGGCACACACAAGGGATATCTGGGATATAGAGGATGGGGATATAGGGCAGCAAATTTTCAAGCCCTTCCCAAAGGCAATGATTGTTTCCATTTGATTATTGTTCTAAGCAAAAGATGTGGCAGTGGATGTTGGGGCACTCACTAGGCTCTGGGAGTCCTGTCGAATGGTTCTCTGGGCTGTGAAGCCTGGTTTGGAACAGCTACTTATAATGGCTAAAAGTCGAATCCTCTAATTGCTCTTCTCAGTCTCGGGGACAACCACTCCAAACCCTCCCCTCTCTGTCCCCCCACCCCTCACCATTATTTTTTTTGTCTCTCCAGACACTCATGTCTTTTATCATATTGAGGGCAGCCGCCAGGCCTTGAAGGTCATTTTTTACCTCGACAGCTATCACTTCTCCAAACTGCCCACCCGGCTGGAGAATGGGGGCAGTTTAAAGTTGCATACTGTCCTCTTTACCAAAGGTATGTGCTCTGACAGGGGCTGGGGTGGGAGTGGGGAGTTAAGACCCATTCCCAGTGTGCTTAGGCCTGTGTGTCATGGCTGCCTTGGTTCCTCCACAGCCCTGGAAAATCTGGAGGGGCAGCCACAAGCTGGGGGCTTGACTGCCTCACTCCTGGAGGAGCTGCAGCAGGAGATCAATGCTCAGTCTCTGGAGAAAGTCCAGCAGTATTACCGACGGCTCAGGTAGTAGCCCCTTCTGCTCTCTGTACTCTACCCAGGGGTGCCACCTCTGGCTGTTTGGGTTTCCCCAAGGCAGGGGAGATTGAGTGGCCCTTGTTGGAGGGTGGCATGGAGCAACAGGAAGCAGAGTGATACAGTGGACAGGACTTTGGACTGGGACATAGGAGACCTGGATTCTTGTCTCAGATCTACCACTTACAGGATGACTCCTCTGGGCCTCATATTCCTCCTTATGAAATGAGCAGTATGAATTACATCATCTCTTGGGGTGTTTGTTGACTCTGACATTGTGTGTCCCTGTGACATGACCTAGAGGCAAGACCAGGGTGGGAGTGGGGTAGTGTGCTGGGAGGCAAAATCTGCCTTCTAAGCATCAGTGAGATCCGGGTTCTAATTCAGTGACTCATAGTGTGGCTCCCTTTCAGGACGTTTTACCTCGAAAGGTCCAACCTGCCCACTGATGCCAGTGCGACTGCGGTGAAAATCGATCAGGTACCTCCTTCCCTCTTGGCTTTTATGGCTTGTTCTTTTCTTCCTCTCTCCCTTCTTCTTGCCTTACTGTTTTCTTCCCTCTCTCTTCTATAGATTTCTGTTGATTTTTAATGTGTCTATTTTATTTCTCTATTCCCCTCTAACTTCCATGAGGGTCAGGGACTCTGTACTTCCATGAATGTTTCTTGAGCACCTGCTTTGGATGATATAAAAGAAGAATCAGTTGTGGTCCTTACCCTCAGGGAGCTCACAGTTTTTTGGAAAAAAGAGACTTGTATAAATGAATACCCAAGTGTTATTACACTAAAAGATATAATCAGAGGGTCAGAATGGTTTGGTTTGAGCATTCAGTGCTAATGAGTGATGGCTAGAATTTCCAGGGAAAGATTCCTGGAAGAGTCAGTGATGGCAGGAAGAGAAGCAAAGGCACAGAAATGGAACTAAAGCTAGTCTGTCTCACTAGGACAGTGGAAATAATATAGCTTGGAATGGAAGGATGTAAAAGGAATAGTGGGAGATGAGGTCAGGTTAGACTATGAAAGACTGCACTTCTGAGATAGGGAACTGGTTTGATTGTGGAAGACCTCGAAAACCAAGATAGGGAATGGTACAGTCAGAATTTTTGAGCAACGGGTAACATTGAGCAAGGTGCCATTTTAGAAGACTAATGTGGAGCATGTATGTATAGTATCTTGAATAGGGGTAGAGAGTGGAGGCAGAGAGATCCATCTCTGAAGAGCCTGATGTTAAACAGAGAGGTTAGAGTCAGTAGCCATAGGGATAAAGAGAAGAGGGATGGGTACGTGAGACATGATGATAGAAGTTGAGACAACATAGAAGTATGATGCAATTGGAGCATCTGGTCTTGAATTCCGGTTCTGGGGCTTATTAGCTGTATGACTCGGGATGAGTCATACCTGTCAGAGCCTCAGTTTCCCCATCTGTAGAAAGAGGATGTTGGATCAGGTGATACCTGAGGTCTTTCCCAGTTCTGGAACCTATAAAGTCCAGAGGACATGGTCATAAGCCAGGTTCATGGACACATGGGTCAGAAGTCTTCAACTTTGGGAAGCTCAGTAACTCTGACTACTTTGCAGCTTATCCGTCCCATCAATGCCATGGATGAGCTGTGCCGCCTGATGAAGTCCTTCATCCACTCGAAGCCTGGCACCAGTGTGCCTGGGGCAGGTCTGCTGCCCATCTCTTCTGAACTCTGCTACCGCCTGGGCGCCTGTCAGGTCACCATGTGTGGCACGGGTATGCAAAGGTGAGCTGCCCCATCCTCTATCTCTGGTTTTGAGATAGTCTCTCTCTCTCTCTCTTATCCTCATTCTGAGGAGTCTTCACAGAGGGTGAAGAGAGAGCGTACCCCACTCAAGTGGAAAGTACATTGGACTGGGTGTCAGGAAACCAGAGGATCCCTGGCCCCCTATATGACCTTGGAAAAATCTCTTCCTCTTTCTGGGCGTTAGTTTCCTTTAATTTGACTAGAAAGATGATCTTTAATGGCTCTTTCAGCTCTGATATTCTAGAATGATTTACTTCCACGTTCTGGGCCAGTTTCTTCCTTTGTAAAATGGGGGTGGGGAAGGGCTCTTTAAGGCACTTTCTTGCCAGCTGAGTTTTTGGAAGTAAAGGGCTGCCATCACCCCAGGCATTTATTTCATAATCCTCTATCTGGCTGGATTCCTCCTCGCCCCCCCCCCCCCCCACCCCCCCCAGCCCCGATGCCTGTAGGTTGTATGAGTGTCTAGGCCAGTGGTTCTTGACCTGTGGGTTGTGACCCCTTTGGGGGTCGAACGGCCCTTTCACAGAGGTCACAGGGGTTGCCTAAGACCATCGGAAAACACATATTTCCGATGGTCTTAGGAACTGAGACAGGGCTCCTCTATCCATCTTCAGGTGGGTCCACCCACATGCAGATACGCCCACATATGAATATTAACACTGATCTAGGCTGAGTCCTCAGTGTCTGTGGGTAGGCCTTATGAATACCCAGGGAGAGGGGCCTTCAGGCAAGGTCAGTCTCTCCACAATGAGAATTCTAGACCCTGGCCTTTTGGATCCCCAGAGGACTGGCCCCACATCACTGGATGACTATCTTAGATTAATCAGAAAAAGAAAAAGGGTGGGGAGGGAGTGGGGAAGCAAGACTGGCATTTATTTTGAAATTTAGTGAAATGGGTCCTATCCCCTGATCCAGGTGAAGCTTCATTAGAATATAGGAAGCTTGGTGTACCTACAGTGCTGTTCCAGGGGAGTGACTTTCCCAACTGGAGTTGGGGTTGTGGAAAGCCCTCAGAAGTAGATGC
The DNA here is from genome assembly GCA_028646515.1 of Pseudochirops corinnae. Taxonomy (NCBI): domain Eukaryota; kingdom Metazoa; phylum Chordata; class Mammalia; order Diprotodontia; family Pseudocheiridae; genus Pseudochirops; species Pseudochirops corinnae. The sequence continues at coordinate 185,215,813 of CM053585.1, read as the reverse complement.
AGGGTCCTCTATGTAGTGCTCCCAGGCCATTGCTGGGGGAAAGGGGACTAGGAGGGGTGCATCCTTATTCCTGAGAGATTACTTGAAGATCCCCACTCAGAGTTTCTCATTGACCTCTCATCCCTGTCCTGTTCCCAGGAGTACCCTGAGTGTCTCCCTGGAGCAGGCAGCTATCCTGGCTCGAAGCCATGGGCTACTTCCCAAGTGCATCATGCAGGCGACAGACATCATGAGGAAGCAGGTAAGACCCTAGGCCTGGCAGGACAAAATCAGGAACCAGACTTGGGCACGGGACCCAGGATTGCTTAGGACTTGAGCCAGCCATTGCTGACACCTTTTGAGGACTTCCCGTGTGCTCAGCCCAGATTATTCACTGTCAATCTCTCTGCACATGGATTGTGTTGCTACCACTAGCTATCGAGAGAGGAAGGGAAAAGGGGACCAGTGGGTTTCTAGCCCCACTTTGGGGCTGGTACCGTTCACCCTGCTCCCACCAGACCCGACTCGTCCCGAGGGGAGCATTGTCAGCATTTCACACCACAGTTCACCACTTAGCCCACTCCCTGCCTCTTTGAACAATGTCACTGTGAATCTAGAGTTTTTACCTAGTTTGGGCCTTCCTAGTCTCTCCTCTTTCCCCCTCTTCTCTGTCCAGTAGCCAGGGTTAATGCAACCCAGCCTCACCTCTCTCTCTGTCTCTGCCCCTCCTTTTCTCCCTCCCTCTCTTCTTCCCCCCTGCTTCCTCTCCTCTTCTCCTTTCTGCTTTTCTCTCTCACCCTCCAGGGACCCAGGGTGGAAATCCTGGCAAAAAACCTCCGCATCAAGGATCAGACGCCTCAGGGAGCACCTCGGTGAGTACTGGCTGGAGCAGAACGGTCCTCTTCTGGAGGGAAGCATCAGGCCCTCCGTGAGTGTTGGCCATTGGTCAGAGCCACCACTCAGCCTGATGGCCAGCTTACCTGCGCCCTCTGCCCAGTGATTTACTACATTTGAATACCATGCTCGAGTGACATCTGTTCATTCATTAACATGAAATATTTGCTGGATTAGTTCAACTTTTCCCATATTCCTCTGCATCTGTGTCTTTGCTCTCATCATTCCCTAGCCTTAGAATGACCTTCCCATCTCTCTACTGACATCCTAAATATCACTTCATGAGAGCACTGTACTTAAAGTCAGAAAACCTGAGTTCTGGTCTAGGCTCTGATGCTATCTCTATGACCCTGGATCAGCTACTTTAGCCTCTTGAAGACTCAGTTTACTCATCTACAAATTGGGAATAACAATCCTGGCCCTATCTACCTCATAGGAATGTTATGAGGAAAGTGCCTAATAAGTCTTGAAGCAATGTTTTAGCCATGTTAGCCTCTTCCTATCCTCCCCCAGTATCGGATGTAGTGCCCAATGAAGAGATATTTGTTGAACTGAGCATCACCCAGTGGATAGGGCCCTATGCTCTAGAGCAGTGGTTCTCAACCTTCCTAATGCTATGACCCTTTAATACAGTTCCTCATGTTGTGGTGACTCGCAACCATAAAATTATTTTCATTGCTACTTCGTAACTGTAATTTTGCTACTGTTATGAATCTATCTGATATTCAGGATGTATTTTCGTTGTTACAAATTGAACATAACCTACAGGTTGAGAACCACTGCTCTAGAAGGAGAGGGCTGCAGAGGAGGGTGCCTGGGAGCAGTTAGGTCATTTGTGTCTATGGGTTACCCTTTGACTCTCCTCCTGTTCTGTCCCCCAGGATCTATCAGCTGTGTCAGCCACCTGTGGATGGAGACTTATAGATAAGAAAGGACAAGAACCCTTGCTTTGTTGGAGACCCTGGAAGTGTTCAGCAGAGAGCCAACCCTCAGGACCCTTGGTGTACCTCACTCCCCTGCTGGCAAACCCCTCCCCTTGTCAGGGTACAGGAGATGAGAGCCCGCTGCCAAGAGCCTTTTCCTAAGGCAGGCCAGACTACTTGAAAGCTGCCCGGTTCCCCTCATCCCAGAATCGGCCCCCATGCCCATCCTTGTCTACACACGTGTGCGAGGCCATTGCTTCCTCTCTTAGACATAGCTATTGGGGGAGATTGCAGACCTGGCAAGTACAGCTGGACTGGGGCTGGATGTCTCCCGTCAGGTGCTTGTGAAGGATGGTGATCACTTGGTGCAACGGAGAATCAGAGCCTGGTCCTGCCACTGATCAGTCATCTCAAATGTGGTAGTTGTCCCTAACCCCCTTGTAATCTTGAGCCTCTTTTATCATCATGGAGCTATCAAGGTCATTGGGCCAGTGGGTTGGAGTCATCAGACCCTCTTCATAAGACACCACTTTCTAAATTGATTAATCTGCACTTTTGAAACCCATGTCTGGCACAAATCTTGGGTTTCCTTCCAATATGAAAAGAAATATTTATTCTGGAGCTCTTCACCATCACAGATCCCCCAGAAAGAAGCTCTTTCTATGTCTGGAGCATAACATACATTCCACAATCACTGCTTGTCATGGGTCTCCTTTCCTTAGTGTTCAGGGGTAGGCATTAACCCTTACTGATGCTGTCTGTTATATTCTGCAAAGCCAGTCCTGATTGATCTGGTTGGCATTAACAAGCCTGAAACAAGGATGGAAGTTGGACTGTACCCATTTTCCCTGTAATGGCAGAAGGACTATGTTGTACCTATTTATGTGGAATGACAGTTCTGGGTTTTTGAGTGTTTTGTTTTTTTATTGTGTGATTATATATTTGAGATTTTAAATTTTAAAGAAAGATATATTGTTTAACACGGGACCAACACGATGTAGCTTTCACATTTCCCGGTTCTACTAAAAAACAAAACTAAGTGATTTGAAAATGAAGGTTTTACTTTTTTAATACTAGAATTTTAGAAAGACAGTTTCATGTCAAGAAAAAAAGCATCAGGTGCCTCAAATATATTTCTCTTCCCCCACCCCTCTATCAGAATGCTTTCAGTTTATCAGTATTAGATAGAACACCACAACTTTATTTAAAAGGCAAAACTGGATTGAGAAATGCCCAGAATATCAGTTGTGTGCTTCTGGGAACACTGTGATAGGTAAGATCTAGACATCTTTTTAAAAATTTTTAGTAAACAGAGGGCATGCACGTTGTGGGGCCCTTCCCCACTTTCCCTAACTCATCTTCAAATTACATCCTCTAACATCTCAGTCCTGGTCAGGCCATAAAGCAGGTGGAGAAGATCATGTTCAGAAGAAAAAAAATGCTTCCCAGGTGCTCTTTTAATTTATTTTTAATTTGAATTTGCCTTGAGCAGGGTATTTGAGGCCCTTGGTTCAGTCAGCCAGCTAGCCAGGAAGGCTCCCAGAATTGAGGAGCTATGTCCTAACTATTCCCACTGCTGCCTTCCCGCCTTCAAGAAAGCTTGCTCCAAACCTGTGGCAAACTAGCTTCGTGGAGGCCTAGACAAGGCAATTGTTCCTTTTAATAACTTTATGCAGGGTCTGAAATGCTGAGGCTGTGTGAGAAGGAAAAGTCAACTTTCCATTTCTTTAGCCAGTGGCCAAGATGAACAGTGTGGGGTCTGGGGGTTGTCTTTGGGGTCTCAGGTCTTCTCTCAATGCTTCAGGTCAGAATAGTATGACAAAGCAAATCATTACTTGGAACATGTACAGACTTCTTGGTTTTCTCAATGTTGTCTCAATGGGGTGGGGCTTGGGAGGAAAACAGGTCCTTCTTTTTCCAGCACTCACTGGGAAACAAGTGATGGCCCTTTCTCCAGAGAGAAAGAAAGAGAGCAAGAGAGACCATCCAGGTTGCCCACCACAGTGGGCATGTGGTTGGGGTGGGAAGATGGTCGGGTCTTACTGGACTGGGAGCAGAGGTTGGCTCTCAAGAACATGGACCTTGTGCACTGGTTTACATGGACATGTACATAATATTCTCATTAAATTCCTGATAGATTTTTTATTATTAAAAGTTGGTTTATATTACAAAGAAGGAAGCTGTGATTTTTATTGGAGCTGTTCTGTTCTCTGGGGACGGCTGATGCCTACTCACCCTAGCCAGACCCGGAGCTGCATGGGATAAAAATCATCAGCAGGAGTTTCTCGTGGAATCAGTTTATTTGCCTATCAGATGAAGCATCCCTTTGTTGTCTCCCCAGACTTTCAGGCATCCACTCCTGGTTGTCCAAGGTCCCTTATACTGAAGGTCCCCTGGACTGAAGCACCATTTGAAGGACCTTTTCTCTTCATTGCTATCAAAAGCTAATAGAGCACTAGAATAGCAGGAGAGAGGGAGACCTGAATTCTTAACCTAGCTCTGCTATTAATTTGCTCTCTGCTCGTGGCTAAGTCACATCTCTGTTTCCTAATTTGTAAAATGAGCTTGGATTGGAAGATGTCTTAGGTCTTTCCCTGCTCTAAATTCTGTGGATCCTTTTACTGCTAACACTGTCCAGTTCTGTTTTCAAAGCTCCTCATTCTGACATTCTGTATTCAATATTCTGTAATATTAATGTAGCCTGAGCTTTGAAAGATGTGGTAGTGGATAAAAATGTGGCCTTAGAGTCAGGAAGATACCACTTCACTTCTTAGTGGCTGAGCTGAATTTTCTTAAGATTTTGCTCACCAAAAGTTCCTATGAAAAGGAAATTATTGAAGATCCAAACTTTCCCCAAACACACACACACATACATACGTATATACATACATACAAACACATACACATATAAATTGCATTATTTTTTTATGCCTATGTCAGGCTAGTGTGGATAATGTAAGAGAGAACCTTTTAGTTCTAAATCCTCTGAACGGTTGATTCTTAGTGGTCTCAGAGTTTACCAAAACATCTACGTCTTTTTTTTTCAACTGTTGCTTAGCCATACAGATTATTCTTGAACCCAAGCATAAGACAGTTATCCTTATTAAATTTCATTTTATTATACTAGATAGCTAGATGGCTAGTGGATAGAGCACTGCACCTGGAGTCAGGAAGACCTCCAAGTTCAAATCCTGCCTCAAACACTAGCTGTGTGACCCTGGGCAAATCTCTGTCTGCCTCTGTTTCCTCATCTGTAAAATGGGGATGATGATAATAATAGCACCTACCTCTCTGGGTTGTTGTGAAGATAATACAAGATTATGTTTGTTAAAATTGCTTTGCTACATAAATGTAGATTATTACAGCCCAGTATTATAATCTGTTGTGATCTTTTTGGAATCTGACTTCCCCAATGTGTCAGCTATCCCTTTTAACTTTGTATGACCTGGAAATTTGATCTATGCCTTTACCTGAGTCATTGAAAAAATGCCCTATAGCACAGGACCAATGGCAGCTATTTGAGGCACTCTAGACTAGAGATTTCTCTCAAGTTGACATAGGTCCATTAATTACCAGTATTTAGGCTTGGTAATATAAACATTTCTTAACCTACCTAAACTCTCCATCCCTTTCTCCTCATAAATATGAAGCAAGAGGCTTTTTTGAAATGCTTTCTTAAAGTTTGGGTTTTACCTTTATGTCAGGGGTTTTAATTTGGGTTCCAGGAACTTAAAAACTATTCTGTTGACTACTTAGGTAAAATTGGTTTCTTTTGTAATTCTATGCATTTTATTTTATGCATTTTAAGACCTTTATTCTGAGAAGAGGTCTACAGGCCTCACCAGACTGCAAGAGGAGTCTGTGAAGCCCAAAAAAGGTTAAGAATCCCTACTTTGTCATGCCTACTCTAAAAAAATCTTTGGAGACCAGGTGGGGGAAGTGTTGGGTTGCAGGTTTAGCCTGATTGCTTTCACCTGGGCTGTAGCCTGAGACAGAACTGGGTTACTTTCTCTGCAGTTTGTTTGCCATTCCATGCCCCTATCCCCTCCCCCCCCTCCCCTACAAAGTCTTTTCTCCTCTTTTCACTCCCTTTCACTGCTATGAGCATCCCTTCCCTTGAGGTCCAGCAGGTGGCGATGATTCCCTTCCTATGAGCAGCAGCACTCTGACTTCTATGGGCAGAATCTAAAGGACTGGACTTCCCTGTTTCCTCTGCCATCTACCCCGCTCTGAGAAGCAAAATTCCCTCTCTGTACTGACTGCCCTGGTCAGAAAAGGAGGACTGATCCCTCCTCCCCAAAGTCCAAGAACGTTTTCTACATAGAATGATAGAACT
>CM053585.1:185190762-185209181 GCA_028646515.1 Pseudochirops corinnae | reverse complement strand
GGCATTCTTCATGTTTATTGGAGGCCCCTGGTGGGGGCACTCTGGCTGCGCTCTCCTCCTCCCTCTCTCTCCCATGATCTTTCTTTTCCCCAAAGAAGGAATCTAGGGTTTGGAAGCTGTTCTTACTTTGCTTTTTATGCTTATTTTTACTGATGGTTGTTCAGTCCGTGATTTTTTTTTAAATCTCTGTGGGGCTCTGCTTCCAGAAAGGAAAGCTCTGTCCCAAATTGCTGGGGTCCTCCCGGCTGCCGTACCTCTCAGGAAGGTGCTGGGACCCTTCCTACTTACTTCCAGCTGACTGGATAGTGAAGACTCCAAGACTGAGGCCCAAGACGGCGATCCGGATCCAGGCCGCTCAATGCAAGAGCACTGGCCTCAGAACAATCACTTATTCCCCCTGCTGTCTGCAGGCCGCAGGCGGGAAGCTGCAATGCGGAGGCAGGTTCAAAACCTCTGCCTTTCGCTTTTCCGCTCTGGAGGCCTTTTGGCTGGACTGCTTTACTTTCCTAAATTCACAAGTTCCACTGACCTAGTTCTGAACGCTGCTCACAGCTGCTGCTAATCCACTCACCAGAGAGGCTCCTCTGCTCCTCCCATCCAGCCATCCCTGGGGCACAGCCGAGGCTTCAGGCCAGGCTGGTTTCGGTTTGCAGTGCTGATATGGTTCCTCGTAGCTGAGCTGACTTTAGTGGGAAGTATCTTTGTGTGCGTTTTGGAGTTCTAGGATTGGTTTAGAGTCCTATTTTATGGGTATTTTGGGGTGGCTATGTGAGAGCTGCGATATGTTGCTGCTACTACACCGCCATCTTGCCACATTCTTCCACCATCTTGCCACATTCTCTCTTCTTTTCTATCTTAGGTGAAAGAACGCTGGAGAAAGAATGGACCAGCAGCAACCTTGAGATCCTCAAAAGGGTGGAAGAGCACTGGTGGAGCCTCCAGGAACTGGAATCCGTGCCAGACTTTGAAGGAAATGGAGCCAAAGGAAGAGAGATGCCCCAACAAAACTGCTTAGCCCAGGGCAGAAGTGAATCAGCTGAGATGCTTTGTCCCTGAGATGCCATGTTCCTGGGATGCTGTGTCCCTGAGATGCCATGTCCCTGAGACATCATGTCCCTGGGATGCCATGTGGGATGCTATGTCCCTGAGATACTGTGTCTCATTGTAGCTGTAGCTTGGTTCCACCTTTCAGCTGGGCTGCATTCAGAAGTAAACTGAAACTTGTAGCATAACCTTAAGTTTGAGCCCAGTCTCCACTAAAGATTGACTAACAATAATAACTAACATTTACATAGCACTTCAAGGTTTGCAAGATGCTTTATACACACACTCATATAAGAGCTTATTTAATCTTCACAACAATTCTGTGAGGTATGTTATTAACCCCATGTTTAGTAAAGATGAGAAAACTGAGGTAGACACATGTTCAATGACTTGCCCAGGGTCATATGTCTGAGGGATGATTTGAATTCAGGTTTTCCTGACTCCAAGTCCAGTATTCTATCCACTATGCAACCTAGCTTCCTGAAGGGAGAGTGTGACCCTTAGGTGCTGGATGTGGAGAGATGCTTTATATTTCTTTTATCTTATCTTTTCATCTTTGCAGTAAAGACCCCTTAATAAGCTAATGAGTGGTACAGGGGGTAATTATGGTATTGATAACAGAGGAGCTATTAACTGGCATTGGTTCGATAATATTGAAGAGATGACAGACAATTGGTATTGAGGGAATAAGCTAGAATGGGGTCTCAGGGTGACAACATTAGCATATGCCCAATGCCTCATGCAATATGATTGACCCACTTTCTTTTTTGGTTATACAGGACTTTGATTATTCCATTTATACCCCTTCTAACACCCAAATCATCACTGGTAATATGCTAAGCTTCCTGTACTCATCAGGTGTCTTTCCTTTGCCCTTTGGGTCATTTATAATTTAACCAGATAACAGCCATGGGTTTGGTGGTCCTGGTACTTTTGGAATGTCTGCCCCATGTCCCTCCCCACCAATCCTCCATGACTGAATGGGGCCAGTCAATTCCCTCGACAACCCCATTGTCTCTAGGATTCCTTTCCTAGAAAAGTCAAGTCAAGCAACCTGGAGGAGTCCTTCTCACCCCACTCCTCAGAAAGTATTCTGTACCCTTGCCCTGCCTTTCCCTCACCCCAGGTGTCTGCTTCATTCTGAGCACAGTCCTATTCTGCAGCTGTTAACTAATCCCTGCTGTAGAGCTCTAAAGTAATTAAGGTCCTAGCCGATAAGGGTTTATGGAATGACCCCTCCCAAGAGGATTTGTGTTCTAATAGAGTCCTCGAAAGCCTGAAAATCCATCAATACTCAAAGGAAAGAAGCTTTAACCCTAGGGCAGGGGTTCCCTGCCTTTAGGACTAAAAAGTCATCAGTGGCTCCTAATTGCCTCTAGGTTAAAATACAGACTCCCAAGCCTGTCATTTAAAGTGCTCTCCAATTTGTCCCCAACACACCTTTCCCAACATTTCACTCCAGTCAAACTGGCCTATTCCCTCAACTTCTGATGTCATTCTTGTGTCTTTGCACCAGCTGTCACCCATTCCCAGGATGCATTTTCTTTTCACCTTGGCCTCTTATAGTCCTTAGTTTCCCAAACCCTGAGCTCAGTTCAGGTTTCCCTTCCTGCCTGAAGTCTTTCCTGACCTCCCTCCCCCCAGTATTTAGGGATTTAACCACTTTAAATTATCTTGTTTTTACTTATCTGTGCTCAGGATTACCTTTTATTTACTTAACTGAATGTCTCTTGTAGAGGTAGCTGGGTGAAGTGGAGAGGGCCCTGGTCCTGGAGGCAGGAAGATGCATCTTCATGAGTGCAAATCTGGCCTTGGACACTTACTAACTGTGTGGCCTTGGGCAAGTCACTTAACCCTATTTATCTCAGTTCTTCATAACCCCAAATGGAGTCATGAGGAGTTAGATTTGATCAAAAACGACTGAACAACAATGGGTCTATTATACTTCTCTAAGTAGAATGTAAGCTTCTTGAGGCCAGGGACCATTTTGCTTTTGTCTTTGTATCTCCAGTGCCTAGCACAATTCCTTACACATAGTAAACTAATGGTTTGAATTGAATTGAATTAAAGATGAAGTATAGGTAGAACATACCTTCCCAGTTTGGGCAAGGTGCCCAGCCTGGTATTGTATCAATCGATCAATCAATCAACATTTGCTAAGCATTTTTAAAAACATCTACTCCTTGCCAAGCACCGTGCTAGGCATTGGGGATGCATTTGTTCATTGTTTGTCCTTTGTTCTCCAAGAGGACTATGACATCATGACTTCAAATGAATTGGATTTCAGTGAGGCAGGGCTGTGCAAAGTCACCAGCCTCACTTTCTCCTCTAGAGCCATCTGGGTCCAGTGGCCAGATATAGATCAGGACAACTGGAGATGGCCCCGATGTTGTGGGAGATCTTGACTTTTTAAGCTAAGGTCTTTCCCAGGTCTCAGTTTGACTGAAGCAATTCCCATTCAGTGATTAAGGCTAGTTTTTTTAAAAATTTTTAAATGGCTTCTGTTGGTCCCCTTAGCTTTATGTATATGCCCCAGGCCTTCTACCTGCTTTGACAGTAAAAGCTTCCATTTTTATAGTACTTCTCAGTTTACAAATTGTGTTGCTTTTGACAGCAAACATTATTATCCCCATTTTATTGATGGGTCTATTACGTCTCTCTCATGAGGTGGGACAACTGCTTTGTCACTGATCCTCTGGAATCTTGATTGACCTTACCATTGATCAGAATTCTTAAGTCTTTCAACATTAGCTCATTTTTACAGTATTGTTGTGGTCACATAACTTGTCTTCTTGGTTCTGCCTACTTCACTTCATATCATTGCATATGTCTTCCCAGGTTTTTCTGAAACCATCTCCTTTGTCATTTCTTACAGCATAATAATGTTCCATTACATTCAAATGCCACAACTTGTTCAGCCATTCCCCAATTTCTGGGCATGTCCTCAGTTGCTATAAGTATTATATATATGTATGTATATATATATATATATATGTATATATATATGTATATATATATGTATATATATATGTATATATATATGTATATATATATATATATATACACATATAAGGTGCTATAAGTATTTTTGAACATAAGAGACTTTTCCTCTTTCTGTGATCTCTCTCTGGATCACCACTTTTCCAGGGGTAGACTGTCCGGGTAGAGGACATTCCTGTTTAGACATAGGTTGGGTTAGGTACTCTCTGAAGTTTCCTTAGATTCTGTGATTCTGTGGTCTGAGGCTCCAATTTTGACACTCTTTCCACTATAATGTCACTCTACACTATACTGTTGGCTCAGAATGTTAGGTAGGTGGGCAAGGCCCAGACTCTATCTACACAGAATAGAGATGCTAATCCTCTAAAGAAAGGTCGAAATTTGGTGGAACTGCTGATCTGAATTGTAATTGCATCAGTATCATGGAATGTGGGTGCCAATGAGGCAGGGAATGCTAGGGAATGAAGATTCTCTCCTGGCCATAATTCTGTGGGAGGTTATCTCCCATATTAGTTCCAACTTCCAGCTAATAGATGCTGCTGTCCCTTTCTCTCTCAGAGTAGCAACAGAGTTAACCCCCTTATCTTTAGCATTGCAAGCCCTCAAGGGGGTGTGGTGCAGGATTCTACACTGAGTGCTTGAGTCATTTGTGGGCAAGAGATAAAGCAGGAAACTATGGGTTTGGAGTCAGAAGGCCTGGGTTTAAATCCAATTATTTGTTCTTACCCTATATAAGTCATTTAACTCCTCTAGGCCTCAGTTTCTTCATCTGTAAAATGAAGGGGGGATAAGATGAAAGGTCCTTTCAGCTCTGTCTAGGACAGAAGTTCTCAAAATATAGTCTGGTGACCCCTGAAAGCCCTCAAGACCCTGGGTGTGTGTGTGTGTGTCTGTGAGGTCAAAACAATTTTCATAATGCTAAAAGAGTTTAATTTCTAATATGGTATTTCTTTTCAGTGTGAGCATTCACACTTTGGAAATCAAAAAACACTAAAAATTAGGGCTTGATTTATCGTTTTGTTGATCGTCTGGATTTCAGGAAGTGATGGAGAAAATGTTAACAATGAAAATAAAAACTTAAATATTTTGGGGGAGCAAGCCTTAAAAAACATTTACAAGCACACCGTTGGCTATAACCCACATAAAAAAAAGCTCTTTGGGGGTCCTCAATAATTTTTTAATAGTGTAAAGGAATCCTGAGAGGAAAAACCTTGGGAACCAGTGGTCTATGCTTTTGTGACTCCAGAGACTGAGGAAGCAAAGAGAGAAGGCAAAAGGAGGCACAGAGGGATTAGCAGGGACCAAGTGGAAGGATACCAAGTGATGTATCTGGCAAGAGGGACAGAATGAATGGAGGAACAAAATTGGACAGCCCACTACCTTTCTCCCAGGTAAGCACCATAGACATAGGGCGTGGAGGTGAGTTTGAGCCTTCCGCAGCCACTTGAGAATCATCAGAAGAGTGGAGATGGTCTATGCCTTACAAGTTCCAATATGTTCTCAGCTCATTGATTATGTCTGAGAAACTGGAAAGGGATGTAACACACTGCATCAAGCTCCTTGGACGAGCTCAGATCCTTCCTTTGACTTGCCTGGGTAGCAGGGAGTTTTTGATCCATACTTTGGCTAAGGCTCTTGAGTCCATCTTTAACCTTGGATTCCACTTTCTCCTACACCACACCATCCTTGCTACCTATACCTTTTGCTTCACACTTTTTAGACAATTAAAAATATGGTCATAAGATCAAAAGATCATAGAAGTTTGAGTTGGAAGGGACCTTAACTGAAGCTATGCAATGTAGTAGGTAGAGTGTTGGGCTAAGGGCCAAGAAGGCATGTGTTCAAATCCTGCCTCTAACACAGGTGACCATGGTCAGGTCACAACCTGTCTGAATCTCAGTTTCCTCATCCATAAAATGGGGATAATAATATCCACAGTACTTGCCTTACAGGATTATTGTGAAACTCAAATGAGATGATAGAAGTGTTGGAAAGAGCATTGGCTCCCAACTGGGAGGCAGCAAACATTGCTTCAAATTCCACTTCTGATGCTTACTACCTGTGTGACCTTGGGTAAGCTTTTTAATTTCTCCAGACTTCACTTTCTTCATCTATAAAAAAGAGAGGGTTGAACTAGACGACCTCTGAGCTCCTTTCCATCTCTAGACCTATGATTCTCTGAAAGAGCTATATATCAATGTCAGTCATGATAATAATGATGATGATGATAGGTACGGTAGAGAGGTTCAAGGCGGGATCAGGGAAGGCTTAGGGAGAAGGTGGCATTTGAGTTGGACTTTTGAGGATGGGTAGGAAGAGCTGACATTAATAATTGCTGACATTTATCTAGGGCTTTAAGGTTCACAAAGTGCTTTACACATATTATCTCATTTTAACCATACAACAATCCTATGAGGTAGGGAGGGAAGCTGTAATTAACTCTATTTTAAAGAGGAGGCAGCAGAGATTCGGAGAGGTTAAGGGGATTAACTTATAGTAGAAGGCTCTGTGTGTATGTTTAAGGTCTATGTTTAAGGCCTAGTTTCTTAAAAATGTAGTTTGTTGAAATTTGGGAACTGGATACCAGCAAATGAATTTTCACATGATTCCATAAATATGCTCTCTCCCAGAAAAGCGGGTTCTTTTAGAACTCCAAAATAGAGTACTTGATTCCACCACTTACCTTTAGGGTAGTTTTGAATGGAGCCTTTGTTTTGGGTCGGGGTCTGGAGAGAGGATTCTCCTACTCCTTGCCCAGTATAGCCTGCATTCCCCGTGAGGACTCTGGCACTGCTCTGGAGACCTTGTCCCACCAAAGGGTAGCCCTTGGTGCCACTGATTCTGTGGTCCCTCAATGACATCATCCTCAAGGCAGTATAATATATCACATGGCTTCCAGGTCATTGTTCATTGTTCTGACACAGGCCAGAAAAAAACCAACAACCCTCCAGTATCAAAATCCTATTTCTTTGACATGTTGGAAGCTGTCACTAAACACAACAAATCCAATTTGATTAAGCCCTGCCGGTGTGATTGCCTTGAATCTATATGCCCTCGACCTGCTATTCTCTGTCTTCACTAAGGATTGAACAAATGGAAATCAGTCCAAAATATGGTGAAATGGACTATAGGTCTGGGTAGCCAGTCTTCAGCCAAGTATGCCCACCTGACCATAGTGATATTGAGTGGGGAGTTGACTCTCAGTGACACAGTACAAAGAAAGAACACTAGTTGTGGACTCTGCAGACTTGAGTTCAAATCCTATGCTGTGTTGCTCTTTACTTCTTATACCTTTTTTGGGGAAGTCACTTAACTTCTCTGAGGTTCCTTATCCATAAAATAAGACACCTCTGAAGTCCTTTCTAGCTCTAGATTTATGAAGGCAGAGGATCTGGGTTCAAACAACACCTCTGAAGCTCATGATCTTGGGCAGGTCACTTTTATACTTTTGTGTCATTTATATGACAGTTGGAGGTTTGTAAAACATATGACATATGCTATCTTATTTGATCTTTAATACAATCCTGTGAGATAGGTACTATTATTATTTTCACTTTCAGATGAGAAAACTGAGGCATATGGAGGTCAAGTGACCTGCCTAGGCTCACACAGACATTAAATGTCTGAAGTGGGATTCTGAATGCACATCTTCCCAACTCCAAGCCCAACCCTCCTGCATGGCTTAATTACCTGAAAGAGGGATAGAGAAGGATATGAGACAGAAGCAGGGCTTGAATCCACGTCATCCTGACTCTGAGGCCAGTGGGCCTCAGTTTCCTCATATGTAAAATTGGGGGTTAGACTACATAGCCTCTGAGGTCCATTACAGACACTTGCTAGTTGTATGACTCTGGGCAAGTCACTAGACCTCTACCTCAGTTTTCCCAACTGTAAAATGGAGATAATACTAGCACCTACCTCCCAGGTTTATTGTGAGGTCTAAATGAGATATTTGTAAATCGATGAGCAAACTTTAAAGAGGTATATATGTGTTAATTATCATCATCAACCTCATTAGCAGCAGCACTCTAGATCTAAGGACCCTGAGCCCAAACTGTGTGTGTATTGCGGCAGTGGAGTGAGGGGCACGGTCAGTGGGCTTCAACAGAGGGGGTGCGGTGCATCTTGAGATGGAGTTGGGACAGTATTCTCCCAGAGGCCTCCTGCTCAGGTCTGGCTGAGAGTAAAATCAATGAGCAGCAACTAGGGGTGGTGGCCTAGGACCCAATCAAGTTGCCCCGGGCGTGGTTCTGGGCCGCGCCTGTCGCGGGCTGCCGTCACCACGGAGGTGGTCCCAGCCTGCGGGATGGCAGCCACAGTTGGGGCCTCTGGCCTCCGACAGCCAGTAAGGATTCTGTCAGCCAACCCGCCCCATTAGCGACAAGCAGCCGGCCGCCGGGCCGGGCCGCCGGGCGGGCCACCAGCGTCATCACGCTCTGCTAGGCACCCCCGCCCCCGGCCTTCCTGGGACGCATGCAGATGAGAAGCCCTCCGCAATCAGCCTCCGTTTGCCTGAGTAGTCATTACCCCGTGACAGAGATTAGTGCGGAGCTTAATCAAAAGCAACAATGATTGATACCCTGTCACTCGGGGCCCTCAATCAGCAAGCGCTTCCCTGGAAACGGCTGGTGCTAAATAGCCTCCTCTCGCTGATTGCTTTGGGAGACGTGGCCTCGATGGAAGAGGGAAAAGAACGGAGAAGAGCGGCTGCCACCGCCCCACTGGACAGCAGAGGAACGAGGCTGCGTGCTCCAGCAGGGGGGTGGGGTGGGAGTAGGGGCGAGGAGGGGATGAGGAAACAGGACAGGGGGCCGGAATCCCGTGCCGGCCATGTCATAGTGATTCTGGCCCTCCCACGTGGGCTAGGAGTGAGCTTCCCCATCACAGAGCAAAGTTACCCTTACCATCTCCTCTTTTTGTTTGGATGGGGATATGAATATGATAGGATCAGAGATTTAAGGAAGGAAAGGAATTTAGAGGCCACAGAATTTATCCACTCCCTTTTTAGGATGTGAGAACTGAGGCCCAGAGCCGTTAGATGACTTAAGATGAGTCTAAAGTGTATTTTGACTCCTCATATCTAACCCTCTTCATCTTATAGATTAGGAAACCGAGGCCCAGAGAGTTTAAGGGACATGCCCAAGGTCCCTTAGCTCTTAAATGTCTCGCACTGGTCTATAAGCTTGGGCAGCCTCTGCTTTTACAAGCTGGCAGCCTCAGAAGGAGGAGGCTGGGAGTCCTAGAGGCGTTGATTGATAACAGCTGCTGCCTTCCTGCCCCAGAAAATCAATTGCTCTGACTTCCTATTGCTGGAAACTACAGTCAAGATGAATGTTAAGGAGTTTGAGGCAGGCAGTGTAGTGAAAGGAGCTGGGCCGTGGTCCTGGCTCCTTGAATTCTTAGCTGTGTGACCTTGGGTAAGTAATTTCCCATCTTTTGGCCTTTGTTTATTCTTTTGTACAATCGAGTGAGGCTGGAACTAGATGAGTTCTAAGGCTTCTTTATCTACTGTTAGAAACCTCTCATACTATGATTCTAAGTCAGTGTAGCAGACAAGGGGTCAGAGAGTCACTCAGTGGGTGAACTAAGTTGTCTGCTTATGCTACTTTAGTATGAACAGGATTGTAAGGCCATGCCTGATTCTGTTAGGACTTCTAGGTCAAGGCACAGGTAGACCTGAATCCTCAAATGCAGGTGGGTGATTTTATTCAATGCAACAAACATTTGTTAAGCAACTATGGTAATTGCTCAGGAGAGATACATTGGTCATTGGCTCACTGGGCAGCTTTAGGCTAAGACTATCTCCCTTTTCTAGGCTTCTCTTTATTTTTCTATGAAATGAGGAGATTGGACTAGATATTCTTTGATTGGTTTTTCCAGCTCAGAAAGTCTATGATTGTGAGTCACTGGATGTGATTTTTGCCCTGCCTTTAAGGATCTGGCAGTAAATGGTAACTTACCTTCTCCTAGACATGGTTTTGCCTCAAATAAAATATTTGCACCAGAGTTATTGTTATTGTTCAGTCATGTCCAACTCTTTGTGACCCCATCTGGAGTTTTCTTGGCAGAGATACTGAAGTGGTTTGTCATTTCCTTCTCCAGCTCATTTTATAGATGAGGAAACTGAGGCAAGCAGAGTTAAAGGGCTTGCCCAGGGTCACACAGCTAGTAAGTGTCTGAGGTCAGATTTGAACTCAGGAGGATGGATCTTCCTGACTCCAGGCTTCGTTTTCTGTGTACTATGGCACCTCCAGCTGTCCTTTGCACCAGAGTTGTATGTTGAAAAGAATACTAACTTTGGAGTCAAAGGATCCTGCTTCAGCCAATTACTTGCTTGTGACCTTGGGCAAATTACTTGACCTCAGTGGGTCTCAGTACCCTCATCTGGAAACTGAAATGGTTGGATTAGATTGCTTTTAGAGTTACTTCCAGCTTTAAATCTATGATCCTATGACCTCTCTCACAAGAGGTTCTGAACCATGCTTTATAAATACAAATAGAAATGGGAGTTATTATTGTAACATGAGTAGAGCACTTTGTAAGTATTCCATGAGACATTTGAGTTGCTACAGTAACAAAAGGAACTCACAACAACTAGTGTACTATCTATAGGAAGACATGGTATCACCTGGTCAATTAATTAGTAAAGGATTATAATATTTAATTTTCCCAACAGATGGTGCTAGCCCCTAACATAGCGGTCTCATCAACATCTGACACATACTTTGATGCATATGTGCCTGACTCCTACCCTGTTAAGCCACAAAACTTCAAATGACTGGAGAGGAAAGAAACCCTCATTGACAGGGTTCTGAATACTAGCCTAGAGGTTGGTGTAAAATATTGCTACAAAATATAAGCATTTGAAAAACCTCTATGGCTTCATCACTACCCTGCATCTGGGAAATTTCCTAGTTCATTCTCATATAACTTCTAGAAGTATATTATACAAACAATCAGCTGGAGCCACATAATTTATTGAAAATGCAAAGGAAACATTTCAACATAGCTATATGGACATTCTATGTGATAGTATCTCTAAACCTTCTGCCAAACTGGGAGGTATTTGAAAGGCAATAAAGGGGTGGTGGTACTGTTGACAAGGGCTCATCTTAGTCCCAGACTAAGACAGTGAAAGCAAGGGAGAAACTGAGGGAAGTGCTGGGAGATGGACTTGTCTCCCCAGTCTTCTTACTAGTTTCTGTGAGTTCAAGAAGTCACTTCTCTCACCACCTAGTCCAAGCTCACCTCTACCTACTGGTCCCTGATTGAGTACTCTCTGGGTCTGGGATGATTTGCACTTTGGTTTCTTTTCTGGTGCCTAGTCTAGTTTCTATCCAGAGTCAGTTTCACCCGTACAATTACTTGGTCTCCATCTCCTACAAACTGATCTCTAAGGTTTGTTTTAGATCTCTAATAGTTATCCCATTTTGAACAAGTAGCCACTGCTGCCACTGTGGTCTTCCTGAGCTCGTGCTCTCTCTCTCCCTCCCTCTCCCTCTCTCTCCCTCTCCCTCCCTCTCCCTTCCTCTACCTCCCTCTCGCTCCCTCTCGCTCCCTCTCCCTCCCTCTCCCTGTCCCTCCCTCTCCCCCTCCCTCTCCTTCTCCCCCTCCCCCTCCCTCTCCCTCTCCATCTCCCTCTCCCTCTCCCTCTCTCTCTCTCCCTCTCTCTCTCCCTCTCCCTCTCCCTTTCCCCCTCCCTCTCCCTCTCCCAGTCCCTCTTCCTCTCCCTCTTCCCCTCACCCTCGCCCTCGCCCTTCTCCCCCCTCAAAAGGAATAGTTGGCAGGAAGTTTCTTTTAAGGGCAAAAGAAAACAAAGTTGAATTCCCCTCCATCTCCAGTGTGGCATCATCTAGTGAGGAAGAGGGAAAACATGGAGCTTGTTATTAGCACTCTACTTCTTTCCCTTCTGTTCTCCAAACTACAATCACCTTAGGCCTGGAGCAAGATCTTAATTTGAGGGAGATTAGAAAGGGTTTTTTTATGAGCAACTGGTTACATTTTTGTTGTTATTCCCTTCTTTTGTTGTTGTCATTTTTCAGTCATTTCTGCCTCTTTGTGATCCCATTTGGGGTTTTCTTAGCAAAGAAACTACAGTGATTTGCCATTTCCTTCTCCAGTTTATTTTTCAGATAAGGCAATTGAGGCAAACAGGGTTAAGTGACTTGCCCAGGGTCACATAGCTAGTAAGTGTCTCAGGTCAGATTTGAACTCAGGAAGAAAAGTCTTCCTGATTACAGGCCCAATGTTCTATCCATTTTACCACCTAGCTGCCCCATTCCCTCTTTTATATATCATAGATCTAGAGTTGGAAAAGGCTATAGATGACCATATGTAGATCAACTCTCCAGTTTTATTGTTTTTGTTTTTTGCTTTTGGAGGGGGGAGTGCAGGGCAATTGGGGTTAAGTGACTTACCCAAGGTCACATGGCTAGTAAGTGTTATGGGTCTGAGGTCAGATTTGAACTCAGTTCCTCCTGACTCCAGGGCCAGTGCTCCATTCACTGAATCACCTAGCTACCCTAACCTCTCCAATTTTAGAGATAAGGAAATTGATGTCCACCTTGATTAAAGAAGCAGAGAAATGGAAGTTATGATCGTTCTGATTTCCTCTTGGGTAAGCCAATGGTGCACAGGAGAAATGGGGTGCTGGTAATTTTTTAATGATAGGCTATCTGAAAAAAAATGTACACAGGGCAAACTTTCAAGTTTAATCTTGATTATTAGCATTTTTTCATCTCTTTCTCAAGTCTAAACAATCAACAAAACAATAAATCAAGCCCTGATTTGTAGCCATTTGCTGATTTCCAAGGTGCAAATGCTCCCACTGAACATTTAATAATTAACTCTTCTGAGAGTTTTGAGCTGGCTTGAGCATACCCCTGCCAAACAGTTCAAGATGTTGTCACTACCCATGCTCACAGAGCTCACAATTTCACTGAAGAGCCACCCAGAGAATAAGACAGCATGGAACCACTTGCTTAAGTCTGGGGTGTGGCAGGAATTAAGAAAAGAGAAAGATCAGTAGAGCCTTGAAGAGTCAGGGAGGACTTTTCAGTGGAGGTGGCCTGGAGTTGGACCTAGATGTTAAGTATATAGGAGTGAGTACGTGGGGAGTGATGTAGCCTCCGCTTGTTTTTTGCATTGAAGTCTGTGTCCCCGTTATAAAAATGTTTCTAGAATCTCCAGAGTTTCGCTTCCCCCAGCTGGCTTTTGATAAATAACAGCGCCAACCAACCCTAAATTGGATTGTCAGGCAGAGCAGAATAATTACGAGTGGCCCTCACACTCTGGTTTGATGTATGGGGAAGCTGGGAACCATTGGGCAGTCACTCTATAGCTGCAGCTATGTGGCTGACAGGAGGAATGATAAAAAAAAAAAAGAAATAAAAATGAATTAACTTGGAACCCCTGATGTCCACTGTGCCCCCTCTTTCACAGCCTCCTTCCCAATGGCCATATTATGGATGAGTGGGAAGGAGAGTTCAAAGTTTCTGGAGATAGATGTTCTCTAGTCTACTGCCCCGAGTGACAGTGATTAGAGAACAGCCCAGGCCTCCTAGGTAAGTTTCCTAAAGATTTTTTTAGTCATTTTTCAGTTGTATCTGGCTCTTGGTGACCCCATTTGGAGTTTTCTTGGCAAAGATACTGGAGTAGTTTGCTATTTCCTTCTCCAGCTCATTTTACAGATGAGGAACTGAGGCAAACATGGTTAAGTGACTCACTCAGGGTCACACAGCTAGTAAGTATCTGAGGTCAGATTTGGACTCAGGAAGTTGAGCCTTCCTTACTCCAGGACTGGTGCTGTATCCACTGTGCCACCTAGATGCCCTTGCCCAAGACTGGTATCTGTATATTTGTGTCATCCATTTCCTATACTATAAGTTCCATTACAGAATCAGAGAATCTAGAGTTGGAAGAGATCTTGGCCATACAGGCCAACTCATACTCAAAAGAAATTTCTGCCTCCCTCTCCCGCCAACATACCTAATAAGTGGTATATTTGCTTAAAGCCCTACAATGAGGGGGAAGACCTCACCTCTTGAGGTAACCTATTCCACACTTGGAAAGCTGTAGTTTTTGGGATGCTTTTAACATTAACTCTAAGGTATCCTCTTTGCCATTTCCATCCATTACTCCTGGTTCTGTTTGTACTCTGCTCATAGTAGGTGCTTAAGAACGAGTTTGTTGAATGAATAGTGGGTATAGACAGAGCACTTGTCTAGCTGTCTTTACCTGTTGAGCTAGGGAGTAGGAAGAGTGAAAGTTTGGAATAATGGAAAGATCTCTGGCCTGAGAATCAAAGGCTCTGGGTTCTATGCTTGAGTAGTTCTATGATCTTGGGTAAACCCCTTCCCTTCTCTAGATCTATGAGGGAGGCAGCACAAATATTACTCTTTTCATTTTACAAATGGGAAAACAGAGACTCAGGGCAAGTGGTTCACTCATGGTTAAATAGCTAATAGGTAGGGAAGCTGAGATATACTCCAGGCTTCTGACTCCTTAGTCAGGGTTCTTTACATTATTACAGGCTATCTTGGAAGATTGTGGACCCAAATGAGGGGATCTCTACTCATTGATATGATTTTCTGCCTGTTTTGCATTAGCACAAGTGACATGGATTTATGACTCTGGGGACCAGAACAGGGCAACATGATATGAATGGTACAGCACTGCTGAAACATTTCTTGTGGTTACCATTTTATTACTTGGTATCGTCGCAGACTCTAGCCATGCTGTGTGTTCTTATGACAATATTAACTGTTTCTAGGAGACACAGTAGGTGGAAATGAAACTCTAATAGAGAAAACCTCAACCTCGTGAAGGAGATTTTCCTATACAGGCTCATAGAGTGGCCAATGTGGAAGACATCTCCATTTAGTCTGACCCCTATCTGCATGTGAATCCTCTGCACAACATTTTTTTTTTTGCAAGGGTATTTGCCTTTGTGGCATGTTATATTTATTTATTTGCATTCATGATGTTTCTCCCCCAGGGAAATGTAAACTCCTTGAGAACAGGGATTATCTTGGGCTTTCTTTCCACGGTGCCTAGCACAGTGCCTGGCTCATGGGAAGTAATTTAAAAAGACTTGTTGAATTCAGTCTCTGCTTGAATATTTTCATTGACAGGGAAATCACTGTCTTGAGAGGCAACCCCTTCTCCACTGTTGAGGGCCTCTAGTTGTTAGGAAGTTCTTTACATTCAGGGGAACTCTGGAACCCATTGGTTCCAGTTCTGTCATCTGAATTCAAGGAAAATGAATCCTCTTCCAGAGGACAAACCTTCAGCTATTCGAAGACCATGCACATGTTCCATTTCCTTGGTCTTCAGCAGAGTTTCTTTGCTGGTGTTTGGAGGTTGGGACTTATTGTAGAGTGGTTGTCATTAAAAAGAGAATGAAACACGTGAATGACACCTTTTCATGCAAAATCATATAGCTTTGATCTGCTTTTCTTCTCCAGCTAGCTCCCTGAAACCTCTTTAAGGGCAGCACTAAAAACCTTGCTTTGGGAATAGTGGCCCCTTATCAGGGTCCTGTAACTTTGGTTTAAAACCCACTCAAGGGACAGACTCAGAAAGCATTGTCACGGTCATAGTTCTCACTAACCCTGTGATACACATTTATCACTTTTTGTGATCTCCGTGCCCAAAACCTGGGCAAATAGCATTAGATTATAAACGCCTTGTGAGCAAGAATTACTTCATTCTTTGTGTTTGTAATCTCCAGCACCAAGGACAGTGCCTGGCATGTGGTAGGCATTTAATACCTACCTACTGATTGGTTGCAGCGTGGCCTGGTGCACAACACAGGGAAATAGAGACATGAACATACAGGGAAAGGCACCAGACCCCTCTTAGTCATTCTGTTCCGTGGCAAAGATATCCCACCTGGTTTTTCCTCTCTTCTTTCAAGAACAACCGGCTTTGTAACAGCAGTTGCAAGAACTAGCCTGAATAACAATGGTAAGAAAGTTTTGTTTCTCCCTTCTTTTATGGGAGACCACACATCTTGTCTACATGTTGCTGCAGTGTATAAAAGAAGCTAATGCCCTCCTCTCAGTTATTGGCAGCAAGGGATGCAGTCCTCCCATTACAGCTTAACTGTCCCAGCTTCTTTTTTGTAGCAACACCTTCTATACTTGTGACAATCTCAGCACCTGCTCTGATTGTTTTCCAAAGTTCTTCTGTTGGTTGGGGGTGAATGGCAGGGAGCAGCTAGGTGGAGCAGTGGAGAAAGTGCTGGATTTTACATTGTGAAGACTCATTATCTGAGTTCAAATCTAGCCTTAGGCACTTACTAGCTGTGTGACCCTGGGCAAGTCACTTAACCCTATGAGCTGAAGAAGGAAATGGCAAACTACTCTAGTAGCTTTGCCAAGAAAATGGGGGTCTCAAAGAGCCAGACACAACTGAAAAATGACTCAACAACACAGGGGCTGGATGCTTAGGGTAGCGAGGAAGAGAGAGTCCTGAGGTATGTGCTAAGATAACTTAGAAGGGAGCCTCATCACACTGGCCTCCCATACCTGGAGCACTCAGAAATACCTTCTGCCTCTGGCATCACTCTTTCTGATTGGAGGGCTCCTCCCAGAACACCCATCTAAGGAGGGAGCCCAGGCCAGCCATTTCTTCATTTCTTACCGGACTCTACTCCCCTGGTCTTGTCTTTCATGCCTGCCATCTGGGTGCCTTTTCCCCACCAAGCCTCTGCAAGTTCCTTGTACCTGTTGTCTTACCCACTGGAGTGTAAGATCCTTGAGGGCAGGCACTATCTTTTCTTTTGCTGGTATTTGTGTTTCTAGCACTTATCATAGTTGCCTGGCACACAGTAAGTGCTTAAAAAATGCCTGTTGACCAGCAGACTGGAACTTCCCACCTCTTTCAGATTATAGACAGGAAATAAAGTGGAATTCCCCTCCCCCAAACCTTTGGAAGTCCCCAGGAACCCCAGGGATTCTAGAATTGGAGCCAGAAGTCATCTGGGAGCTCACCTTCTCCAACTCCTTCAGGTGAAGTAACTTGCCCAAAGTAAGGCTTGGGATTTTCTTGGTGTAGGAAGGTCTTTCTACCCATGTAAATCTACAACTATATTGTAACTTCTGGTCTCAGTTGCTTGGGATACTGAGAGTTTATATAACTTACCTGTCCAGAGTCCAAAGTTTGCTGGAGCCAGCTAGAATTGACTCGAGAGCTGATTGTTAAATTGTTGATGTGACTATTTACATCTCAGCAATTAGCAAACACTATAAATTAGGCCTTGCTTTATTTATTTTGTTGATTTTCTACACCTAAGGAAGCAATGCAGAAAATGTTCATATGCAGATTGAACTGTATCAGGTGAACAATTCCCCCCAGCCCCCAGCCAGTTGTTAAACATTTACCAGCATACCTCTGCCAGTGTCCCATAGTCAGTAGGTGTTAGAGGTCACATCTGGACCCAGTTCTTCTTGACTAAGTCTGGCTTTCTGTTCTCTTTGTCACATTTCATCACAACTCAAGGTCATATAGGTAGTAAGTAGCAGAGCTGGGATTCGAACCCAGGTCTTCTGACTGACCCAATACGCTTTCCACTACCTCATATTGTCTCTTAGGACTTGAGTTATGTGAGCTACTACTCTCCAGGACAGGTTAGAAGTCAATCTTTTTTTCCCCCTTAATACAAGGAGATGGTGCATGGTTTCTTTCTGCATGCTCTAAATCAGAGTGAGATTAATTAAAGCAAATGCTGAACACCGAGACATGGAGAAGAATCAATGTCTTTGCTAATGAAAACCTCTTCACAGTCTTGGGAAGCTGAATAGTGTCTTTACCAGAACGTGCCTGTGGTGACAACCAGGTAATGTCCTTGCCTTGCGCAGTGTCTGGGGTGGCATGATCACCATGTTGGGAATTCACAAATGCTCAGGGTGATTTGTCCATTTAAGAAACGTTTCTTAAGCTTTCACTATGTAGAGCCCTGGTGACATAGAGTGCTGGGCCTGGAGTCAGGAAGACTCATCTTCCTGAGTTCAAACCTGGCCTCAGATACTTGCTGGCCATGTGACCCTGGGCAAGTCACTTAACCCTGTTTGCCTCAGTTTCCTTATCTGTAAAATAAGCTGGAGAAGGAAATGGCAAACCACTCCAGTATCTTTGCCAAATGGGGTCATGAAGAGTTGGATGCTACTAAACAACAACAACGACAACAACAAATGTAGATCCCTATGCTGAGGAGTGAGGTCAAGCACAAAGATATAATTTATTTATACAATTACTTGGGGTCCTGAGCATGTAAAATTATGCAAATTCAACTTTAAAGAATTCTGAAAGAAATCGGCATTCCCATAAAACACCTATGTTAACTTTACTGTACAGTACTTTACATTCTCCTT
>CM053585.1:185170485-185190262 GCA_028646515.1 Pseudochirops corinnae | reverse complement strand
GCCACAGGCTCCATGTGACCACATTCAGCCTATTAGGGGGCAAAGTATACTTTCAAATCAGGGAAGGCTCTTGGAGCCACTTAAGCCCCTTGAGCAAAGGGCCTAGGGGCAGGGAGGATCTTCAGATTCCCATAACCACAACCTGTTCAGCCATTCCCCAATTGATGGGCATCCCCTCAATGTCCAGTTCTTTGCCACCACAAAGAAAACTGCTATAAATATTATAGAGCATATAGGTTCTTTCCCCTTTTCCCTGATCACCTTGGAAACAGACCTAAGAGTGGTATTGCCAGGCCAAGGAATATACACAGTTGTAGAACTCTTTGGGCATAATTTCGAACTGTTCTCCAAGATGGCTGGATTAGTTCACAGTTCCAGTGTATTAGTGTACTGATTTAAAAATCAAATTGCTTATAAAAAAGAAAAAAAGATTTTTCTTTTGGTCCTGGATCTTAGATTTCATTAATGTTGAGGAACTCTCAGTATGGAAACTCCCTCCACTGATATAGATGGACAATTCCTCTGTAATTTAAAGCTTCAGAGAGTGACTTTGGGCAGTGAGAGGGTAAGTGACTTGTTCATGGTCACACAGTTAGTACTTATCGGAGGCAATTCAGATCTTCCTAGTTCTAAAACCAGCACTCTATTCAGAACACACCCCACCTCCTGGAAGAGACCTTTTGTGATTTGCCTCCCCCCTCCTAACTGCTCGGCCCCGACTGCTAGTCTCCTTGTCAAAAGTTACCTTGTATACACTTAGTTCATATTTTGTACATATTTATATGTATGCATTGCTGTTTTCCCAGAAAGATTATAAACTCCTTGAAGGAAGCTTGTATCTATAAGGAAGGCAGCCAGATGGCGCCATAGTGCACAAAGCACTAGGTTTGGAGTCCAGAGGACCTGAGTATAAATCTGACCTCAGACACTGTGGGGCTCTCAGCAAGTCACTTAACTGCTGTCTGTCTCAGTTTGCTTAATTGTAAAATGGGTATAAAAAAACCCCTTACTTCTAGGGGTTGTTATGAGGATCATGTGATAAGATTTGTAAAGTGCTTAGCGCAGTGCCTGAACATAGTAGGTGTTTAATAAATGCTTTTTTCTTTCCTTTGATTTTTGCCTTTCCATCCCTAGCACTAAGTGCAGCATCAAGCACAGTCAGCAACTAATCAATGCTTTATGATTGATTCCCATGCTCAAGGTTACACCGCCCATTTGTGCAGCCAGGAATCAAATTCGAGTCTTTTGATTCCATTTACAATATTCTACTTGGAATTTAGGAGAAACCTAAGTTTGAACCTTGCCTTGACATTGTCTGTGTGACCATAGGTAAGTCCCTCAGTTTCCTCATCTGTGAAATGGGAAGAATAATGCCTGCCGTCTCTAACCCATAGAATTGATTTGAGGATCAAATGAGAAAATAGATGTAAAGTGCTTTGTAAATATTAATGCACTGAGTATAACCATCTCTTACTTGAGACTGATTCATCAAACCCCCTCAAATACTAACGAGGTGCTGGACCTGTTTTGCATTATAATTATTTGAGTATCTGCCTTATCCCAGCCCTAGTCCATCCCCTCTCCTTCTATTTAAAGAAAAAATCATTTTTGGAGGTAATTGGAGTTGAGTGACTTGTCCAGGGTCACATGACTAATAAGTGTCTGAGGCCAGATTTGAACTCAGGGTCTTCTCACTCCAGGGCCAGTGCTCTATCCACTCTGCCTCTTATATTTCTAATACTCTGCAGTTATACAGAAAGATTAGTAGTTTACAAAGTACTTTCCATGTTCATTATCCAACTTAATCTTCACAACAGCTCTGTGCAGTAGGGGTGCAAATCATACCACTTTTTATGGAGTAGGAAACAGACTCAGAGGTAAAGGGCCTTCTCTGAGGCCCACACAGTTAGTAAACAGCAGGACCAAGACTTGAACCCAGGCTCAAGACTCTCAGTCTGTTCACTACGTCCATTCCTTAAAAGCTGGTCTTACTGTTCTCTGTGTTTCCGTTAGCATCTAGCACAAAGCCTCGCACATATTAAGTATCTAATAATATTGTTATGGAATCAAATTTCCAGGTGATGAGTTTGCATCTGGATGCAAGTTGTGAGGTGCTGGAAAATTTTAAGGGGGGTATGTGTGTGTGTGTGTGTGTCTCAAATACTCCTTCAGGGTCTGGGGCAAAGTCTCAGAATAGTCCCTGGATCAGAAATGCACAGTAGGCAGAATATGAATGACTTTATAAATCATAGATTCTTTCTTACTAGAATGAAACCCCTGCCCCAAGCATGGTCACAATGCAAGATTCCTTCCATAGAATCACAGATTTAGAGATGGAACAGAGATTTAGAGATGGCAAAGTAGACTGACTCCTTCGGTTTAAAGTTGGGGCAACAAGGCCCAGAGAGGTTATGACTTACCCAAGTTTGCACAGATGGTTAAATGACAGAGTCAGCTTTTGAACCCAGGCCTTCAGGCTTTTCAGTGCCCAAAGAAGGGAGATTGAGAGACTTCTCTCCCAGCTATTTTCCTGTCAGGAAATGAGGGAGAGGCATTTAAATGTGCCCACATTACAGACAAGTCCTGGGAAACACAGGAAATGTTGCTGTGCCCTTCCAGAGCTGAGAAGGCTGAGCCCTGCTCTGCAACAGCCAAATCTCTCCAAATGCACTGAGGCAGTGGCCAGCCCAATTATTTGCCGGTGATCAGTAATAACCACTTCTACTCTTTAACAGCCCCAGAAAATGCCATGTCTGCCCACTGCCAAAACACAGAGACAGTGGCTGGCAATGTATTTCACCTGGTCGCTGTATCTGTGGGGCTTTTCTAATTATGGTGTTAACTGAGAAGAGGGCATCTTTGAGAAACAAGACCCACAACAAAGAATGAGAACCTGGCAAGGGGCTGGCGTACTAGGAACATTCTATGATTAAATCCATCCCCCCTGGAGAAGGGCTCCTCCTGCCTCCCACATCTTGATGGATTCTTAATAAACTCCATAGCTGGGGACCTGGTGGCAAACGTGTTCTCAAAGCACAGCAGGTCCTTACCCAGTAAATTATCGCATTTGGGCCTAGTCTGGGCTGATGGAAGATGATTTAAGCTCATCAGAGCTATCACAATGGTCGATCCACCGCCAGGCCTCAGGCTCCCTGGCCAGCTCCGAGGTGCTTCTTCAAGCACAACACTTCAGTGTGCACAAAGAAAAATCCAGGACAAAATGCAATCTTCAGGCTCCACTGGGGGGGCTTGACCCGCCATAAAGTACTAGGTTGGTTAGAGAAATGCTGTCGGTCACAGCACAATTAGGTTTCTATTTATTTTCCTCCCTGGAATCTCAGAAGCTGCAGTCACACGAGCACTGGAGTCATTACTCACAAACCGCCGCTCTGCTGCTGGCTATAGGTGGCGGGCACCTTGGGGGAGGCAGGCAGGGGATCTTTGTCCTCAAAATTTCTGCTTTTAAGACGGCAGCAACTGCTCCCCACTCCTCTACCACCTGCCTCAGGTAGGGTATCTTGTTCTAAATAGGCTTGGGAAATTCCCAGGATGCCACATGAGAGACTCAAGCCTCTGCAGGTCTTTCTTCCTGGTGCCTTATTCTAAAAGCAGTAACAACAGGTAACGTTTCTGTATGTTACAGTGCAATGGGGACTGTGCTATTACTGTGCTTTACAGTCATCATCTCATTTGGTCCTGACAACAGTCTGGGGAGGTAGGTGCTATTATTAGCCCCATTTTACAGATAAGGAAACTGAGGCAGAGGTTAACTGATTTGTCACATGCTAGTGAGTGTCAGGAAAGGACAGGAAGTCAAGGCTACTCCATAGATGAAGAACAAAGGCTCATTTTGCCTTCTGGGATAGTTAATTGCTGGGCCAATTGAATCTCTGGGCCTTACTTAAATCTGAAACTGAGGCAAAATGATGTAATGGGAGGAGCACCAGACTGGGACACAAGAGATTTGGGTTCTGAGATTTCCTGGCTCAGCTTCCTACTTTCTCTGTGACCTTGGCTGGTTTAACTTCAGGTATCTGGCCCTCAATTGGACTACATTAGGGATTCTTAATCTGGGTTCCACAGTCTGTCCATAGCTGGGAGAAGAGACTTGCCCAAAGTCACACATTTCCAAGGAGCCTGTGAATTTATGTGGGAAAAAAATTAATCTTTATTTTTTCAGATGTCTAACTGAAATGTAGCACTTCCTTCAGTTATGAATGAAAACAAAACAAAACATTCTGAGAAGAGGTTCACAGGCTTCACTAGATGGCCAAAGGGTCTGAGACACAGAAAAAGGTTAAGAACACCTGGGCTAGATGTTTCCCTGAGTCCTTTTCTACCTCTGACATTCTTGGATTCCATTTGTGAGTGTCTGGTTGTTGGTGAGACTCCTCAGGAATCAGTTCCACTAATCCTGTACATCAGCAAGGATGAGATTAGGACTGTAGGATTCAGATTGAAGGGACCTTGATCCTCGCTGACTAAAACATGCTATAAAACTCAGGTGTTCCAATCATTTCCTCTGGAGGCAGAGAAGGCAGATGTTGTGTGCACACAGGACAAAAGCCATAAGAAATAACAGTAAATTGGCAGCTATTAACCAAATAGTGCCCGCCCTTGGGGCTCAACTAAAGGAGAAGGACCCTCAGATATCTTGGTTTGTTTTTTTGGAGTGGGTGTCTTTGCAAACTTTTTCTTGAGAGCCCAGAATTAAAACTTCCACCTGGATATAGTGAAGGGATCATCTGATTAAAAGCCAGGATACTTGAGAACTGGTCTTAACTGTGCCAATAATTCAGTGTGTGACCTTGCCCACCCAAGTCACACCCCCATCTCTACACTCTGAACCTCGCTTTCCTCCTTTGTCAAAATGGACTAATTGTATCTACCCTACTTCTGTCACCATAAGGGATCAAGGAAACGAAGGGCAGGAAAAATGCTTAGAAACATTGTGTGAAATGTGTACAAATGAGAGGGATAATTATTGGGAAAGTTTTTGTGGTCTAGTCTTAGACCAGGGTTTTTAGCTGGGAGGCCTGAGCTTTAGTCCCAGGTCTTTTGCTAATTTGCTGTGTGACCATCTGCAAGTCCATTCCCTTCCCTTTTGGGTCTTCCCTCTGAGGTTCTCTTCCATTTACAATATTTGTGTCTGTTTCTGTATCTCTATCTTGTATGTTTGTATCTGTCTGTCTGTCTGTCTAACTGTTTGCATGTTGTTTTCCCCATTAGAATGTGACCACTTTGAAGGCCAGGACCACATTTTTGCTTTTATATCACCAGTGCTGAGCACAGGGCCTGGCACAAACATTTGTTGACAGGTTAGCTGACTGATCCATTTTTGTCTAGGTTAGACAGCTAGAGAGATATATAATGGGGGAAGCTATGTGAGGCACTTCATGGAACATGTATAAGGTACAGTCTCTGACCTCCTGGAATTCACGATGTAGTAGGGGAGAGAAGATATATACTCAGATAAATACAAGATATTATTGTGTCTATTGATACGAGATATGATTAGTTTTATAGTAGAAATAGAAATAACAAATCATGGGATTGCAACAGAGGGAGAAAAGTGTGTGTGTGTGTGTGTGTGTGTGTGTGTGTGTGTGTGTGAAGGGTGGTAGAGAGGGGGATGGAGAAAAGGAGGAGAATCTGGAACGCTTCATGGTAGAGATGACATTTGTGGTAGGCTTAATGATTTCGAAAGGATTTCAATAGGAAGGAAAGAAGAGATTCCAGGTATAGGAGACCATGTGAGCAAAGTCCCAAAGGGAATCATCCATAAAAGTCTCAGAATTGAAAAGGACCTCACTTACCCAGATCATTAATCCTTTCCCACAAGTGATCCTTCAATCTTCACTTGAAACACTTTCCTGAAGGAGAGCTCATTTCCTGCCCAGTTGGTCTGTTCTCATCATGGTTCTGATTGTTAGGAAGTTATCGCTTTAATTGAGCCAGAATTTGTCAAGTTCCACACACTGACTGTGGTCTTTGCTGTGGAGTTCAGTAGACCAGATTAAACCTTCTTCCACATGACAGCCCTTCAAATCCTTGAAGACAGGTAGCATGATTCCCTCCTCTCTCAAGTCGACTTTTTGCTTGGCCAAGTCTCCTGAGTTCCTTCACCCCATTCTTGTATGGCATAACCGTCTAGATTTCTAATTGAGTTCCATTTCCCTGGTCCTCACAGAGGAGCCTTAGGCGTTCTCGTTGCATGAGCTCATTTGGACTCCATCCTGCATGCTAAAATGATGCCCAGGTTAATGCCAACTCCCCTGGAGCCAAAGGTCCCTCCCACCTTCCCCATTAACCTGACGCCAGCTTAATCATAATTTGGTCCTTGCCTCCCAGCCCTCATCTGTCTTCCTTGCAGTTCTGATGCTGGCCCTGTCATTAGCTTGTCTAGTGACCTCGGCCTTGACTCTCTGGCCTTAATCACCTTTGGCAAAACAGCCCAAATTACCTGGATTGTGGAGGTCTGAATCTGATTTTAGCTTGAATGATGGGTTGAAGACTCTGTTTAATGTTCAAGACTATGCTGGGAAAAGCCTGACTGCTTTTTTCCTCTCACAGGGCTAGGCACAGAATGGTCACTTAATAGGAAATTGTTAATCGATTTATTTTTCTAGTTAATCAAAGGAAGAACTTTGAACTGGAAGTCTAGGGTCCTGAGTTCTAATTCTAACTTTAACTAGATATGTGATCTTGGGCAAGTCATTTTAGATATGTGACCTTGGGCAAGTCATTTTCTTTCTCTTGAAACAAATTTCCTCCTTGGGAAAATGGAGGGAGGAAGGCTTGAGCTAGAGTATGGTATAGTGTTAAAATGTCTCCTGAGTCACAGGATTTGGATTCAAATCCTGGCCCTGCTGCTTACTCTCTGTGTGATGTTGAGTAGGTCACTTAACCACCCTGGCTTCAATTTCCTAATCTACAAAATGAAGGGCTTGAATAAGATGACCTCTGGTCCCCTCTAGTTCTGATCTTCTTTATTCTATGGTCCAATGCCCCTTCTAGCTCTGATATTCTAGGGTCCTTTGTGGTTCTAATATTGTATGTTCCAAAGTCCCATCCAGCTCAGATATTCTAGGATTCTGTGATATGTCAGGATCCCTACCTTCTCTCAACTGAGAAGCAGAGTGGGGAGGACTAATTCTTTATTTTGGAGGGGAGGAAGCAGAATCTCTTCTTGTGATTCTTTGTCATTGCGGTTTTCAGGAGCTGCAGTCTCCCAGCTTTCCCTTTTTGGTAGGAGGCGGTGGGGGGCCATGTGCAGGGAGGATGAAAGAGTTTTTCATCATCTCTCCCCACCCAGGTGAAGGGCAGGGCTGGCTTCTGTAAACATCTAGCCAGTGGCACTGTCCTCTGTCCTCTGTGAAAGATGCTTCTGGGAGAGTAAATTCCATGAAAAGTGAGGGTGAATTAATCACCTATGGAGCTGTCCTGAAGAGGATTTGGTAGACGAGGAATAGAGGAGTGGAACACCCCAAAATTCCTATGAATTAATCTGATTTCCACATTGGGCATTGAAGTTTCTCTTATGGGACTAAGTTGCAGGGCTGGGACCTGGGCCCATTGTGAGCCATTCTGGGAGGTGGGGGATGGTTTGGACTCATGTGTACCATACCTCTGCCTTGAGGAACATGTAGGAGCATGCCCCCAGGCCCTAGAGGCTCAAACCCAGGGATCTGAGCCAGGAAAATGATGCTATAAATCAGTGAGGTGTAATATAAATCTTGCCTCTGGCTCTCTCTTGCTTTTATCCCCTATAAAGCTAATTTATGGTGGAATATTCAGTATGATTTTGAAGAACAGAGACCTCCAACAAGGGGATGGCTCTCCAAAGAAGGGACCTTCTCATGTCCTCTTGGGCATCAGCACTGGGCCTTGAATT
The DNA here is from genome assembly GCA_028646515.1 of Pseudochirops corinnae. Lineage (NCBI taxonomy): Eukaryota > Metazoa > Chordata > Mammalia > Diprotodontia > Pseudocheiridae > Pseudochirops > Pseudochirops corinnae. The sequence goes on along the minus strand of CM053585.1, from coordinate 185,182,368 downwards.
TCAGCAATGACCTTCAGGGTTTTCCTAGTTCTGTGCCAGGCAATGAGGTAACCATGGCAAGAGTTCTGGAGAGACGTGTGGGAACTCAGTATTGACCACACAGTTAATGAAGTTGGCACTGACCCCCCAATGATACTGAGTCCTTGTATGGGACCCTCAGGGCCTCCATAAGCTAGCCCCAGGGGATGGGGGAGTAGGGAGTATAGAAGAAAATAAGAAGGCATTAAAAAATCCCCACTGGATTATTAATTTTTTTTGGCATGTGTTCTATTGATTCAATGGGGGGAAAGGAGGAACTTGCTGAGAGATTTAAAACCTCATAATATGTTTAAGTCTCCAGATGTGAAATATAATATTGCACTGGGCATGGAAAAAATAGCTTAGCTAATAATTTCAACCCTATCTGCAAAGTTAACTGCAGTTTATCTATAAAGTTAAGAGAACTTTCCTGGGGATAGGCTGTCTTCATGTACACTTGGATTGAATTGGTGTGAAACATTTTTGGAAAGGGACTTAGTGTTTTCCTTATGTCTAGGGGTCTCCAAGTTGCTGACTTTTAGGGGCAGAATTAGTGACTTTCTGTCTGGGTATTGGTTCTGAGCTCTATACACTAAGTGTTTGCACTAATGACTGGTAAATCTTAGCTTCTCAAAAGGAGTGATTTTTCATTAAATCATGGCACCCTGGGAAACTTTGTTCAGCTGACTGAGATGGGAGGATCTTCTCCTACCTCTCCCTAACTCCTCCTGACGTTTGTAGCACAGCTACTTGCTTTCTGTGTGACCTTGAACAAGTCATTTCTGGACCTCTGACATCTTGGGAAAACGTGGGGATTAGATTTGGTGATCTAAAGTCAAGTCAAGAAGCCTTTATTAAGAGTGTGTTGTGTGCCAGGCACTGTGCTAAGCGGTCAAAGGTCCCTTCCATATCAGAGATTCAATTTCTAGGGTCTATTCCAGCTCCAATAATCTATGTTCTGAGATTTTTTTCCAATTCTAATATTCCATGACTTTTCAGAGTCTTAAGTTTCGGTTCTGATGCTGGCCTGTCATTAGATTGTCTAGTGACCTTGGCCTTGGCTCTGACCTTAATCGCCTTTGACAAAACAACCCAAATTACCTGGATTGTGGAGGTCTGGATCTGTTTTTAGCTTGAATGATAAGTGAAGACTTTTTAATGTTCAAGACTATTCTGGGGACTATTGTGGGTTCTGGGGAATTACAGACTGTGCTTGAGAGTGAAAACATAGATGTTTATTGTTCTACATGGGGCAGGGGCAGAGGACTTCTCAGGGAGCATGAAGGCTTTGGCTCCATGGGGGTGAGGGGGGACACATGTTCCTGCCTCTGGCTTAAAGACCTGCTTGACCAGGGGGGGGTCATTGGATTATCTCTTCATTGCTGTGACAGGGTGTGTGTGTGCATGTGTGCGTGTATGCATGTGTGTGTGTGTTTGTGTGTGTGTTTGTGTGTGTGTGTGTGTACAGACACACTAAAGAGGAATTTCTGAGCCAGGAACAGCTGTGTACTTCATGGAACTTGAATGAGAAGAGAGAGTTTTTGGTCTCTTTTTTTTGGTCTCTGTTGGGACACAGCTGATAGTTCTTTTTTGACTGTCTAGGGGTGAGCAGTATGGAGGAGGGAACTTTCCTCCTATCCTGATGACAGCAGAAACAAAAGTTTAGCTAAGTGAGCCCAAGACTGGGCCTCATGAACCTGGCTGACTCTTCTGCTTTGTATTTCATTCCCTGATCGTAAGTGAATGAACAACAGTCTAAAGAGGTGATTGTTGCCAACCCTGGCGGTGACTGGTGAATTTGGGAGGTTGGGAGTTTCTGGGTACAGCTTGCCAGTGAGAGGTGCTTCCTATAACTAAGCCACTTCTTATGGCAGAAGATCAATACTAACAGGCCCCAAAGACCTAAACCTCTCCTTGCTGCTTGGAGAATACGGCACGAGGTGGAAAGCAATCTGTTGAGTAGTCTCGAAAGGCTCCAGGGAGACATAATAAAGGTGATTGATTATATAATCATACAATTATATAATTTTAAGTATGTGCTATTATGCACTTATGAGTCTTTTTGTGTTTTAAGCATTTCTTTTGTGGTGGAGGAAGTGAATAACTGTCCTATACCTGATATTGCCCACTTTGTAGCTGACTATCATTGACTCACTTTTCTAGAAATGACCCTGATAATTCATTTTAGGTAAGACTTTGGGTATGTCAAACCTCAGCTTTCAGAGATTTTCCCTGGGATTCCAAGGTAGAGATATAATGAGCCAGAGATGACAAGAAAAGCCCGATGCTTTCTCTCTGGACTCAAGCTTTTTCAGGATGAACTTGAATCTATATGAGCTCAGAACTAGAGTCTCTTTTGGTGAAAAGTGCCCCCTGGCCTATGGGGGACATAGGAAACTGGTTCCCTTGAGATATTTTTGTTTTGAGTTTAAACATTCAGCTGCATATTTAATTCAGGAAAAGTTTCACACACACACACACACACACACACACACATACACACACACACACACACACAACCACAGAAAATAGAGTTTGGATCACATTTGGCTCTGTTTGCCTTGTTTCTCCCCTGGCAAATCTATTTACCACAAAGTTACTAAAGGGATATTCCTAAGGCAGAGGTCTGGCCATGTCATTGTCCTGCTGAATAAATTCTTGTGACTCCCTGTTTCCCCTAGGATTAGATACAAACACTCCTGTGCATAGGATCATAGACAGAGAGCCAGAATTGACCTCATCTCCTCTAGACACCTTGTATAACAAATGAGCATTTGACACCCAGCAAGTTTAAGGAATTTGACCACAGTCATACAGAGAATGGATGGCAGAGTCAGGATTTGAACTCAGATCCTCTGAAATTGAAAACCATTCACAATCTACCTATAACCTCCTTTCTAGGTTAATTACAAATTATTCTTTTGCATGCATTCTATAGTCTAGCTAAACTGAATTTCTTTTTTTCCCTTCTTTTTATTTTTTTGGAGGCAATTGGAGTTAAGTGACTTTTCCAAAGTCATACAGCTAGTGAGTGTCTGAGGCCATATTTGAACTCAGGTCCTCCTGATTCCAGAGTCTGTTGCTCTATCCACTGTGCCACCTTGCTGCCCCTAAATTGAATTTCTTGCTGTTGCTCTTACAACATTTTCTCTTCTGCTTCTTTGCTTTTGCAGGTTGTCCTTTGTGCCTATGATATACTCCCTTCTCATTTCCACTCCTTATAGTCCCCAGCGTCCTTCAAAGTTTAGCTAATGCTCCTCCTTCTACTTGAATCCTTGCATGATGCTCTTAGCTCCTAGTGTCTGCCCACTGAAATTCCCTTTCATTTACTTGGTGTATATATTTTGTATATATTTATGTTGTTTCTTCCAATAGAATGTGTATTCCGTAAGGTCCAGTGTCATACATAGTGCCTGGCACAAAGTAGGCTTAAAAATGTTTGTTGATTAAAGGTGGGGGTCAACCCACATATCTGAGCACACTGGGGAGAGCTTACCTACACTACCTGGGTCTCTCTAGAACCATGATAACATGACAGACTTGTTACTCTGAACAAGACTTCTTTCTAAATCAGCTTTCTGGCCCGTCCATCCATCCTTCTTCCCTTGTCTCCTACAATCCCCTCCCCCTTCCTTCCCCCCTCCACTCTTCAGTGATCTCTCCCAGAATCACTTTCTGTCTGTAACACTCAATTGACACTTGTACTGCCTTCCGGGTTCTCTTTCCAGTTAGACCGGGAGCTTCTCGAGGGTGGAGTCTATGTCCTTTTTTGGCCTGTATTTCCTTCAGCTTCAAGTATAAGTCTGGGCCTAAGCAGAGGAAGTTCTCGGGAGATACTTACTGATTGACGTCCTTAGCTGAAAGGGATCTCTGCCTTCTCTCCACCACGATAATGTTGTGTTTGCTCTTTTCTTCTGGCAAATACCCCCTTCTTCCTTTTAGCTAGGCAGGGTAGTGGTAGAGTGTGGGATTTGAAGTCAGGAAGATCTGAGTTCAAATCCTGCCTCAGATAATTACTAACTGTGTGACCCTAAGCAAGTCACTAACCTATCAGCCTCAGTTTCCTTGTCTGTAAAGTGAGGATAATAGTAGCACCGATTTCACAGGGTGATTGGAAGGATTAAATAACACCTCAAATGTTCTTTGCAAAGCTTCAAGTGCTTTGTACATGTTAGTTATCATTATTCTTATTGTTGTTTTTATTCTTTATGTGCCCATCATGTCTCTCCCCTTATACAGCCAGCTCTTTGAGGGTAGTGACTGAGTGATTACCTTTGAATAAACCACATTGCAGGGGCTCCAGAAATTTGAATTGAGCTGAATTTCCTGTATTAATAGAGCTCATGGAGGATTACAAGAGTACCCAAGGAGAATTATATGTGGTCTAACTCTTCACCAAAGGGAGGAGTGGATCCTCCTTCAGACAGACACCTATGTTGTTTAGCCTTCATTTCAGAGAGGACCAATGACATCACGGGGTGATATCTTGACTTACTTGGGAACTGGATTTCAGTGAGACGGAGTTGTACAAAGTCAGCCTCAATCTCTCTTTCTAAGCCATCAAAGTCCGGTGGCAAAACAAAAATGAACTGGCACAACTGGCAGTGGCTTGGGACGCAGTGGTTGGGATGCAGACATCTTCGATGTCTGACCAAGCTCCGAGGGCTTCACGGAGCCTGCTTCAGCCTCCTTCATGGCCCTTGGAGCGAATTATTCTTGTCAGCCCTTTCCATTGAGGGAAGTCTTCACGTGCTTGGGGTAGACATCCCCCTAACTCACCCATGGGTCTGAGGCCTGTTGTCACCCTCACCCTGGTTTAGCCCATCTGCTGAGATGGTTGCAGGGTATACACATGCTACAGCTTCTTGGAGCCACAGGTGAGAGCTGGGTCAAGATGGACACCAAAGATGGATGAGCTATGTGGAAAAGGGCTCGGCAGCCCTCATGCCAGAGGTGCTAGCCCTTCCTGAACACCTTGGACACCCCACAGGTACCTCTGAGAAACAAAGAAGGCATAGCTCGCCCTTGTTCACTGATCCTGAGAACAAAGGCATGTATAGGGTGATACAGAGAGATTAAGCACAACTGCAATATGGTAGTCATCGACCACAGCTGTGTAGAGGAGGATGAGAAGGAGGAAGGAGCCTAGGAAGAAAAAAGATCAAACGTTAGAATTTGGGGCAGGACTGATGGGAAGGGGCACAGAGGTCTGAAGGACTTGTTTTTGGAGGCTGAAGTGGTGATCAGTCTCTTCTGTCCCTTCCCCACCACTTATAACAAATGCTCTCCAAAGAGATGGTACATGGTAATTCTGCCAGCACACCAGAGAAATGAAAGCGAGCTCATGTACAAAAACTTCTTCACCTGGAGTCAAATTTGTTGACAGATATTTGGGGTTACAAATACTCAGCCATGTAGGGGGGAGACTAAGAAAGTAAGTACTGGTGTTCTTAGGACTCATTCTATATACTGAAAGCATTTCCAGTCCTCATACCCACACCCACACACCCCCCCCACCCCCCACGAAAAAAACACATCCCAATATATGAACCGAACGAAAGCCCTGGGTCAATGGTCATTTGTTTATGGAACTTAGGCTCAAGGTATATTTTTAAATGTACCTTGAATCTGTTCAAATGATGGCTCATGATTGTTTCTTTTGCCAGAACAATAACAGAAAAATCAGTTCAAAGTAAAAGACATTTAATTAAATAATATAGCAAAATAAATGACAAGAAAACCCCCCTAACAGAGATATTGCCTCAGTGTTTCCCTATTTGAATCATATTGTTACAGGTTTTGTGAGGTTCTGAGCAAGCCTTGGCCCAACCAGTGATCTAGACCCTGAATGTGAACCTATGTAAGCCTGCTTCAAAGGATAACAGCAACAAAACAGCTTTCTATCTTTCCTCTTACAGTATAAATGGAAAAAATGTCCCATCTTTGGTGATATCTTTTGTTGATACCTTATCAGTTTTCCTTTTTCTTGATCTAGGTTTGGGCCTCCTAGCATCTTCACTGGTGGGAGACAAGGTGTTTGTTGTCTGTTATTTTATTCTTATATCTATATTTTTTTATTTTAGAACATTGAGTCATCTGTCCTTCTGTCTCTGAAGACAACTGGAAGGCTTTTTGTCATCATGGGGTCCTAATTCCTTAGTCATTCATGATCTCCAGATTGACTCCCCAAATTCCACGTGCTGGACTGGAACTAGGCAAGAACTATCTGTGCATGCTCTGTATAATCTACCGAGAAGGGCAGATCTGAGCACACTCTGAAGACTGGGTTCTCATGGACCAATCTATTATAAGGTCACAAGCCAAAGACTGGGCTTGGGCTTTTCTCAAGTGGGAGAAGAGACAAGCAGAAAGTTCAGTGAAGAAACAAAAATTCAAACCAGAGAAGATGGAACTAGATGAGTAAGTCAGAGAGTCATCAATATTGGGGACCTGACCACTTATTTGTATGACTCAACTTTTAACCTTTCCTGGTGGTAGCATCACTGCCCCTAACCTGAGCTGACATATCAGCATCATGGCTTTCCAGTGACCCCTCTTGACTTAGCTGACTTTGTAGGGTTTTAGCCTCAGAAATCTTCCTCTGCACTGATTTAATAGCTGATAACCACGTGGTTAGGGCCTCATCTAAGTGTCAGGACCAGCAGTGAAAATCCTCATTGTTTCTGATTTTATGTGCAGTTTGTGGATATCCTCAACATAGGTCACCCCTAAATGTTCTTTATGGAAAAAGTATGGCACGCTTAGACTCAAACCTCCCTCTTTAAAAAAAAAAAATGGCTCACAGCCAGCCCATGCTCCAGTCTTGGCCTTAGACTTGGTCTCATAAAAGGGACTTGATGAACAGGGGGATACATTACTTAGGGCTGTTGACTATAGTGGCTACTTCCCATCCTCTCAAATGATAAGCTTACCCTCCTTATTGTGTTGACATCTAAGTTACAAAGCACTGTCAAGGGAGACAGGCCCAGGATGCTTCTTTCTTCCACATCTATATTTCAGAAAGGACCACGAGGACAAATTCCATTCTTGCCCCCTACCAGATCACTGGGTACATGTCCTAATGCTGGCCAGGGGGTTCTCCCTACTCTGGTGTAGTCATAAGAGCACTCGGAATCTCTCAGTCAGAAGACTTGGGTTTGATCCCCAGTTCTGCTGTGTATTAGCTCTGTACTGAGGTGAGCCATTATTTTTACAATCTCACTCCCGTCCTTGATTCAGTCCCGACCACTTTCATTGACCTTCCCAACTGCATTCCACTGGATCAAATATTCTCTTATAAAACTTGAGTAGATTCTTTTTTTTCTTGATTCTGTCATCTTGAAAGATGGCAAATTGAAATACTTAATTTTCCTGTTCAAATCCAATTAATTTGGAAGTGTTCAACACTGAGTCACTGAGAAAAGAAAGTCATTTATATCAATTAGCAAAAGTAAACATGCGCTTAATGACTTTGAAGAAATGTGGAGGAGAAATCCTTGTTTTGGGGGTTGGGTTAACAAGAGGCTCACAAAATGGGGGGGGGGGACCCTGAGAGCAGGTCTCATAATTCCAGGTGCCCTTGCAAACAGTTCTGCCCTTGAGGCAAAACTTGCCAGTAAGGAATAAAACTGAGGTCTTTGCTGCAGAATCATATAATCTCAGATTTGGAAGAGACTTCAGAGGACATCCAGTTCAATGCCTGCCAGAACAGGAATCTTCCAGTCTCCATCGAAAGATCTCCAGCATTAGAGTGGGAGCAGTCAGTCATGCTGGCTCTATCTGTAGCCCAGGAGGTATTCTGGCCAAATGGGATTAGTTCCCACTTTGAGACTTTCTTTGACAATCTGTTGAGGCCTCAAGACCCCTTCTCAGAATAATATTTTTAAATGCAAAAAATAAAACACATAGGATTATAAAAGAAACCAAATATATTGAAATATAGCTACTGAAATATAAAAAAAAAAAAAACAAGTTCATAGACTCTAGGTTTAGACCCTTATTCTAGAGATTGCTTCAAGAACCTCTGATAGACCCTGAATAATTTAAACTTCATCTTGATGGGGGATTGGGAATGAATGCTCTATAGATTAATATGATACCTTTTCAAAAATGGTCCTTTTTGTTTTTTCTTGATATCTGAAATTTTTGGTTCTTTGACTCTTCCTTTTTTTGAGGGGGTCAGATTTTAGGGCCAAAGTCAATTTGTTCAGTTCCTTTACTTTAATTTAGGTGAAAGCTAGAAAAAGGCCCTGAACCATACATATGATACACCCCTTGTGGCAGGGACAATTTTATTTCTGTCTTTGTCTCCCCAGAGACTAAGACAGTGCCTACATATGGTAGAGGTTTAATAAATACTGATTGATGATTGATAAACAAAGGAATCTGAAGACTGTTTAGGAGCTACTTTATACCACAGAACAGAGAATGTTGGAAGGGACCTTAGAAGATAGAACACAGAATGTATAGACTAGAAGGGATTTCAGGATACAAAATCAGAGCTAGAACGTAGGGCACACAATATTAGAACTTGAAGACCACTTAATCTAATTTTTTCATTTTAGAGGTGAGGAAACAGAGACCTAATAGAAGTTTAGTGATAATCGATATATATGGTAAATTTATGCTCATTTATATAGAACTGGAAGCATGATTTTATTATTTTAAATTATTATAGATAAATAAATGTGGTTATTGGTCTCATCTTTTTTAATATAAAGTTCATGGTTGAGAATGCAACTCTTAAATATAATTGTGCTCCTGTAGGAAAGTGTGATTTACAAAATGAAAAAAATTGATAAAACAATTTTCGAGACTACATTGTGGGGAAAAATGAGGTATAAGCATATATATATCTAAGGATCAAATTAATGGGACAGACAATAAATGTGGTAGTCTGTGGGATGGCATGGGCACTGTAGATTGATGTAAGCCATGGCCCATGTCCTTCAAAGTTGTAGGGTCACATAGACAAGATCTGACCTTATGAGCATCCTTAAAAGATCTCTTTGGCTCATATTCCCACCTAGAATTTACTTTGAGAAATTGCTTAATATGGATATACAGGGATAGCTTGTATCTTGATTTCCAAAAATGTATGTAACAGGATCCCTAATTCCTGTATAAGCTCTCAAGATAATAAGTACATATTGGGTAGAGGATAACTTTTATTTCTTGCCAAAAAAACCTCCAAACACACAAGAAGACATAAAGGAACCCACAAATAGATAAAAAAATGAATAAATTCTCACAATGATTAATAAACTCCCCTCATAATAGAAATGAATTTGGTATTGCCAAAGGGGCAAACCACTGACATTTTGATGACATAGTCTCTTTAGATTTGTCTTGACATCCTATGGTTTGAATTTCTCTGGAAAGCAAGCATACCTTGGGACTCCTGGACAAAACAGACAAACAAACAAAAAATCCCCAAACCCTTTCCTATTGGACCTATTCTATCTGAATAATTTTTTGTAAGAGCAAAATATGACTTCTCTCCGCCAAAAATTCCTTATGCTTCTCCAGGTTTTGGGGACAATGTGGGCAATTTTCTTTTATCTATTTCCAAGGGGCATACTGCTCAGGAAACCCCTTTCTTTCTAGAAAGTAAGATATTTGACATACTGAAATTGGAATTACTCTGAATTTCAACCCCTAAAGAACACATTGCCCCAAGTTCTTCTCTTTATTTTATAAGTCTAAGTCCCAGGATCATGCTGGCTAGGAAATTTTGCTCTTCCTTCAAATAGAAGGCAACAGTCAAGAACATTGCTCATGAATTCTCCTGTTGGGGACTATGAGCAAACATATGCAATTCCCATATGTTTCTTCCCCAAAGCAGTCATTAGCAGCTCTATAACCTTGGTCCACTCTCCGGCTCTCTGGTTGATGCCTCAAGGAGGGGAAAAACAAACAACAACAAAGTAACAGCTGACTGTGTCAGCTTTCTTTTGAAGACCAGCATTTTCTTATCCTCCTGTGAATCCTATTCAACCAAATCATCCTGGGATGGGGTGGGGAGGGGTGTCCCAATCATGGAAACCAGCTCTTAAGAGCTGCCAAAAGGTAACTTCAAACCAGTCAGTTCATCTTGTGCTAGCCTCAGTCTCTGGGATTAAATTAGGGGTTGATACCTTTTAGCAAGATGTCAATGGACATAGCCATATTTTATAGAAGGCTGTGTTTCTAACAGTCCTGCGAAAAGGGCAGCTAGGTGTCAGTCCTGGCTTGGAGTGAGGAAGACTTGAGTTCAATTCATCCTCACACTTATTATCGGTGTGATCCTGAGCAAGTCACTTAATCCTGTCTACCTCAGTTTCCTCATCTGTAGAATGAGTTAGAGAAGAAAATGGCGAATCACTCTAGTATCGTTGCCAAGAAAATCCCATGGAAAGTTGGACATGACTGAAATGACTCAACAACGACATAAAGACTCATTAAGAGGATTTGGTGAACTCCCTTTGTCAAGCTTCCTTACACTGGAGTGCTTAGAAAGACTCTGTGGCATGATAATGATGATAGCTGGCATTTATACAGCACCTACTATGTGCCAAGCACTGTGCCAACCTGCACTTTACAAATATCATCTCATTTATCTTCACAACAACCCTGGAAGGTAGGTGCTATTATTATTCCCCTTTTACAGCTAAGAAAATGGAGGCAGAGGTTAAATGACTAGCCTAAGGTCACTCACAGAGCTAGAAATTAAATGTCTAAGGTGGTATTTGAACTCAGATCTTCCTGATTCCAGGATAAATGCTCAAATCATTGTGCCTGTAGGTGGCAGAGACGAGTTGAGAAGGAGCGTGGAAACAAAACAAAAAAAGACATTATCGGCTCAGGCACCTGGCTCCTTCGAAATTTCATTTTTCTTCAGATGAGGCAAATGTATTTGTATTTCTGGAAATGTTACCTTGTCTTCGACTCCCCTTCTCCCCCTTTTCTTTTACCTCTTCAATAAATCTTCCCCTGGAGCTGGCTGGTGTATGGAATCCTGCCAGTCTAATAAATCCATGGAGCTTTTATCATCATGATTAGAATCTCCCTCCCCCAGAGGAGGGAGAATTTTCCTAGATATCTTGCTCTAATTAAAGTGGGCATCAGGTGGGTGGTGGCAGCTGGGGACTGTCCAGGAAGCCACAGTTCACATCTTTCCCAGGAACCGTAACCGAGCAGCGTGCTGTACAAGCCTCCATGGTTTGGGGGGAAAACAGGGATGTGTGAGAGGGATGGGAGAACAGAAAATATAAGGACGCAAATGAGAAGGGAAGGAATCTTGGGGAAATAAACCCAAAGCAGTGGTGAATGAAGGAAGGTGAAAAAGCCAAGGCAGAAGTATGAGAGAATGCAGGAAGGAGAAAAGGAAGCTGTGGGATGAACATGTATTAATAGTGGAGCAATGTGAATGAACAAATCAGGACACTGATAATCATCTTTGCTCTTGGACCTTATAGAATCCTCTATTCAGCCCCTTTCTAATGCACTTATCATGTAATATCGCACGTCATAGGTGTCTGTGTTTCTTACAACCCCTACTAAACTATAAACTGTATGAGGACAGGCACAATGTCTTATCTATTTTGCACCTCCTGAAGTGTCTGCACATAGTAGGTGATTAATAAATGTTTATTGAATACGTGATCAGAGAGTCACAGAATGTTAGGTTTGGGAGGGATCTTGGAACAAAGAATTTCAGAATTGGAAGAGCCCTTAGAACTTATCTACTACAACCCTTTAATTTTATAGAAGAAGAAATAGAGATGTGAACTCTCTTGTCCAAGGTCCCAGAGCTAATAAGCCACAAAGCTGGGACTTAAACCCAGGTTTTTTGACTCAAAATCCAATATCCTTTTCTTTTTCTTT
>CM053585.1:185126699-185169985 GCA_028646515.1 Pseudochirops corinnae | reverse complement strand
GGTTCATCTCTTATCTTCCTTCTAATCCTCTACGCTTCCACCAAACACCCCCACCCCACCCCCAATATGCCCTGTGCCTTTGTTCAGGATTGTTCCTTACGTCTGGTCGATCCTCATTCCCACTTTCTCTTCATCTCTTAAATTCCTACCACCCTTTAAAACCCAATTCAAATGCCACCTTCTCCCTCCCAGATTGGTAATATGTCCCCTCACCCTGGCCTAATAGAGCACTTTTTGTTGTTCAGTCATTTCTGATTATCCATGGCCCCATTATGGGATTTTTCTCAAAAAAAGATAGTGGAGTAGTTTGCCATTTCCTTCTCCAGTTCATTTTATAGATGAGGAAGTTAAGGCAGAGTTAAGTGACTTGTCCAGGGTCATATAGATACCAAGTGTCTGAGGCCAGATTTGACCTCAGGAAGACTGCTCTATCACTGTGCCATTTAGTTGCTTCTAATGCCTTTAGGTGATATTGTATTTGTGTCTGCCTTGAGAAAGTGGAAGTATGCTGGACTTGGGGTCAGGTGAGTCCTGAGTTCAAATTCTACTTTCAGAACTCACTAGCTATGGGACCATGGCTAATTCTTTGTCCCAGTTTTCCTATCTGTATGACAAAGATAATACCTATGGTACGTTCCTCACTGGGTTGTCATAAGGCTAAAATCAGATAATGTATATAAATACAGTCTGGTTTGACTCAAAAAGCATTCATTGAGTGCCTACTGCATGCTTAGCCCTCTGCTAGAGTCTGGGGCTGCAAAGAATAGTAGCTGACCTCGAGGTGCCTACAGGTAAGTGGCCAAGTGGAGCGAGCATTGGGCCTGGAGTCAGAAAGACTGAGGTTCAAATCCAGCCCAGACTCTTACTAGCTGTGTTACTCTGGGCAACTCACTTAATTGCTATTTGCCTCAGTTTACTCATCTATAAAATGAATATAATAAGAACACTTACCTCCCAAAGTCTTTTATGAAGACAAAATAATATAATATTTGTAAAGTGCTTTAGAAATGTTAAACTAGACTATAAATGATAGCTATTAGTATAATTATTATGATGGAACAAACACATAAAATAAGTAAACAGATGATATAGTCAGTTCTGCTATAATGCTGTTTCAAAAATGTGAATTTCTTCCAAAGTAATTGATGTTAGGAAACCTTTTGATTATAACTTGAATTTTGAGTTTGGGTCTGTGAGATTTCTTCAGAGAGAGAACTCAGAAAATTACCTCTGATGACATAGATAAGTCACCAAATTTCCCTGAGACTTCGTCTCTCTATCTTTAATCTAAGAGACAAGCTTACCTTTCTCACAGTTATAAAAAATAAACAAAACTGTAGTAACTTATATGCTGTAACCCCAAGGATGCCGCTTCTACAATCAAACTTTAAATTTTTGTCAAAGTAAAGTACCATATTTAACATGTATCTTCTGGTGCCGTGAGCAGAGAGAGGCTGGCGCTCGACCTACGCCCGTCCCTGGTGGCTGCAGCCTCGTGGTGAGGCCTGGAGTTGAGGCCTCCTCAACTTGCTTGGGCAGCCTGGGGCACAGGTTGAGCAGCAGTTAGAGACACTGAAGGGGTTACTGTTTACCGTAATACCTATATATTTCTTTACCATTTAGCACATAAAATCGTGCTATCGGTTTTTAAAAATCAGATTCCTTTTTTTTAAATGTGTCATTGATAAGCTTTTGATAGCTGTGATCCTAACCCTACTTTCCCATAAGCTCTGCTCTTACTGTTGGGCAGTTTTGCATGGCACGATGCTTTTTGGGAACCGTATGTCTTGTAAGAGCAGAATTAGCTGTATGTATTAAGTAAAGAGAGTCAGGGTGGTATAATCTGTAGAGACCTGACTTGGAGAGAGATAAGGAGTTGGGTCTCTGACTTTGGCTGTGTGACCTTGGGTAAATTATTTAATTTTCCAGGACTCAAGGCAGCTCTAAGACTGTAAGCTGCAAAATGGTGTTGACCTATATTCACAGAGGGGCCTGAAGGCCTTATAGCAATGAAAGCTTAGGTCCCGTCCCTATCTCTATAGAAGGTAAATACAAAACAATTCCCTGGGGGGGGGAAGGGACACTAACAAAGTCACTTATATAAATGCCTCTTATCCTTTCTTCCTACTTAATAAAATACATAGGAGCTATAATCTTTACAAACGAATCAGTTACCCAATCTAGGACTTTGTTTACTGTCGGTGCTCAGATATTGCTGAATGAATGGAGTTGAAGATGGCAGAAATGAGATCGAAATACAAGAAAGCTTGCATGGAGTTGGGGGTGGGGAAGTCAGGCCTCCCTGGGATTGTCAGGTGCTTTCTGGGGTGGGGGTGGGACATCTTGGGTTAGTGTCCTTCAAATCACCCCTTGTCCTCTGGAATGTCCCCTGGAAGCTGGTGCCCACAGAGCATCAGGAAGGCCGGGGATAGCCCCCTTCCTCCTCAGAATATTTTTGCATTTCCCCCATCCATTAGGAGAAAAGGCTTTAGCGGTAGCAGCTTCCTGCCTGAAAAATCAATGCATCATTAAAGTTTGCCTTAGCAACCCGCTCTTATGCTGAAGGTCTATCAAAACTGGAGGAAAGTCAGACCAAGAACATAGCACAAGAGCCCTGGGCCTGTGCACCGGAATTCTCCTCTCCTTGGGGCCTGGTTGCGCCTCATTTCAGTCTGGCATAGGCAGCTTCCAGTACTGCTGGGCCCTCAGTTGCTTAAACTTTTAAGTGGCTGAAAGGTTCCTGAGGTTCTTTATTATCAATATCATTGCAAGGTAGGAAGTGTAAGCATGATTATTCCCATTTTATTGGAAACTGAGGCTTGGGGAAGGAAAAGGAATTTTCCAAGTTCCCACAAAGTCCACAATCCTCTGCCTATTTCCCTGTATGACCGAGTAGGGAAATCCTTTAATCTACCTAAAGAAGGAGTATGAACCACTCTCAAAAAGGAGGGGAAGAGGAGGAAGTACAGAGTAGTGGGAAGAGTATTCATTTGGAGACAGAGGACCAAATTTGAATCCCAGCTCTGCTGCTTACTACAGGTAAGCATGAAGATGGGGGTGGGCATGAAGGTAGGGATGAATATGGGGATGGAGACAGGGGCTGGGCCTATAATTTCGTTGATGCTCATCCAGGTTGGCACCTTTTCTGTAACTTACAGTCTTAGAAAGTTGCCTAGGGCGCTGAGGAGATTAAGTAATTTGGCCAAGATCATCCTATCGAGTCAGCAGCAGAACTTGAACCCAGGTCATCCTAGTTCCAAGGACAGCTCTCTCTCCACTATGAAAATTTCCTCCTCTATAAAATGAGGGTGGGGATAGGCTAGATAGACTTTAAGAACCTTTGTGGCTTTAAACTTTATATTCCTGTGAACCTAGGCTAAGCTGGTGATGGGGAGCCCAGGTTCAGTGAGGAGAGCTGGTAGCAATGAGAAACTGATAGGGGTCACTAACTCAACAAGTTTTATAGCTGGAAGGGACTATATGTATCCTCTTGTGCCCTGTCCCACCGCCTCCATTTTACAGAGGAGGAGACTGAGGCTCAGAAGGGTTAAGTTAAAAATTAAAGTTGTTTTTGTATTCTCAGGGCCCAGGGTTCTGTCCTGAACACATGAGGCACTTGAAAATACCTGCCAAATTAATAGCTCACATTTATATAGCACCTTAAGGTGTCTGAAAGCACTAGGTCACACAGGCAATTAGCAGCAGAGGCAAGATTTGAACCCAGGGCCAGTGACTCCAGATCTTGCATTTGTCATTCTTGGATCACCCAAGTCTGGAAAAAGTATGGGAAGCAACCTTACTCTTATTTTATTTCCAATGTTGAACTTAGCCCTCAAGCCCTATTTATTTAGTAACTTCATTCTCCAGTAGTTCAGGTACATGTGGGCAGAATCATCAGCCTGCATGGAGCAAGTTTGGGGTGTTTCCCTGTAGAGAGCTCTGTCTCCATCAGCACCAATGCTGGGTGGTTGCCAACCATCAGGCCTTGTGACTGAGCCGTAGTAGTATTCTAGGCTGAATTTCATTGCTGAAAATAATGATGGAGGTTTTAAAAAATATCCTTATTTGATTGCCCCTGAGTCTCATCCTATTAGTGGACTGGAAGTGAATTGTTTTCCTTGTGGAGGTGCAATAAGTCATTGAATTTTTAGATCTGGAAGGGGTCTTAGAGCATAGAATATAATTAGTGAAATCCAAAAGGGGCCTTAGAATATAGAAGACAGAATGTGAGAGCTGTAAAGGAACTTTGACATGGCCTTGTCCAGTCTACCCATTTTAAAGCTAAAGAGACAGAGAGGAGTGGCTTGCTCCGTGTCACAGAGCTTGGAGGTGGTGGAGTCACCACCAGAATCTGGGGCTCTTCCTTCCCAGGCTGGCTCTTTTTCTGGTAGACTTCGCTAGCACTGCCTTGGGATGGGACTGACTCCTTCCTCCACAGGAAATGTATAAAGCTTCTGGGCTTGCGCCAGGTCTGAGGGAGTAGTCAGCCTGCCTGTTGTTTCCCACCCTGCTCTGGCAGACCACCTGGTTTCTGATCATCCATCTGGATGATTTAATCTCCTTCCTGTTTCCTCGATTCCACACTTCTCTGCTTTCTAGTGGCTCTGAACCACTGGCTTTAAGAACCTCAGACTAGAAAGGTACCTGAGAGAGCATCATTTTACAGACTGGGAAACTGAGGCCCAGAGAAATTAAGCAACTTCGCCTAAGCAGGCTCACCTTGTGCATTAGTGACAGAACCAGGAACAGACTCGCGTCTCCTGACACCACGGCCAGAGTGATTTTCACTCTGACTTCACGGCATGAAGCAGTGGACTCTGGCTATCAGGTTATCGGTTCCTTGAGGACGAGAATTGTGCTATCTTTGTGTTCTCGGGGCTCAGGGCTGGGCCTTGAACACGAAGGGCACTTAAAAACATTTGCCAAATCCATAGCTCCTGCTTATATAGCACTTTCAGGTTTGCAAAGCATTTCCTACACGTTATTTCATTCTCCCCTCCCAACTACTCTGTGATACTGGTACTATTAACATGCCTATTTCACAGATGATGAAAATGAAGGTCAGAGAAAACAAGTGACTCACCCTGGAGTACACAGCTGGTAAGGAGCTGAGGCAAGATTTGAATCCAGGCCCATCATTCTATCCAATACTCCAATCTGGGTTCTCCCTGACTCACTGTAGTTTCTTTTATTCTTTCAATTATTTATCAGATATGTATTAGATCTTACTATGTGCAAAAATTTATGTTAGTCTTGGTGGGGCATCCAAAGTAGAAGATATTGAATCTTCCCATAGGGAGGTAATAATGTCCTAGAAGGTATGTAACTTAGATAAAGGAACATCTAAGTGATGCAGTGGATAAAGTACCAGGCTTAGAGTGAGAAAGATCTGAGTTCAAATCCAATCTAAGACACTAGCTGTGTGACCCTGGGCAAGTCACTTAAGCCTGTTTGCCTCAGTTTCCTCATCTGTAAAATGAACTGGAGAAGGAGATGGCAAAAAACTCCAGTATCTTTGCCAAGAAAACCCCAAATGGGGTCATGGAGAATCGGACATGACCAAAATGATTGAACAACATCATAGATACAAATATGTATTGAAAAAAGCATGAACAAATACCTTGAGAATTGAGAGGAGAAAGAGATTATATCTAGCTGGAAGGATCTGGGAAGGCTTCACAGAGGAGGTAGCATTGAAAACTGAAATAATGATGTTATTGGTCAAGTCCTATAACTTCAGGACCATGGTGATCACGCAGTAGTAAATAGCTTAGTTTCTTGGTGCAGCCTGTTGGGGTTTTGTTTTCCCCTTTGAGATTTTTGGGTTTCAAATAAGAGTCTATATTTAACTGACCAGATGAGTGGGACAAAGAATGCCGTGGGGGAGCTCAGCAGAGGCAACTAAGACAGATCTGGGAGAGTCTGCTAAGGATTCCTGAAGGAGAAAGGGAGGGAGCTGAGTCTTTAAGGATGGACCAGAGCTTGGGGAAATGGAGAATAAAGTGAAAAGCAGCATGAACAAAGATTCAGAGGCAGGAGTGGGGTGTGTGTGTGTGTGTGTGTGTGTGTGTGTGTGTGTGCATGCGCATGTGTGTGCACGTGTGTGTGTGAGACACACATACACAGAGATTCAGAGAGATAGAGAAAAGGGGAGAGAGAGAGAGAGAGAGAGAGAGAGAGAGAGAGAGAGAGAGAGAGAGAGAGAGAGAAGGGGAGAAGAGGGAAAAATAGTGGATAATGGCTGTCAGGATGCTACAAGAGAGAAACCTGGAGAAACCAGAGGGAGAAGGATGGTTAATTCAAGATCCCAGAACCAGCTGGAAAGATAAAACTGGGCCAGGATTCACTAAGAATGTTTCTTACTTGATTTTCTGCACTTCCTAGTGCAAGAGGCATCAATCAGGATGATTCGTTCCTGTCACTTGGAGATGGACACACGAAATGCTTCCTTTTGGTCCTTGACTTTCCCCATGACATTGTCTAAAGACTCTTGCAGAGCTCAAGGCAGAGGCTGGATTACCAGCCTTCTTCAATCGAGTTGAGTATTTGACCTGGAGCCCCAAAGGAGCTTGTGTTTGGGCTCAGTGGGCCTAGCAGGGCAGTGAAAAACCTCACAGAGAAGTCCAAGGGTCCCTAGCCAGAGGTAAGCTGGAGTCAACTTGAAACAGCTTATGAGATCGTTAAATTTTCAATGTGAGCATTTATACCTTGGAAATCAGCAAATGCTGTAAGTCAGGACTTGCTTTATTGTTTTGTTGATTGTCTAGACTTAAGAAAAGTGAGGGAAAGAATGTTAATAACACAGATGAAACTCATAAGTACGTCCTGTGTTTTGGGAAAGCCAGTTGTTAAATTGAGTAGCTAAGTGGTGCAGTGGGTAGAGGGCTGGGTTTAGGGCAGAAAGACCTCCTCCAAATCCGACCTCAGATCTGCTTCAAATCTGACTTCAGACACTTACTGACTGTGTGACCTTGGGCAAGTCCCTTAATCTCTGCTGCAGTTTCCTCATCTGTAAAATGGGAATAGTAAGAGCACCCACCTCAGGATTGTTGTGAAGATAAAGTGAGATATTAATTGTAAAATGCTTAGCACGGGGGCAGCTAGGTACACAATGAATAGGGCACCAGCCCTGGAGTCAGGAGGGCCTGAGTTTGAGTCCAGCCTCAGATATTTTCTAGCCATGTGATTCTAGGGCAAGTCACTTAACCCCAAATGCTTCTCCCCCCCCCCCAAAAAAGAAATAAAAACATTCTTGGTACAGTATCTGGCAGATAAGCACTATAAGCCAACATTTGTTAACTATTGCACTCCTGCAACATCAGTCCAGGAGGAGCACAGTGGCCTGGTGTGGTCCTGGCCAGTTGCAGCCCTGTTGAATCTCTTCCAGGGTCCCAGGAACAAGGAGCAGGTGAGGAGGCAGGACCATAGGGTCATTTATCATCCAATAAACAAGGCTGCTGTGGTAGAAGGAGCCCTGACTGGGAGACAGGATCCTGAGCTCATAGAGTTCAAGCCAAAAAGGAGGTGAGAATGATATTGAACACTTTCATTATACAGATGAAAGAAGTGAAGCTTAGAGATGCTGTGACTTCCCCAAGGCCACAGAGCTTGTAAGTCTTTGGGGCAGGATGCAAACTCAGGTCCTCCCGGCTCCAAGAATGGAAATCTCTCTTCCGCATCGAGGTTTTGCTCCTGACTCTGCCATGAATAAGGTACGCCGTTTTGTTTTATTTTTCAGTGAGTGGTTTAAATAAGAACAATTTATTAACCAAGAAGTATTTTTTGAGCATTTACTGTGTGCTGCATGCTGAGTGCCTAAAGTCTAAGGCGCAGAGATGAACCCAAGTGAAACGTTTTTTTGTTTTTTAGAAAATATTTTTTTGATCTTTTTGGAGGGAGGAAGGCAGGGCAATGGGGATTAAGTGACTTGCCCGAGGTCACACAGCTAGTAAGTGTTAAGTGTCTGAGGCTAGATTTGAACTCAGGTCCTCCTGACTCCAGGGGTGGTACTCTATTCACTGTGCCACTTAGCTGCCCATAGAAAAGACTGTTTTAAAATGAGAAGATGTGTTATAGTTATTTTCCCTCTTTGGTTCCCAATTATAAAATGAGGGGGTTGGCTTGGATGTGGTATAATAGAAATAGCTGGTCTTAGAATCAGAAAGCTGCAAGTCTTGGCTTTGCCACTTGCTTAGTGACCTTGAACAAGTGACAGCCTCTTTGAGCCTCTGTTTCCTCATCTGTAAAATCATGAGGTTGGACTAGATGATGTAAAAGGAAGAGCTGTAAAGAGGAATTCTAACACCCTGAGCACACACTCTAGAATGTGCCCCAAGGCAAGCAGCATTAAAGTGTCCTCCAATAAGGTCTTTAGGACAAATTCAGGTTTTGGGGGGGATAGACCTTGGGCCTTATGACAGACAAAAAGCCCTCTGGGAAGAGAGATGCTGGGGCACTATTCTGGGAGTTGAGGGTGGGAGGGGAGAAGATAGAGACCTCAGGTTATAGTTTTGGTGAATCCCATGCTGGGATTAGGGTGACATTGAGGTTGGGTATAAGAACAGAGCATGCATATTTGAACCCCCAGGAGATAACCAGGGAGGGGAATGTGTTCTGTGTTAACAGAATCAAGGGGGCCAGTATATTAGAGTATATTAGAGATCTGTTAGCATGGTCACTTTTGAGTACAAGGTAGGCAGCTGCAGGGGCCAGAAGGCAGCTGGATAGAGGCTACTTTAGTAGATAGGTACCTTTGGTCAGATAATTTTTCTGTTGATATCCCATGGCTTCTGAGGTCCAACCCTTCTGGTCTTTAAGTGATATCTTTAAGTGATATATGGTAAACTCAACACTAAAGAGACAATGTGGTATAGTGGAAAGAACACTGTATTTGGGGTCAGAAGATGTGGGTTCTAATTTGTCACTTTTCTACTTATTGCTAGAGTAATCTTGGGCAAATCACTATTCCTCAGTTTCCACATTTGTAAAATGAGAAGCTTAGACTAGATAATGTCTAAGAGGACTTTCCAGCTTTAAGTCCAGAGCCAGAACTAGAAGGAGACAATGATTGCCAGATGAAGACACAGACTGATGGGAAGCTGGGGACGTAGATGGAGAGAAAGAGCTATACCAGATGGGGATAGAAAACAGCAAAATTGATGCATTAGGGAACCGTGGTCTGGAGGAAAAAATGGGACCTTGCTCTTCAGTGGGTCAGTCTATGTGGGTCAATGCTGTAAATCACATGGATTGTACAGATTCTTAGGGAGGGTTTATAGGCCCAGAAAGGGGTGGTGGTAGAGCTACTTGACTTTCTAGCAACCCTGAGCTCTTTTTCCTTTCAGAGGTGGTTTTGCCCAGGGTGGTACTCTAAGTTTAGAAATCTGTATAGGTTCCTACAGGAGGCTCATCCAAGGGTAGGGTTGCTTGACTCTCCAACAAGTATGTTTTCCAATAGAGGAATCTTGCATAGGGTAGTGTTATGAGTCAGAGCAATTGTGTGGGTCCTTGGGGGAGGGAGGCCCATCAGAAAGAAGAATTTTTCTGACTTTATTGGTGGACACAAGTCCTTCATGTGTGCTTTCTATTTTTGATGTTTTGTTAGCCTAAGTGCTTGCCTGAGAGATAAGGGCTTTTTCAGGCATTACTAAGTTTTAATTACCAAGTTAGACATAAAGTAAATTCTAATGTTCCTAGGAAAAATCTTCAGCTGGGCATGAGTCAAAGCCAAAGAGAGAACTATTGAATAGTCTGCAATAATGAACCAGGTTCATGTGAGCACAGAGTTTTAGAAATGAACCCTGGGTTATACTTTGTTGTAAGATTCTTCCCTGCTCTGAAATTCTTGGAGTCTATAATTGCATAAAAACATATGCCTCCTTATGTGATGATTCCAAGTTAAGCCTGGGCTGTTGAGGTAGTTATGGAGGCTTGCAAATTAGCCACATATGGAGCTCCATACTCAATAGAACACAACAGAACAGAGCCATCACCCAGGGATCAGAGCTCAAGGCACTGACCTTTAAGGAAACATATAGACTTGAAACACAAGGGACATGGGGCCTAGCCATGGGATGCTTAGACAGGGGGCAAGATAAAAAAAAAATGAAAACAGGGGTTTCTTTAGTAAGGAAGAGGTCAGTGGCCAGTGATCTTGAGCTTGGCTATAATATCGGGAGCAGGAATCATTGATTATGGAACCTTGGTAGGACGACTGTTTCATGACCTGTATAGGCTATAGAGTTGGAGGTTTCAGGACAGAGTTCTCTGCCATTTCCATTAGTGTTTCTATATGATCTGGAGATCTGATAGTTGAGTGACAAATTGGGGTGACTTGAAAGAGGAGGGTACCTTCTTACTTGAGACCAAGAACATGAATATGATAGCTAAATGATTTGGAAAAATGTTAAGAAGGTGAATAAAATGTTTATTTTGACCCATAGATATTACTTCTAGGCATATACCTCAAGAAGGGCAAAGGCAGAAAGATCCCGTATCCACTGACTAATATATACGTAGCAGCAATTTTTGTAATCGCAAAGAAATAAGAATGAGGTGAATGTCCACGAATAGGGGACTTGCTAAACGATTTGTGGTACCAGTATGTAAAGGAATGTTATTGCACTATAGAAAATGGAATGTGAAGAATATAGAGAAACATGGGAAGACATGTGTGAACTGATACAAAATTAAATAAGCAGAACCAGGAGAATCATATGTACAATAACTATAACAATGTAAATGGAAACAATGAAATACCCTTTAATTGAATATATAATTATTGTGATTTCTTCTGGGGCAAGCTAATCACGACACGTAATTCTAGTGACATAGCAGGAAGAAAAGATAAGGCAGTGAACCTCCCTCCTTTCTTTGCCAAGCTGAGAAACCAAGGGCACAGAATGTCATAAATGCTGTCAGATTTGATTGATGTGTTTGTAAACTGCTTCCCCCTTCTTTCTTTTTATTCTTAGTTACAGGGGATGGCTCTCTAGGTAAAGGGAGGAGGAGAGATATATTTGGAAATGAAGGTGAGGTAAAAACAAAATACATCAGAATTAAAAATGATTTCCAACTATATTTCATCCAGGGGTCATGTCCTCTGTCATTATTTTTACCATAAGGAAATCACCTCTGCCATCCAGAAGTGATGATATTTAGGAAACTATAAAAAGGCAGTGTGATGTAGTGGTAAGAGGCTAGACTTGGGCTCAGAGAACCTGAATGCAAATTATAACTCTCTAACTTACTTGGAAGGAAGGAAAGAAGCAAATGGCATTTATTAAGTATCGGCTATGTGCCAGGCACTGTGCTGAACACTTTACAAATATTATCTCATTTGATAATGCTACCTGTGTGATTTTAGGTATGGTCATACTTATGATCTTAGGATCCGAGGGGTTCAGCCTTCTTGACCTCAGTTTCCTCATTTATAAAATGACAGGATTAGACTGCATAATCTCTGGGTTCTCTTTCAGCTCTGTCTATGATCTGTGAATTATTTTTTGCGGTAACCTATAAAGTAAAGGACCTGGCCCCCTCTCTAGTCCTGAGAGGGATTACATTAGAAAAGTTCCTTATTAGAATGGTTCCATCTTGAAACCCCACTCCTAGAGTATCCCACGGCCAAGCTCCCCATACCCTATATTATGAGTCAATGTGTTTTCTTCCAGAACTTTGGGTTCTGGTGCAGGAGAGATCGGTCTGGTCCTTTATGTCCCCATGAGTATGGAGATCCTTTGTAGGTATCTGCTTATTTGTACATATTTCTATGGGACTGGAGGAATTTGGAGATGAGTCCTCAGGTGACCAGTAATGAAATTTGACCTCCACATAATTTGTAACTTTATGTTTGAGAGCGTGTTCTGAGGTTCTCACTGTGTTGAACAATAGAGAGAGAGCCACCTGGGAAGATGCAATGTATTTATTCACTAGGCAACCATTTCCCCCCCCGCTGAGGTTGTCTTAGAACAAGTCTGTTTCCATTCCTCTAGATCTTGAGACAAGTGAATCGAATACTGAAGGGGAACCTTGGACTTGGAACCAGCAGGACATGTACATTTCCCCCTGAGGAAAATAGTAAAGTAGATGTCTAAGTTAAGCTGGGACTTGATTTGCATATTAAGGCATTCAGGTGTTAGGTATCTCCAGGTAGATTGTACTGTTGTGCTTCCTGGGGCTTTGTTCAATTGATTATTGACATAAGAAATAGTCACCCAGGGACTTAGCACAACTAACCCCTTCGGGCATAATGTTACCTATAGCCATGTTGCTGTAGAAACCTATCTCTTATTTATAGCTTTTTCAAATCTCTTATTTAGGTTGGATTCTATGTGCAGAGGACCACAGAATGGGAGGAGAGAGAAAGAAAAGGGATATGGTGTTTCTTTCCCATGGGGGAGGCATTTTCTGAGATCCAGAATGTTAAAAAATCTCAGTGAAATGTATACTACTGCAGTTCAAAAGAGATCAGTTCTTAAAAATAATTTATACCTAAAGCAAAGTAAAGGAAAATGCATGTTGCTCAGATTATGGCATACAGCTGTATAGGCAGCCCACCTTTGTGGAACCTGTAGATAGATAGTAAGTGGGACCCAGATTTGAGGAGGAGCAAGAGCTGGGACTAGATTGTCTTTGGGAAATCAGAAGTGCTTGTGATAATCCCGATATTCTCCCTGTCATAAAAATCTCATTTTTTTTAAACACTGATATTCTGTTGGCAGAAAGATGGGATGCTACGGTCTTCAAATAATAGCTCACAGTGGGCAATGGAGAGGTGCATGGTGGGTGAGAATGGGATGTAGAGTAAAAGATGTCACTACAGCAATGTGTGAGAGGAAGAGAAGATGGTCTGCCCATGTGGTGAGGTGAGGGGACAACATCTGGAACTTCAGAGTGATGGATACCCTTCTAACGTCAGGAGAAATTGAGCACATAAAATGGACCCAGGAGTAAGCTGGTAAATGTTTACTAACTGGACCTTCAAAAATAAAAAACCCCAAACAAAGCAAAAGGTACTCTGACACACTTTCAAATTTATTCTGCATTATTCAAATTTTCTCCATTATTTTTTTAAAGCTAGACCATCAACAAAACAAAGCAAGCCTTCATTTATAGCAGGTCTTCAAGGTGTAAATGCTCACACTGAAAATTTAATAATGGATTTGAGAGAGCCAGGTTCAAGCTGTTCTCAGTATGTCCCTGGTAGACCCCCTGTGGCAGATTTCTAGGAGGACAAGAGTGGCACAGTAGGAAGAGACATGGATGAATTGTGATCTGTTTTGTTGGAGGATGTCTTGGAGTATTCTCCTGGTGATGCAGTAGTTTTCATCCTGGAAAGCATATTTTGGAGCCATATTATAAAGGCCTTTAACTACCAAACAGAGGGTTTTATAATCTAGCCTAAAGGCAATAGGGAGTCAATGAGGCTTCTTGAGTAGAAGAGTTACATAGGAAGGGATTCTAGGAAGATGGCAGAGTAGGTCAGAAAATTCCAAGTTCTCCAGATTTCCTCCACAAACAAGACAAAATAGTACCTCAGGCAAACACAGAGTGATAGAAAGAAACAAGAGTTGGGGCAGAACAGTGTCCTCCTGGGACAACTGGAGAAGATCTGGAAAAAACTCCCAGGACTGAGGTTTGATCCCTGTGAAGTGTAAATACTTCCAGGCTAGTTCCACCGAAACAGCAAGCAGTGAGCCCTGGGGCTAGCTGGGCTGGGAGGTAGCCTTGGCCTCAGCCACAGGAACTTTCCCCTCCTGGACAGTGTGGAGAATTAAGCATCTGAGTGGGGGAAGATTGAGGGAACCTTTGCTGATAAGGGACACCAGATCCAGCTGTGTTGTGAGCATGCAGCCCTGGGTAAGGAGGAACCCGGCTACTCCCGGTGAGTGCAGAAGCAGTGAAGTGGGGCGCCCCTGGCTGTGGGCTGAGGAGAAGTTCTTAGTTTCAGTTCCAGGCCAAAGGGAGGCTAAAGGAGGATCTGAGGCCAGAGGCACCATCCTCATATCCTAGGACTAAAAGTGATCACAATAATAAACTGCTACAAATTTAAAAAAAAGAGCTGGCAAAGGAAAAAGAACCTAACTATAGAAAGCTACTATGGGAATAGAGAAGACCAGAGTTTATCTTGAGAGGAAGATAATGAGGCAAAAAAAAAAAAAGCCTCTCCCACCCAAAAGAGTAACATCAAATGGTCACCTGCTCAAAAAAGAATTCATAGAAGTACTTAAGAGACTTTAAAAATCAAATGAGAGAGATTGAGGAAAAATTTTTAAAAAAAGAACAGTCCAAGAAAAACACAAAGATTATGGAAAGAAAGACAACTAGCTGGAAAAGAGGATCAAGAATCTTAAGGAAGAAAATAACCTCCTGAAAATTAGAATTGGACAAGGGGAAGTCAGTGAAGTTATAAGAGACCAAGAAATAATAAAACAACATATAAAGAATGAAAAAATAAAAGAGAGTGTGAAACAGCTTATAAGAAAAACAACTGATCTGGAGAACAGATCAAGAAGAAAAAAACACAAGAATAATCTGACTCTCTGGAAGCTATAATAAAAGAAAAAGAATCTTGATACAATAATATAAGAAATAATTAAATAAAAGTGTCCTGAAGCATTAGAACAAGAGGGGAAGAAAGTAGAAATAGAAAAAAAAAAACCCACCTATCACCACCTGAAAGAGATCCTATAAAGAAAACCTATAGGAATATCATAGTTAAATTCTGAAAACCCAGATCAACGAGAAAATATTACCAGTTAGAAGAAAAAAAACAATTCAAATATGGTGGAGCCACAATCAGAATCCCACAAGACATAGTAGCAGTGACATTAAAAGACTTCAGGTCTTGAAAAGTTATATATTGAAGAGCAAAAGAACTGCGGTTGTGGCCAAAGATATCATACCCAACAAAGTTAAGCATAATCCTGAATGAAAAAAAAATTGCTATTCAATGGATTGCCAGACTTTTAGGATTTTGTTGCAAAGAAACCTGAGCTTAATAGAAAGTTTGACATACAAGATCCAAGAGGAATATAAGGTATATATCAAAGACTAATGACAAGGGACTCAGTAAGGATGTACTGTTTACTTTTTATATGAGGAAATGTAAAAAGTATGTCTAAGATTGTTTTTAGTAATTGAGTAATTCAAAAGAAAGATTGGAGTAGACCTGAGTATGATGTGATTCTAAAAAGTAAAATTATTTAGGAAAAGGTAAAAAGAGTATCTTATGCAAATGGAGTATGAGAGGAAGAACTGAAACAGGAATTAGATGGGGGAGGAGGGTTGGTAGTTCTGGAACTCTACTTTCTTCTGGAATGGGTTAATGAGGGAACAATATATATCTCTATCTATCTATCTATCTATCTATCTATCTATCTATCTCTATATATCTAGAAAGGTTTAAAAGTCTTCAAAATTCAGAAAGAAACAAAAGGCTAAGGGAATAGGGAGGGGAGAGAGGATAATGGAGGGATTTTTAGAGGGAACCCTACTCATATAAGATCTGGGTTAGAGAACAATGTAGATAGTTTGAAGGGAATAAAAGTCTTCTCTAAATTTATAAAGAAATAAAAGGGTGAGGAAATAGGATAAGTGGGGTATAGAAGGGTATCTAGATTAATGAAAATGGGGTAAGGAGGGAATAACATATATATTGGAAGGTTATAAAAGTCTTCTAAATTCAGATAGAAATAAGAGGGTAAGGGGAAAAGGTGGGGGCAGAATAAGGGAAAGATATTTGGGAGGGGTAGGTTAGATAATAGGAGGGCAAGGTAGCAGGTAGAAGTAAAGTAGAGGAGTCAGGAGGGATAGAAAATAAGAGATACAAACATAAAATTAAGATCAGGAGTAGAATTTATTAGAAAAAAAAGTGGTAGTAATCATGATCTCAGACAAAGTTAAAGTTAAAATAGATTTAATCAAAAGCGAAAAATAGGGAAACTACACTGTATGTCAGTCATATTAATTAGTATTGTTTTAGACTGTTTAAAATAAGTAGAAAGTATAAGGTTGGAATATTGCTGTGGTGTAGGAAATAATGAATTAATGGACTCAGAAAAATATGGAAAGACTTGGATCTATGAAGGGAGACGTTATCCACCCTCAGAGAAACAGAGGACAAACAAGTATAATATGGTCTTACACAGATGTATATGAATGTATATGTCTATATATGAGAATGATTAGAGATATCTAAGTATATGTATGTGTATGTAAGTGAATGTATGTATGTGTATGTGTATATATGTATGTATACACACATACATACATATACATGTACAGGTGTATTGTGTGTATGTATATATGTATGTATATATTCGTGATTAATTGTAGCCTTCTTGGGGGAGGAGGAGGAAGGAAGAGGAAAAAAAAGAACAAAGTAAAAAGTGCATAGCAGAGAACAAAAGAAAATTTACAAGGAAGCAAAGAAAAGATGGACAGCCTGGAACACAATGCATAGTATTTCTAATATAGGCTTTCTTGAAATGGAAATTTATTGCTGTCTATTTTGAATTTTCTCTTATGTTTTGCGGTTCACATGGCAATGCTTTTTTCATATTTCGTATTTAAGTTTTAGTATTTAAATTTATAATGTTTCTTTTTCTTTTCATGTATTTAAGTTTAAAATAAATTAATTAAAAAAAAAGAGTTACATGGTATTGCTGTAGGAATATCACTTTGGAACCTGTATAGAGGATAGAATTGGAGAGGGAAGAGACCAGAAGTAGAGGGTTTCAAGATCGTGGATCTCTAAAAGCATTTAAATATTAAGAATGGATGAAAAATTATTCCCAAGAAGAGCGAGAATCACCCAAAACAGCCAAGAAATGGGAACAGAAATAGTTATGCCCCGCTGTTTAATTTTAGAATAACCCAGGGTGTTGGGATACTTTGATTATCTTTCTTCCTGTGTTTAAAGGCACTAATTCTGGGGTAGGGTTGTCTCTGGCCAGGGAACCTTTTCCTCATAAGTATGTGCAGTGTTCTTGGGAGAGGTGGTCTCCATGTAGACTTTGGAAAATGTGTAGACATTGTGTAATTGGTTCTGGTCTGATCTCCATGTGGCAAAGAGAAGGACTTTTGATTGGTAGCTCAGCCAGAACCTGGGTGCATTCAAAAGGCACTAACCAATCAAATGTAGTCTCTTTTCTGCCTGGTTGTGTTGGAGTGAGGAAGCAAAGCCTTCAGGTGGGGAGAGAGGCCTCAGGTCTTTATTTCTCCAGCAGGGCTGCTGCCATATGGCCCATGAATCTGTTCATGCCCCTGCTGTTGCTCACCTCTTGTATCTGTTTTTTCCTGTTTTTAGCTGAAGGAGTACTAGAGATGGCTATAACCTCATTTATTTTGAAAAGTCAAAATAGTGAGTGCCAGAATTTGGGAGCTGGTGTCCTTGCTTGGATTTGTGGGAGTCTGGGTACAGGTGAGGCAGCAGATGAAGAAAAACCTGCTTGACATGTCACTTCTAGAGCAAAAACCTGGACTCTCCCGTTAGTTATACAGCATTTGGAGCTGAACTCAGTGGGAGCAAAGATGTGAGCCTACTCTTCCCAGGGACTGAGGTGATGGGTGGTGGCAGAAGTGTGACAGTTCTCCCCCAATACTGTATAACTTTTGTTATAATGGCTGCAGAAGAATTGAGAGGGCAGACCTCCTGAGCATGGCCATCAAGGAGAATCCACTTGGATTTTCCAAGACAGGAAGAGGTGGCATGCTGCTGGATGACACTTCCTGCTACTGAAAGTTCCTCCTAAGGAAGTTTTTTCCTTAGTGTCCTAGGTGAAGGCTACCCCCATAAGAAAAGAATGCTGAGTATTTCTTTTTGGAGAAGGCTAACACCCCCGCAAAAAGAAGTAACTGGGGAGTAAGTCTGAGGAAAGAAAAGAACACTAGATCGTTAGACCTAGAAGGGAACTTGGAAAACATTTAGCCTAAGCTGCCTTACCTCATAGAAGAATAATTGATGCCTGGAGAGAGGGAATGACTTACCCAAGGTCACACAGCAAGGTAGAGACAGAGCTGGGATTAGAACCCAGTTTTCTCTCTTGACTCTCAGTCCAGCGTGTTTCTTCCCACAATACCACACTGCCTCCTTATCCCCGCGGTGTGGAATGATTGAAGAGGCTCTATCCTGGAGCCTTCTGATTTCTCCCAGAACTTTGTGAGGATCTTTCCATGAGTTTCATTCAAAGAGCATTTATTAAATCCTCAATGGATGCAAGACCCTGTGCTAAGCAATAGGAATTCGGAGACAAAGAGGTAAACCGTTGGTCAGCAAATGCCTTCCATTCTTCTGCAACTATGTAGCATCTCTGTGGATAAGTGAATATGGTCAAATGTGTAAAGCCAAGGAGAACTTCCTGTAGGAGGTGGCTCCTGATCTGAGGATCCTAGAGGCTAATGATTCTAAGAGGTAGAAGGAGGAAGGAAAGCATGGCATATGCAACAGGCCTTACAAAAGGATGAAGGTGGCAGAGGGAATGTTTATTTGGGTGAATAGCAAATAGGCCAGTTTGGCTTGAACTGTTCAGTTCATGGAGGGGAATAATATGAAATAATTTTCAAAAGACTGGAGCCAGGCTATGGAGTGTTTAAGCATTAAGCTGAGGAGTTCGCATTTTATCCTGGAATCCACAATAGTGTGCTCCTTTGGCAGCATACTGACATGATCAGACCTGTGTTCCCAGGCAGATTATTTGGAGAGATGTGCAGAGGCTGGTTTCTTTCATGGTTCTTTGTGTATTTGTCCTTCCCCTCCCTGCTCCCGTTAGCATTAGAAACTCCTTGAGAGCAGGAGGCTATGTTGCATGTCTTGGTATTTTCAGCAATTACACCAGGTCTTGCACACAGAAGGTACTTAATAAATGTTTATTGCATTGACTCTCTCTGTTTCTGGAAAATTGACCCATTGGCACAGGAGGTCCAGAAAAAGTTTCTCAGAATCCCAGAGTGACTCACAGCCTGATCAATACCTTTGTCTGCTGAAGCTTACTGGTAAGGCTAAACACTTCCTAGAACCAGGATCTTTAAAACACATGTTCTTTCTTAGCAGAGAGACCTGGTGGCAGTTTCCCCCTTGGCTCCTGGAAACCCAGGCTATTGATTACATTCAACCCCTCTAATGGAGCACAGAAAATAGTCTTCTAAATAAAGAGAGGCTCAAAATGTCTTTGATGCTATGGAGCTTAATGCTTTTCATTCTTGGCTGTCTTCTCTTTTTTTTTACTAAAAAGGCAGGGCAGGGTCAAGAGGTCTGATCCCAGGTCTGCTATGTGACCTCAAGAGGTTACTGAGCTTTTCTGTGCCTCAGTAACCTAATCGATTAAGTGAGATAGGGAAAGGGACTAGACTTATGATTTTGTGAGTATAAGGAACTCCCGGGTGATGAAACTTCCTCTACAAATGCAGGTCAACCCTCTTTCTACAATTTAGAGGTTTAAAGAGTTGCTTAAAACACTGAGAGGTTAAGTGAATTGCCCACGGTCACATAGCCAGTATGTGTCTGAGCCCAGGTCTTCTTGGAATTGTTAAATAGGGTAACATAACTTAGCTTTCTTGTTGAAGTCCTA
Organism: Pseudochirops corinnae; assembly: GCA_028646515.1. NCBI lineage: Eukaryota > Metazoa > Chordata > Mammalia > Diprotodontia > Pseudocheiridae > Pseudochirops > Pseudochirops corinnae. The sequence goes on along the minus strand of CM053585.1, from coordinate 185,150,414 downwards.
TCAAGATGTAATTCACAAGGAGACAAATACCTATAATCATAGCACTTTATAACAATATGCATGGTGTAGTAGAAAGTATTGCAGTTGACATGAGAGACTGTCAGCTCTGTTACTTTCTAAATGTAAAAAGCAGTAAGTCAATTGAGTTTCTGGGACTCAGTTTTTTCATCTATATAGCATCCCCTTTGGGCTACTTTTCCAATTCCTTCTTGCTTTGGCAAGCTGGGTCTCCAACAGGGAGATACTTCTCTCAGAGTTCCAGGGGTATCTCGTTTTTTGGTACCATTTCTAGTACCATTTTTTTTTTTGAGGAGAGAAGGCAAGGCAGTTGGGGTTAAGTGACTTGCCCAAGGTCACACAACTAGTAAGTGTGTCAAGTGTCTGAGGCTGGAGTTGAACTCAGGTCCTCCTGACTCTAGGACTGGTGCTCTATTCACTGCGCTACCTAGCTGCCCCTCTAGTACCATTTCTTAAAAGTTTCTATCTCATATTATCAGTTAATCATTAGAACTATTTTCTTTTAGAATAGCACTTTGTAAAAAGTGAATTTACTGAGAAGAAATGGTGAGAACAGTAGTTACCAAAAATTCCCCTCCAACTAGGGTGCACTCTCCTCTTGCAAATATGAATTATCAGGGGAGAGTGGGCTCAAGCTTTATAAAAGATAGAGAACACATAGAGTCAAAGGATACCTCAAGACTTCTGAGTTTTTTTCTCCCTTTGTGAAATCTTTTTGAAAATCTCTCTAAGTATAGCTAGCTCTCTGCTATACAATTAATGATACTACTACTACTACTACTACTACTACTACTACTACTACTACTACTACTGCTACTACTGCTACTACTGCTACTACTGCTACTACTACTACTACTCTTTTTCTTCTTCCTTCTACTCTTCTTTTTCTTCTCCTCCTTCTTCTTTTTTGCCATCATCTTCCTCTTCATCTTCTTTGCTTTTGTCTTCTCTCTTCTTCCCATTGTTAACATTTTTCATCACTTTCTTAAGTCTAGACAATCAACAAATAAATCCAGAACAATAAATCAAGCCCTGATTTGTAACATTTGCTGATTCCTGAGATATAAATGCTCACACTGAAAATTTAGCAAACGGCTCTCAAGAGCTGGGGTGAGCTGGCTCCAGCATACCCCTGCTGTCTTTCCACTTCTTCCATCATTGAGGCTTCTGTCATTAGCTACTAATGCTCTGGTGGCCTCTGCTACCAATTCTACTTGTTGGTGGGACCTCTAAGGGCTCTGATAGATTCCTAATTTAAGTATCACTCCTCTCTTAGAATATCCATTCATCTATCATCAGGGAAGAATACACCCAAAGAAACAGAAGCACCCTATGCTTGTGTTCACAGGAAGGCTGGGTAGAGGAGTTCAGTGTACTCACACTGCAGTTCTTGAAAAGAGCAAAAAGGGTAAAGGAGGGGCCCATCACTCCTTTTGTTTGCATAATCAATTCTGATTCAATACCTCAGGAATCCTAAGTCCTCTGACTCCTTAGCCAACCAGAACACTTTGTCTCTACACATGATCAGCCCTTCATTCACTCATGGCTGGAAGTAGGCTCACCAAACCTCCACGTGTGGTTGGATTGAAAGCAGGCAGAGAATAGCTGCGAGTGTTCTCTAAGGACTAAACATGGACAGGGCATGCCTCCTTCAAAGACAGGCTTCCCATTGGCTGATCACCCAGCCTATCTATAAAATGAGAGAGGTGGACGAGACCATCTCCAAGGTCTCCTCTGGTTCTAGGTCCTTTTTTCCCTTTTGACTGGAGTTGTAATGTAATTGTGTGTAGGAGTTCTTGATGGGAAGGTAGGTGATGCAGTGGATAGAGTGCCAGGCCTGGACTCAGGAGGATCTGAGTTCAAATTTGACCTCAGACATTTACTAGCTGTGTGACCCTGGGCAAGTCACTTAACCCTATTTGTCTCAGTTTCTTCAACTATAAAATGAGCTGGAGAAGGACATGGCAAATTACTCTAGTGTTTTTGCTAAGAAAAGCCCAAGTGGTGTCATAGAGAGTTGTACACAACTGAAACAACACAACAACAACAACAACAGGAGTTCTTGATATGGAAACTTTCTCCATCCATGGAGATTGCCAAGCCATTAGCAACTGACAGTCAGTGAACCTTGACTGGGACAATGAGAGGTTAAGTGACTCGTCCAGGGTCATATAGCCAGAAACAATACTTGAATCCATGCCTTCCTCACTCCAAGGGAGGCCTTCTATCCACTATGCCAACTAAATATTATGATCCTTAAAGTACTGTGTAAATGTGAATTATTATTGTTAAACTTGTTTTTAAATATAACTGAAGTGTGGCTTCCATCGTCCTATTTTATTATTAACCCAATTCCTCCATTGTAGAACAAAGAATTTGAAAACAAGGCCAATAGAACGGGAGAGCCCTTACACCCCGTCCTCCAGTTTCTCTTGCAGAGGTTGACAAATATTTCTGTGCTCATGCAAACTCAAGGAGGATTTGCTTCTGTAGGTTTAAAAGAACCCACGGTTTAATGAAAGCAGATGAAAATCAGGCTGATTATGTTGCTAATTTCTTTTAATTTAGCTAAGGTCTACCCCCCCAACTCATCTTCCCTTCCTTTTCAGAGAGTACCCTCCATGATAAACAGGAGGTCAACTCATTGTTCCCCTCCCACTCTCCCCTCTATACCTTTGCTCAACCCGTGCCCCTTCCCATCCACTTGCTTTTCATTTCTATAAATCCTACACAGTCTGAGCACAAACCCTCTGGGATACCTCCCAGCCCACTCCTGCCAGCAGTAATTTCTTATTTCTCCAAACTCTATGGTTATGTCTGTAAATGTTTACCATTAATTGTATGATCTTGTTCCTTCTTTTAGGAACTCTTGACTCTTTTCTCTCCAAACGGAACACATGTTCCTTGAGGGCAGGGGGCAAGTTTCAGACTTCTTTTGTATCACCCACAGGGTTTATTTATATAAGTTCCCGGTAAAAACTTACATAAATGAATTCTAATAAGAGCTGCCATTTATATAACTCTTTAGGTTCACAAAGCACTTTCATAGCCAACCTTCAAAATAGCTCTGTGAGGAAGGTATCGACATTTTATAGATGAAAACACTGAGACCTAGAGAGTTACAGGGTGAATAAATGACAGAGCTAGGCCTAAAGCCTAGTTCTTCAGGATCAAAGCCACTGTGCCAAGCTGAGGAGAGATGGGACTACTACAGAAGGCAATGAGGCATGGCACTAGGTATCAAGGGCAATGTCCAGCCTACCTGCAAGAGGACGCACCAGCTTGATCCAATCCTCACTCGCATATCCACTGACTTCCTGTAGTGAGGACCAAAGTTAGGAATAGTGACAACCCTAAGCTAAGCTGCACCGTTGTCCTGTTACTATTTCCAGGAACTCCTTAGCTTAGGCCAGAATGTTCTGGGACTCTGATTCCTGAAAGGGCCCACAGGGAGGAGCCTTCCCCAAACTTCTGACCTTCCTTGCTGTTGCCTGCCTTAGATGCCTACCCTGAAGGCAGCTGAGAATGTAGAGATCTACACATCTCTTCTTTTGGTGGAACACACTCGCCTCTACTTTCATTCCTAATGTAGAATTCCCTTCAGGATCCCTCAGATCCACCTTCACACTAGCTGGCTTGGCCACTGAGGACGACCCCATGCTGGGGCTTACATGCTGAATCTTTGCCTGGAACAGTCCCAGGCCTGCTGTTCTTTTCACTTCCAGCTCCTTCTCCTGTCTGCTGTACTTCCACTTCCTTACTGGCTGCCATGTCCCCAAGAAGTACCCTTCTTTCACTTCCCTCCTCCTTTCTTTCCCCTGTTTTTCAGCTCCCTTTTATGATTTATCTTTTTCTGTTAGAATGTATTCCCTTTGAAAGTAGGGGTCATCTTATTGTCCTGTTTTTGTGGACCCAATGTTTAGCACAGGGCAAGGCACATAGTAGGTATTTAATAAGCACTTTATCTAGTTATCTAGAATGGCCAATAACTGGCTGAAAGGGTTAGGGAGAAGACAAAAAGATTGTGGAGAGGACAGAGGGACTAAAGATCAGAGGAATTAGGGAGAGGAGAGGAGCAGTGAGGAGATGACAAAAGAGAAGACAGAGAAGCTGGGAGAAGATAGAGGTACTGGGAAGTGGATAGAGGGGGTGTCTAAGGAATAGAGAGGCCAGAAGGGCCTGGGAAAGAGGAGCCAGGGGAGGACAGAGGGCCTAGGGGCCTGGGAGAGTTCAGAGGGACTAGGCAGAGGACAGAAGAAGTGGGCAGGAGACTGAGGTGCTAGGAAAGAGACAGAGCTTGGAAGATTGAGGGGGTCCCCTTCACTGTGGGATCCTCTGAGCAATTGTGGGCAAGAACTATGATTTAGGCCTTGGTGGATGCTATTCCTTGAAAGACTTTTGTCCTAGCTATGATTCTGAGTCTCCTTTTGTTCTCCAATGTAGACACTGGATCCATTACTCTGGATTCTGAAATCTAGACAGTTCCTTCCCCAGCCTGTCTCCTTTATTGGCCCATTTGCATTTCTGTGGCTTCCCCCTTTGCCCCCCTCCCACCTCTACCCCCCTTCCAGGGTTTTTAAATTAGTTTTCTGTTGCTAACGGATTTCTGCCTGGCATTTGTTCTTTCTGAGTTATCTGGATGGATTATGCTCTTGCTGAGAGGGAGAGTTCCTCTCATTTGGAAGGGTTTTTAATTAGGAGAAAAGAACTAGAATTTATTCCCTCCTCCCTTGTTATTTGTGAAGGCTTAGTTGATGAAGGAGGTAAGGTAGGAACAGTCAAAGCCTTCAGAGAGAATGTCTTAATGTCACAGCCTTAGAAATGCAAAATTGAAAACCTGCCAATCTGGTTTGAAAGGCCATTGGAGGGACCCACCCAGACAGTATAGGTCGTAGGTACCCCCTGGATTTATATGAGTACAGGTGGAGAGGGAATGTGGAGTGTCAGAGCTGGAAGGGACATTGGAACGGGATGTCAGTGGTTGAAAGGGCTTACAGATTTAGACCCAGAAGGGACCTTAGAGGAAACTTGGGGCAGGGGAATAAAATTGTTGTCCGAGATCATATAGCTAGTATGAGGCAGCTAGGGGGTACAGTAGATAGAGAGCTGAACCTTGAGTCACGAAGACCTGAGTTTAAATCCATTCTCAGACACTCACTAGTTGTGTGATGTTGAAAAGCCAATTAACTTCTGTCTGCCTCAGTTTCCTCAACTGTAAAATGATGTCTGGTACATAGTAAGTGCTCATTCCCTTTCCTTTTTCCCTTGTATGTGGCAGAGCTGGAATTGGAGTCGCACATTTGGCCCTCTTATGTTGGATATACACTGCCTCTGCCTTAGAGCATAGAGCAGGGCGGGGAACCTGCAGCCTCCAGGCCACGTCTGGCCTTCTAGGTCCTCGGGTGTGGCTTTTGGACTGAGTCCAAGTTTTACAGATTTGTGAGGGCCATACTTGAGGACCTAGAGGGCCACGTGTGGCCTTGAGGCCACAGGTTCTCCATTCATGGCATAGAACATGTGATATTAAAGCTGGACAATCCATAATTGTGTAGAACATAGCATGTCATATCAGAGCCAGAAGGGATCTAAGTAACTACCAAGTCCAACTCCTTCATTTTCCAGGGAAGGAAACCTCCCCAGAGGAGAAACAAGGGAACAAGTCCTGACTCTGGAGTCAGAGGTCCCAGGTTCAAACCCAGCTTCAGACACTTGCTACCTATATGACTCCTGACAAGTCACCTAATCTCTGTTTCCATCTGTAAAATGAGGGGGTGGGATTAAATGGTCTCTAAGACCCCTTCCATATCCAAACCTGAATTTAAATAACAATAGGATTTATATAGCACTTTACAAGTATCATCTTATTTGATCCTCAAAATAATCTTGTGAGGAAGGCACTATTATTATCTCCATTTTACAGTTGAGGACACTGAGGCAGACAGACATTAAGTGACTTACCTAGGCTAACACAGCTATTAAGTATTTAAAGTCATATTTGAACTCAGGTCTTCTTGACTCCAGGACTGGTGCTGCATTCTCTGTGTCACCTAAATGACTTGCCCAAGGTCACTAGGGAGGAAATTCATCAAGGGCATGAAGAAATAGAAAGGAAAATACAGGTTTGCTAAAGACAAGCTTTTTGTCTTTCACAAAAGGGCTAGCTACTCTCTTCATTGGATCTTTCGGGGGAGAGGGCTGTACTGGCCTGGTGAGGCTATGGGGTCAGGTTACAAGGATGCTAGGAGGCATCCCAGACGATCCACAGCTTTCTAAAACTCACTGCCTTTTTGTCTGTCTCCTTTTGCTCTCCAGGCTTTTTTGTTTTTATGAGCAGTACAAAAAGTACCTTGTACAGCAGTTAGACTCCATTTAAATATTAATTTCCAAATGAAAATTTGGGTGGATAATTAAATTACTCTCTAATTATGAACAGCACATCTGCAGATTCAGTTTGAAAAAAGGGAAATGAGGCAGGGGTGGGCGTGGCAAAGAGAAACCACGCCAGAGCATCTGGCATTATGCCAGGTCTGAGACCTTTCATTCAGTTCCCATTACATTTTAATCACAGTGCTCCTGGCTGTGCGGGGCCAGGATTGAACGTTCCATTACTCTACCATGGACAGAGGACACACAGACTATGTGGGCTACCCCATGTGCAGTTCATCAGAAAATCCATCCACAGATGTTTCTGGCTGGTTCCAGTTAATTTGTGCAGCTGTTCCAATACACATTTCCTCCCTTATTCTTGCCCCACCCCCAACCTCAGGATATAGGGATCTTGGGATGGCAATGTCAGAAATGCAAAGTCTCAATTAAACAAAAATAATAGCTTCTAGGTCAGCGCTTCACAGCATCTGTCAAATCATCCCCAAATTCAAAAACCACTAAAAGGCATTTGAAATGAAGCATTGGAATTATCCCTTACTAAGTGGCATGATGGAATCAGCTGAATATGCAAGTAAGGAAATGTCTCAGCAGAAAGAAAAAAAAACATAGCCCCCATCTCTAAGTCTTAAAACCTGTTTCTGTCTTTGTAGGCTCTCCCAGTTAATTGTTGGGCTCCTTTACTATTGTGTTTCTTACCTTTAGATGCAAGAATGACTCCTTTTGCTTCTCTCTCCAATTCAGGGCTATTCTAGTTGGAAGACTGCAGAATATTAGTGACCAGAAGGATATGGTTTTAATGGGACCTTGCAGATAGGGTTTTAGAGCTTGCAGATCCACCAACAGCTATATTCACCAGCCTGGTCAGTGTTCGGGCAACAGTGAGCATTGGTAACTTAGAGAGAAACTGAATCCTATTCAATAGATTATACTTTGGAAGTCAGGAAACGAGAATCAGACATATTCTTTTTTTTTTTTTTTTAGCAAGATAGAGCAAGGTTTATCAGGAGACCCTCAATCAGTTGAGTGCCCTTCCTTGATGAAATTAAGAGATGGACAGTAACAGAGACAAGGAGATGTAATGGTGCACCGTTTTTAGACTTCTAGTGGTCTATTTTTCCCTTGAAAGGTCATTAGACTTTTGAGTGGCCAACTAAAACTTTGTAAAAGTATATTGAACATTGGTTGAAAGCAACTGATGATTGGCTAAGGTCTCATACTCAAGCCTTTTGGCCAAATAAGAGAAGAGCAGAGAAAAGCAAGAAATATTCTCTCATATTCTCCAAAGGGGGAAAGTTAAAAGGTATAGGGAAACCTCTCAAGAACATTCTCAAGAGCTTAGTTCTTCCCCCATAAGTGATTATCTTCTTGAATGTCTCAGAGTGGGATCAATTTGGGTTTTTTTATCCATATAAATTCTTTCTTCTCCCTGCCAATGTATTTTACCTGATTTGCCTGATTCTCACCTACCTGAGTTAAACAGTAGATTCTTGTAAGCCTACAGAAGTAAATCCTCCAAAGACTGATTTACATGGGCATAGAAGTATTTGTTACTGTGTACAAGAGTCCAGAAGTCAGGGCATGAGAGTTCTAGAGATCTCTAGGGCTTATTTTTAAATTCACTGTGCTAAAAGGAAGGAATCAGGTTCATAGCAATAACACAGTTGAAGTTACAGCTCAATTATATATTACAAATAGGTATGATAATAATATTCATATTCGTCTAGATGAAATCAAACTGTAGAAAAAGAACCCAGGATGCTCTTGAGAGTTGTTTCTGTATCTTATATAAATTGTTCTCCTGCTTCTTCTCTTTACTCCACATTGATTCATCCTACTCAGGTGAATTAATAATTAATCTATGAAATTATGAAATGTGACAGGCAAGCCTAGTTCTTTGGGTACTGTTAGGGAAAGACCACAATGGCAGCATGGCAGTGGGAATGGAGGCTGCAGTTACATTTTAATAAGGCACAGAGGGTGTGGGGGCAAATGGCACAGATAGTACAGAGACAAATGACAAAAAGAGGTACAGAGACATATGGCCTGGGGATGGGTGGCATGGGGAAGGAAGGCAGGCAATGATGGGGCAGGAGGAGGAAGGAAAGGAAGAGGAGGAAAGGCACAGAGTATCACTCATGTAACCATGGATTTGAATTGGGAGCACTCAGCAACACGGACCTAATGGAGGCAAAGGAGTGCTTAGGGGGGCAAGAGTTTGAGGTCTTGTTTTTATAGGAGTTTTTAGGGGAAGAAGCTCATTCTTATCTGTGTCACCTTGGAGTTAGTTCCTTAACAGGTCCAAATCATCTCAAAGTTGTCAGTAGAACTTTAAAGTTGACATGTTCATGTCATCTCAAAGTTATCAGTAACATTTGGTGATCTTCTGGTCTTAGCTGCAGGTGTCTGGAACTTGCCTGAGACAGAAAAGCCTGGATGGTTTCCCCTGATTCAACACAGATTACCAGGAGGTGATTTTTGGTCAATGTGTGATACAGTTTGTAAATTATGCTTTTTCGATCTTTGCAATGCTCTGTACACAATCTCTACGTTCCCCTTGCAATCTCATTTCCTGCTATTGCTACTTGATACTGGCTACTTACAAACTCACTGACCCAGAAGGGGACCAGAACAAGATATAATTTTAACACATCAAGACCCTCTGAAATGATCTCTTGTTATAATTTTTTGTAGTTAAAATATTCTATTTCATTCACATATAATATCTTCCAATTGCTAAAATAAATTTTCCTTTCTAGGTTTCACTGAACTCTTTTGTATACATCACAAAATTCCTACTCAACTCTGGCGATTTTCATCAAAATGCTTGAAAGCCTGGTATTCCTTTAAAAACTGTCTTTTTTTTCCCTCCCTGTTGGATTGTTGTTTGCCCTTTGTTTTCAAAGAGGACCAATGATATCACAGGTTAATGTCTTGACTTGTGAATGAATTGTATTTAAGTCAGGCAGAACTTATCCTTATCCACATTCTCTCTTTCAGAGTGATCGAAGACCAGTGGCAAGACAAGAGTAAGGACCACTGGCAATGACCTGGGATACGGTGGATGACTTTGATGTCTTTGATAGCTGACCAAGCTTTAGGTGCTCCATAGTGCCTGCTTCAGTCACCTTCATGGCACTTGGAACAAACTATTCTCATCCACCCATTCCTTCCTAGTAAGTCCTCACTTACTTGGGGTAGACATTCCCCAAACTCACTGATGTGTTCGAGGTCTGTTTACAGGGCAAGTTATTCCTGGTTGTAAGCCTGTATTTTTGGAATATTGATTTTTGGAATATTGTATTCTAAGATCTCTTTTCCTTTATGGCAGAAACTACAGGGTCTTGTATGATCCTGACTGTAGTTCTTTGGTACTAGAATGGCTTCTTTCTGGATACTTACAGTATTTTTTTTTCTTGGACATGAAAGCTATAGATTTTGGCTATGACATTCCTGGGATTTTTCTTTCAGAAGGTCATAGGTGGATTCTTCCTTTCTTTACTTTGCCCTGTCTAATTGATCTGAGCAGTTTTTTGGAAACAGTATGTCTTGGCTTTCTAAAATCATGGTTTTCAAGAAGTCTAGTGATTCTTAAATTATCTCTCCTTGATTCGTTTTCCAGGTCAGTTATTTTTGATGTCAGGTATCTTATATTTTCTTCCACTTCCACTTTCCACTTTTTTCACTTCCACTTTTAGTCTTTTGATTTTGTTCTAATTTTTTCTCACTCTCTCATGGAGTTATTGATTTCTGTTTGGTCTTACCCCATTGCTTGGGTAAGGTTTATCATTCTCTCTTCTAAGCTATTTACTCTCTTCCTGATTCTTTCCTTTAGAGATTTTATTTTATTTTTTATCTTTTGCTTAATTTCTTCTAGGTATTCATGTAGTCCTTATAGAAAAAGCCATTTTTTCCTCTTAGTTTTAGCTTACAGTTGTTAGAGTTACTTACTCCTTCCAGGCTGGATTTCAGGCATCTTTAGATCTATACTATTTTTTTATACTAGTCCATGTTAGTTTCCAGGGTTTCTGTTCTGGGTTTCTGTAGGCTGTGGAGATGTGTGACTCTCCTATACCTTTCTTAAAGAGCTCTCTAATCTTTCTTTCTCTAGACACAGAGCTTTGTACACAAGGTGTGTACATATCCGGATAGTCTCTGTTTGTTCTAGGAGGCTGTGGATTGGTTTGCCTGTTCTGGTATCGGCTTTGGTCATTGCTCCCTTTCTTACTAGGCTCAGACATTTATTAGCTATGTGACCCTGGGCAAGTCACTTACCCTCTCCCAGCCTCAGTTTCCTCATCTGTAAAATGAGGATAATAATAGCCCTACTTTCCAAGGTTGTTGTGAGGACAAAATGAGATACTATTTGTAAAGTACTTTGCAAATCTTAAAATGCTATATAAATGCTGGCTCTTGTTATTTTTATTATTATTACTATCACTACCACCACCACTAAACTACTACTACTACTACTACTACTACCACCATTACTACCACTACTACTGCTACTACCACCACCACCACTACTACCACTCATGGGCTTCTAGATGACTTTTTATACAATTATGGGGTGGAAGAAGTTCCTTATTTTAATCCTTTATTCCTCTCCTGGCTCTACTCTGGCTTCTTCTCCAGATTCCCCAAATCCTCCAGGTCTTAGATCTAAAGTTCACTCTAATCCTAGAATTCGCACACTGGAAGCATCTTCCATCCCTGCAGCTTCTCCTGATTGGGTGGATCCCACCAGAACCTTCATTTTTAGAAGAGTGTTCAGGTCACCTAGGTCTCATTCTATGCCCTCCGGCAGTCTTCTACCACACTTCCCTTCCCCTTCTGGGTACCTTCATCTCTTCATTTCCATCCTCCCCCTCCTCTGTGGTCTTTTATGTGCCACCTTCGCTCATTTGTGTGTAAGCTTCTTGAGGGCAGGGACTGTTTTTCTACTTGTATTCCTAGTTCTGCATAGTAAATACTTAACAAATGCTCATTGATTATAATTTCTCATTGAATTTCTTGGTCATTATTTGGTCTGGTGTAAACTTCAAGTCTTTACTGAAACAGGTCATGGGAACAGGGCCTTTTGTCTCCATTTAGGGACCCATCTTTTCTGGAAGTCCACTTAAAGATTTAAAAAGTATTTTCCTCACAACAACTTTGTGAAGTAGGTAGTATTCCCATTTTATAGATGATGAAACTAGGGCTGAAAGGTATGGGGCAGGAGTGGGGAACCTGCAGCCTCGAGGCCACATGTGGCCCTCTAGGTCCTTGGTGCAGCCTTTTGACTGAATCCAAACTTCACAGAACAAATCCCCTTAATAAAAGGATTTGTTCTGTAAAACTTGGACTCAGTCAAAAGGCCACACCTGAGGACCTAGAGGGCCACATGTAGCCTTGAGGCTGCAGGTTCCCCATCCCTGGAATAGGGGAAGGGAACAAACATTTCTTAAATGCCTACTGTGTGTCAGGCTCTGTGCTAAGTGCATTATCAATGTTGTCTCGTTTGATGCTCACAACAGCTCTATGAGATTGGTGCTATCATTAGCCCCATTTCTTTGGCTGAGAAAAATGAGACAAACAGAGGTTAATTGTTTTGCCCAGGGTCACACAGCTGCTAAGGGTCTGAGGTCAAATCTGAACTCTGGTCTTCCTGACTCCTGGCCCAGAATTCAATCTACTGCACTGTGGGCACACAGCTAGTAAGAATTAATAGTGTTGTGTGTTTTGGGGTGTGGGAAATGAAGGAAGGTCCTTATACCCTTGGCTTTCTTTTTAAATTTAGGCCTCTACCTCAGAGCTGAGACTTCACAACTGAAGCAGAGAAGCCAATTCACCTCCGCTTTGGAGGCTGGAATCTGCTCAGCTTCATTCCTGCAAACTGCAGGTCTGGAAACCTGGGATAAAACAGTCTGTTTCCATGGTTCAGAAACTGGGATTGTCTCCTCCCTACCAATGCCCAGTGTTCTCAACCACCAGCAACCCCTGCCAGTGGGAGATTATGTCTCCTCTCTTGTTCTCTCTTGGGAAGAGGGGGCACCACATGGAGGGTGGTCTCCAAAGGGACTCAGGGTCTGTTTTCACAGATGGAGATGGCAGCCCCTATCAAGAGGGAAATTGGGTTCCAGGAGCAAAAACCTTAGGCGGGGCTGCCCTCAGTTTCCTAGTCAATGAAAGCTGCCTTCTGTTGGTTTTCCTGTCTCTGCTTGACCCCTTCCTATGAACCATCTCTGGCTTGTCAGTGTCAAAGCAAAAATGCAATTCTCAGCACAATGCTTGGAGTCTCAGAGCAGATGGTGCCCTCCCCCCTGAATGTCAGGTCTCGGGGTAGCACGATGCCGCTGCCTTTCACATGAAAATTTAATGGAGTTGTCCGGACAGATGTAGGACAAAGTGGTTTGGAGCTGGGCACAAAGGGAATGAGGACTGAGTCCAACCCAGGTGGATTGAGAGACTGACTGTGAAAGAAATAGCTCCTGACGTGGTCTTCACACTCCCAGGAGCTCAGCAAGGCTGAAAACAACCCAGATTCCCCTCTAGCAACCCCCCACCTCAAGTAGTTTAATCTGTGTGACATCAACTCAGCTATATTCTTCATTTATAAAAATCACTATTCCTCCTTCCCAGAACTCCCTCCCCAACAGCTGTCACAGGGTACATGCACACATGCATACATCCCACTCAGCTGATGGAGTACTCCTGAAGATTTAATTTCAGAACCCCAGCACTGAGTGATTTCTGCTGAATGCTGAGGGCTGGTGATCCTCTGTGGGGTTTCACTGACACACATATACACTCACACACACAGACATACACAGACATACACACTACACACAACACACACACACACACACGCACGCACACACACCAAAGCCATCCTTATTTTGGTGGGTGATGATGTTGCTGCTGGCCACAAAACTTCCAGTTTCCTCAGTGGTTGCTCTTGGGGGCTGGCCCCCAGTAGCGATGATGCCTCTCCTCTGTACAGAACTTCCTAGTTTTACACTGTTACATTGCTGGGTTGAGATAAGGAAGATCTCTGCTATCATTCCAATTTGTAGATGAGGCAAATGAGGCCCAGAGAGGTGAAGAGACTTGAAAGCTCAATTCCTTATGGTTCAAGAACTGGGAATACCTCTTCTCTAACAGTACCTACTGATTCCAGCTCCCAGAATCCCAAGTTCTTTTCTCAGGGAACCCAGTTTCTCTTTTTGTCTCTCACACATAGGCCCCATCTCCCTTTGAATATAATCTTCCCCCTGACATGGGCAGTTAGTGGTGTATACTGACATGGGCAGTAGTTAGTCAACAGGTCACAAGGTTAATTAGTGGTAAATCTCCTGACTCCTAGTCCAGAGCTCTTTCTATTGGGCATACTAGAGATTTCCACAGAGTTGTAAGGTTTATAAGGCATTTTCGTTGTAACAGTTATATATGGTAGGTAATATAAGTAATATTATCACCATATCTTCTCCATCTTTTCCAAAGCAGCCTTGCCCTGCACCCCTATCCTCCAAAATGCCCTCTACTCTGGATCCTGCTCTCCTGATTGATGAGCCCTTAGCCCAGACTGCCATTTTATGAGGAGTCCCCGTCATGCTTGCTACTTCCAGCTCAACTCACTCCTCAGTGCAATTTGGAACCATGCCCAAAGGGCAACAAACTGTGCATACCCTTTGATCCAGCAATATCACTACTAGGTCTGTATCCCAAAGAGACCATAGAAAAGGGAAAAGGACCCACATGTACAAAAATATTTACAGCAGTTCTTTTTGTGGTGGCAAACAAATGGAAATTCAGGGGATGACCATAAATTGAAGAATGGCTGGATAAGCTGTGGTATGTGAATGTAATGGAATATAATTGTGCTGCAAGAAATGATGAGCAGGTGGATTTCAGAAAAACCTGGAAAGACTCATATTAACTGATGCTGAGTGAAGTGAGCAGAACCAGGAGAACATCATACACAGTGACAGCAACATTGTGCTATGACCAGCTTTGACAGATTTAGCTCTTTTCAGCAATACAATGATCTAAGACTGATGTTGGAAAATGTTATCCACATCCAGAGAAAGAGCTATGGAGTCCAAACGCAGATTGAAGTGCACTATTTTCTCTCTTTTTGTTTCTTTCTTGTGTTTTTTCCCTTTTGTTCTGATTCTTCTTTCATGATATGACTAATGTGGAAATATGTTTAATATGATTATACATGTATAGCCTATATCAGATTGCTTGCTGTTTTGAGGAGGAGAGGGGGGAGGGAGAAAAAAAATTGGAACTCAAAATCTTACATAAAAGTGAATGTTGAAAGCTGTCTTTACATGTAAATGGAAAAAATAAAATACTATTAAGTCGACTCATTCTCCAGGCTTCTCTATCTCCTCCCAAGCTTTCCTTCAAGTGAGGGGCCTTTCTTTCTACTTCATCCCTTCTCATCCCCCTTTCTTTTTTTATCTTTCCATAGCAGAATGTAAATTCTTTAGGGTAGGGACTCTCTTGTTAGTTTATGTTATATTCTCCGAGCTTAGCATAGTGTCTTGCACATGGGAAACAATAAATATTCTCTTTCTCTCTCTCTCTCTCTCTCTCTCTCTCTCTCTTTCTCTCTCTCTTTCTCTCTCTCTGCCTATGTGTCTCTGTCTCTCTTTCTGTCTCTCATCTATCTATTTTACAGATGAGGAAAGTGAGTCTCAGAGATGTCAAGTGATTTCCCTAAGATCATAAAACTAGTAAGTGATCAAAGCCAAGATTTAAAGGAGAATTTCCTGATCCTAGGTCCCGGGCAGTTCTTACTATTCCACACTCTTCTTTTCTTTTAAGTGAGGCCATAGAAGGCTTGGAAGAAAGGGCAGGAGATGGATCCTGTTAGAATCCTGAATAGTTTGTGATCTCAGAAGAGATGACAAAATAGCCCTTCTTCACTCTTTTCCTGAGTAGAATCTATGCTCCTTGAGGGCAGAGATTACCTAATGTTTGTCTCCCTTTGGACAGCTTAATAAATCCTGGCTGAATTAAACTGAATTGAGTCGCTCCATGTTTTCTGATATAGAGGAGCCCAGATGTCAAACACCTAGAAGTGATCTACTCTGACTTTTAATGAGACCATATTCTTCATGCCACAGGGTACCTGAGCATGTCCCTTGTTGGAACACAGGAAGCCTGTAACAAGGGGGATGTTCTGATGTAATACACTAACCTCTTGACTCACCAGTCAGGGTAGGCAGGAGAGCCAGACCTGAGACCTTCTTGTAGGGAAGAGCAGCATATAATCAAGAAAGCATTGAAGAATAGAGAAAGAACTAGCCTCCGAGTCAGTGGTAATAAGAATAATAATTAGTATTAGCAATTATTTATCACTTAAGATGTATAAAACATATATAGGAGAATCAACATGTAACAAAGATGTAACAAAGAAATAATATAATAAAACATAATAAACTATATAATAAATTATATATACATATGAGATTATATACATAAGTATGCATATGTATATATAGTACATACACATATACACACACACATACACACACGGAGTCTCACTTAAATATCAACTCACATTAAGGAAACTCCCTAACCAGTGTCAGTCATCACTGTCCCTGTAACTTATATTATTCAAGTGTTGGGAAAGCACTGAGAGGTTAAGGGACTTAATCAGGGTGGCACAGTCTGTGTGTGTCAGAAAAGGGAACTGAATCAAGGTCTTCCTGTGTTAGGTGACCCCGAGGATAGAATGCTGGACCTGGAGGCAGGAAGACATGAGTTCATATTTGGCTTCAGACATTTGCTAGCTATGTGACCGTGGGCAAGTCACTTAACCTCTTTCTGCCTTGGTTTCTTTGTGTGTAAAATGAGGGTAACTGTTGTTGCTGTTGTTGTTGAGTTGTGTCTGCCTCTACATGATCTCATTTGGCCTCTTCTTGACAAAGATATTGGAGCAGTTTGCCATTTCCTTCTCCAGGAAATTTTACAGATGAGGAAACTGAGGCAAACAGGATCACACAGGGTCACACAGCTAGTAAGGGTCTGAGGCTGAATTTGAACTCAGGAAGACGAGTCTTCCTGACTCCAGGCCTGGCACTCTAGCCACGATACCACTTAACTGTCCCATATGTATATATGAGATTGTGTGTATGTATATGTATATATATATGCATGTACACACACATTAGGCACTTTGCAAGTCTTAAGGTGCTATAGAAATGTGGAGATAATAGTATTTACCTACCAAGGCAGCTGTGAGAATCAAATTATATTTCTGTATCTATATGTATGTATGTATCTCTATACACACACACACATACATATATAGACATATATAATCTCACTTAAATGATATATCCACATATATGTAAACTCATTTGATTTTCACATATATGATATTTGGCAAATATTAAAATGCTATATAAATGCTAATAATAATAATTATTAATGTAAATTATAATCATAAAACATAACTTATAAACTTATAATTTATTATTATTATTATTTTTATCCATGAATCTGAGGCTGCCTCTTTATCCACTATTCTATGCTGCTCTTGCCTAACTGGAACTCTCGATTAATTGAAAATATGTATGTGTCCTTGGGCAAGTTGTCTCCTTGAGCTCAGTTTCCTCTTCTGGAGAATGGGGGTACTTATATTGCCAACCTCAAAAAGTTGCTATTAAGAAAGCACCTTATGGATCTTAAATCCCTATAGAAATGTGAGGTACAGTGATGATGGTGATGGTGATGACAATGATGGTGGTGGTGATGATGGTGGTAGTGGTAGTGGTGGTGATGGTAACTCACATTTCTATTGTACCTTAAGGTTTGCACAATGCTTAATGTATATTTTCTCATTTAATCCTTACAATTCTGAGAAGTAGATGCTACTATGATCTGTTTTTCAGATGAGAAAGCTGAGCTTCAGAGTTTCCACCTGGCCAGGAAGCAGCAACTGGCTCTGAGTAGGATGGTGTCGTACCTTTGGGACTGCCTGGGTAGAAGTCCCTGATCTGCTGCCAGCTTGTTGTGTGACCTCAGACACGTCAATTCCCTCTCTGGACCCCCTTTGTCCTTTCTGCTTAGTTTTCTCATCCATAAAAGAGAGACTTATATTATTAACCTCAGGGTTGTTCTGAGAATGACCCTTTGTAGTACAATTATTTGTGAATGTGAATTATTAAAAGGTCTGTGTAGCTTCTCCTTCCACTGACCCAGGTCGTGATCCTTCTGTGATTTAGTGGGTCTTTCAGAGCTTCTGTGGCCAAAACTCAGTACCTTAGACCAAACTTTTTCAGAACCTTTCTAGATTTAACCAAAAGAGATCTAGGAAGACTGGTACATATGACAACTGGACTGGCATAGCTTTCAAGTCTGGTCACCTCCATGTCATAATGAGACAGAGCTGTAACTATGATGGAGTAGCTGATACTTTGCTCCCGGGCACAAGCTTCTTGGAGGTGCACTTCCTCCCTGTGGAGTTCTTCTAGCTGATGACTCCATACCATGACCCCCTGTATATGTGCTATAACCAGCCCCATTTGATTGCCCAGTCCTGAGCCACTATTCCTGAAGGTTCTATTTCTATGGAGTTTCTTCTCTTGGAGTCTGCCTTCCCCCATTGTCATATGCCCCATTGGTGCATCTCAAGTGGCTTTTTAGTGGCTAACATAACTATACCTGAATGGCACAGCAGCTCCCCCACTAACTCCCACCCTGAAATTGCCCTGAATGCTAGACTTGTTAGTAATGTCTCTGATGAGGCATTTAAAGAGAACTTTAGTGAAAGGTCATTATGATCTGATTATGTAATAATAATGCATAGATCAGCATGAACTAAACTCTACAGTGGCCATCTCTTTCAGATGAGGAGCTATGAGTCCTTGAGCTCCAGGCTGATAGGAAGAGATCCAGCTTCAGGTCTTCCTGATTAAATATGGAGCCCATCATTCCCCTCTGTGACCCCCCCACCCCCTTCCCACTACCCCACCCTTCCAGCTGGGAAGGAGGAGTTGGGGGGAAGGGTTCCAGCTGCCAGTTTTGTGAGCAAGTCATTTCCATGTGAAAAGAACTGATCCAAGTTAATTATCCTAGAGACACAGGCCTGGGTATGGATATTCATTTCTCATTAGAAAGGTCTGGCTTCCCTCTCCCTAGGGAGCTACTGAGAACATCTTCCCTAAATGGTGGATAAAGGTCTTGCAAACACCATAGTTTAGTGGGGAGGGAGGAGCCAAAATGGGGGCTCTAGTCTTGTGGAGGATCCCATTGAGCCCACCCTGTTAAGGGTGTTCTCAGTTACCCAGGCGTCTAGACAATTTCAATGAACAAGAATTCATAGAATCGCACAATCTTAGAGTTAGAAACATTAGAGTTATAACATTTAATTCAACTGGAAATATGCACCTGATCTGATTCCTGACAAGTGGTCCTCTTAAACACATCTGGTGACAGGGAACTCACTGTCTTTTGGGGCAGCAATCTGTGTCGTTGTTGGACAGCAAGCGTTGCTAAGAAAGGGTTTCTTCAGTTTGAGTCAACATCTGCTTCCTTGTAATCCCTGCCCCCACATGGGGACCCCAAAGGGTCCTCCCCCCAATACTCTCTTTTACTCCTAGTCCAACCTGTAAGGCCAAGCAGAATATGACAGATGTTCAGATACTTTAGCTAGTTCTTTGTACCAATCAATGTAGGAAGAAGTCTCCATTCTTTTTATTGTCCTGGTTGCTGTCTTCTGGATGTAGGTTTGCCAATGTCCTTCTAAAAATGTGTTTCCTTGAATGGGATTCAATATTCCAGTGGGATCTGGCCAAAGGACAGCAGAACAGGACCGTAGCCACTTTTGTTTTAGACAGTGTACTTCTATGGAGGCAACTATGAGGTGCAGAGGAGAGTGCACTGGGCCTGGAGTCAGGAAGACTCATCTTCCTGAGTTCAAATCTTGCCTCAGTCACTAACTTAGCTGTGTGACCCTGGACAAATCACTTTATGTTGTTTGCCTCAGTTTTCTCATCTGTGAAATGTGCTGGAGAAGGAAATGGCAAACCATTTCCAGTATCTTTGCCAAGAAAACCCCAAATGGGGTCATGAAGAGTCAGACATGACTGAAAAACAACTTAATGAGAACAACAACATGGATGTGGTCCAAAACCACAGTAGGTTTTTTGGCCTCTGTGTTACCCTGTTGGTTCATATTGCAGTTCGTGAAAACCTCCAAATCTCTTTCATACAAGTGATTATGTAGCTGTACCTTCCCTCAGTCCTCATGCCTTATCTGTAGAGTTGATTTCCCTCTCCCCCCAATTAACCAGAATACCTATTAAGTGGAATATCCCTCCACATGACAAGTTTATTACAAAACAAATTCCATGCATCTTCTAGGCTCAGGTCATTTTCTAACAAATCTCTTTCATCTCCTTTTTTATTCTGCTCTGCAGAATTTATTTTTAGAAAGATGACCTTGAGGTTTAATTGTCTGTCAACAATGATTCAACTATGGACTTTATTTCATTATTACTTGAATGAGCAGGAAGTCAACAATTACAGTTCTTCCAGTAAGATGGAGGGCCAAAGGGTCGTATTATCTGCCTAGACAATGCAGGCATCTCTACATGACATGTCAGTGTGTCTTAAGGCCCACTGGGCCCTTCCATTTGCCTTGTAGCTGAGTGTTCTTAGATGCATTCTATTCCCCAATGGGAATGTAAACTTCATGAAAGCAGGGATTGTGTCCCTTTTCTGAACATCTCCCCAGGGCTTAGCACAGGGTATGGTACACAGTAGGAGCTTAATGCTTGCTCAGGCATTCATTTGTGAGCTCACTGATATAGGTGTTCTCTCTCTTAAATAACTTCAACCCATCTATGCTTTCTGAGTCTTCTAGAGAATCACAGAATCTGAGTTGAAAGGTACCTCAAAAGCCATCAGTCTATCCTGTGTGATTCTTTTCTGTGTCTTCTTATAATTTCTCTAGAAAAGATCTACCCAAAAATAATCAATGACATTTATATAACACTTTGAGGTTTGCAAAATGCTTTATATACAATTATCTCATCTGATCACTTCTAACAGCCATATGAAGTAGGTTCTATAGTTATTCTTGTTATTCCCATTTTACAGATGAAGAAACAGACTCAGAGAGGTAAAGTGACTTGTCCATGGTCGCACAGCTACTAAGCATCAGAGATGAGAGCCCAAGTCAAGCACTCTTTTCACTATACTGTGTTATTGCCCACAATGCATTGGAAACTTTCTTCTAGGTCTTTCTAATACTTTAGAGCAGCATTTCTCAACCTGTGGGTTATGTTTAATTTGTAACAATGAAAATACATCCTGCATATCAGATATTTACATTACGATTCATAACAGTAGCAAAATTACAGTTGTGAAGTAGTAACAAAAATAATTTTATGGTTGGGGGGTCACCACAACATGAGGAACTGTATTAAAGGGTCATGGCATTAGGAAGGTTGAGAACCGCTGCTTTAGACATATGAGTGTAATACTTGGGCTCCCTGTTGTTATTCCTTGCTCTCAATATATTTTGACTAACTAGCAAAGCTGCCACGTTCTGTATTTTTTATTCCATGTTTTGCCTACAAAGTAATATGCTGCTTTGCCATGTATATCTCCATTGCCCTTTGAGCTCCTTGAAATAATGTGTCT
Source organism: Pseudochirops corinnae (assembly GCA_028646515.1). Taxonomy (NCBI): domain Eukaryota; kingdom Metazoa; phylum Chordata; class Mammalia; order Diprotodontia; family Pseudocheiridae; genus Pseudochirops; species Pseudochirops corinnae. The sequence goes on along the minus strand of CM053585.1, from coordinate 185,129,366 downwards.
GGATATTTGTGGTCACATCACTGGATGAACAATGAATCATCAAACCATAGAACTGGATCTAGAAGGAACCCAATCCAACCCTCTCATTTTATAGATGAGGAAACTGAAGCCCATAGAAGTGAAATTCAATTCAATTTATTAAACAAACATCTATTATGGGTCTATGTGCAAGTCACTAGGCATATGAAGACAAAAAGCAAATCAACCAAGAAACTGGCATTTTGCTGGGGAGATGCATTTATACAAATGAATAGGGATATCGAATACAATTTCACTGATATAGGGAACTCTCCAGGGGTGTGCTGGTAAATAGTTATCAAGTGGTTCTCAAAAAAAAAGTACCTAAAATACAATTTTAATATGCATTACTCATATTCTCCGTCACTTTCTTAAAAAAAGTGACGCATAGACTTAAGTCTAGACAATCAGCAAAACAAATCAAGCCTTAATTTGTAGTGTTTCCTGATTTCTGAGGTGTAGATGCTCACACTGAAAATTTAACAATCAGCTTTAAGAAGGACTGGTCTGAGCTGGCCTAGGCATCCCTGGAGCTCCTTTGTGAAGAGACCCCCTCTATCAGTGCAGGTTGGCATCTTCTGGCAGTCTTGCAGCTTCTGAGAGTTTCCCAGTGGAACTGAGAGGTGTAATGATTTGCCCAGCGTCACGTGATCAGAAGTAAGTCTTCTGATCCTGAGGCTAGCTCTCTGTTCATTAAGCTGGGTTGTTTTTGAAGATGGGGACAGTACTAAAAAACTGGGAGGATCAGGAAAGGCTTCCATAGGAAGTGGAGCCTAAGTTGAGCCTTGAAGGAAACTAAGGATTCTGAGAGTGAGGGTTAAGGGGGAAAATGTTCCAGAGGTGGGAGAGGCATCCTGTACAAAGATGATCTCTCCCTTTATAGGAGATAGAATGCTGAGTTAGGAGAACTTCTATTAGTCCAGTTCAGATTGGAAAGGGAGGCTGGAAAGATAGAGTTGGATCAACCAATAAATCAATAAACATTTATCATGTACCTACTATGTGCCAGGCACTATGCTAAGCTCTGGGGATATGAAAAGAGGCAAAAAAGTCCCTGCTCTCAAGGAACTTAAAATCTAATGGTGGAGACAGCATGCAAACAAATAAAGACAAAGTAAGTTAGATGCAGGAGAAATAGGAAATACTTAACAGGAGGAAAATACTAGAATTAGAAAGGTTAGGAATGGCTTCCAGTAAAAGATGGGATCTTAGGGCTTAATGAAAGCTAGGGAGGACATTAGGTGGAACAGAGAAGGGAGAGTATTCCAGGCACAGGAGACAGCCAGTGAAAATGCCCAGAGCCAAGAGATGGAGTGCTTTGTTTGTTAGCCAGAGGCCAACGTCACTGGATCAAAGCCTATGTGGCAGGGAGTAAAGTCTAAGAAGACGAGACATGTATGGAGGGGGTAGGTTGTGAAGGGCTTTGAATCCCGAAAGATGGCATTTTGTTTTTGGTCCTTGAGGCAATAGGGAGCCAATGAAGCTTATTGAGAAGGAAAGTGAGATGATGGGACAAATATTTTAGGAAAATCATCCTAGTGGCTAAATGGAGGATGGATTGGAGGAGGGGAGGGGCCTGAGGCAAGCAGACCCACAAGAAAGCTCTTAGATGAATCTGTTGATCCCAGAGTGAGGTGATGGGGACCTATATCAGAGTAGTGGCAGTGTTAGAGTAGAGAAGGAGGAATATTCTGGAGATGCTGAAAAGTCTATAGACCTTGGCAACAGATGGGATATGGGGGTGAGAGATAGTGAGGAACTGAGGATAACAATTAGACTGTGAGCCCAAGGGGCTGGGAGGATAGTGTTACCCTCTACAGGAATAGGGAAGGTAGGAAGTAAGGAGGATTTAGGGGGAAAGATGATAAGTTCTATTTTGGACTTTAAGATGTCTACTGGACATCTAGTTTGAGATGTTTGAAAGGTGGTTGGAGATCAGAGATTGGAGATCAGCAGAGAGTTTGGGGCAGGAGAGGTAGATTTGAGCATCATTAGCATAGAGATGGTAATTAAATTCATGGGAGCTGGTAAGATCCCCACATGAAATAGTATAGAGGGAAAAGAAAAGAGGGCCCAGGACAGAATCCCGATGGACACGTATGGATAGAAGGCATGATCTGGAAGAGGATCCAGCAAGGAAAACGGAAGGAGTGGTCAGGTAGGAGCAGAACCGGGAGAGGAGGGTGTCTTGAGAACCTAGAGAGAAGAGGGTATCAAGGAGGAGAGTGATCAACAGTGTCAAAGCCTGCAGAGAAGTCAAGGAGAATGAGGATAAAGAAAAGGCCATGGGATTTGGCAGCCAAGAAATCACTAGTAACTCTGAAGAGAGCCTTTTCAATGGAATGATAAGGACTGAGACTAGCGAACAATACAGAGTTCACCATGGCTAAAGATGACCCCAAGAAACCGAAGGGCAAGATGTCTGCTTATGCCTTCTTTGTGCAAACTTACCGGGAAGAGCATAAGAAGAAGAATCCAGAGGTTCCTGTTAACTTTGCAGAGTTTTCTAAAAAGTGTTCAGAGAGGTGGAAGACTATGTCAGGGAAAGAGAAATTCAAGTTTGATGAGATGGCCAAAGCTGATAAGGTACGATATGATAGAGAAATGAAAGACTATGGACCAGCGAAGGGTGGCAAAAAGAAGAAGGAT
>CM053585.1:185079193-185126199 GCA_028646515.1 Pseudochirops corinnae | reverse complement strand
AAGTGCAGTAGTTTTAAATTGAAACTGTAGAGTTTTGCCTTGTTATCAGTCAAACAGAAAATCAGGGCAGTGATGAAAGGAAAAAAAACAACAAAAAAAGTCTGTTCTTAAACACAATTTGGAACCTTTCAGGGTTTTTTTTTTGTATGTTTAGAATGCTGAAATGTCTTTGAAGCAAAATAAAACAGTATTACACTTTAAAAAAAAAAAAAGGAATGATAAGGACTGACGCCAGATTGTATGGAGTGAAGACGAGAGTGAGAGACAAAGTGAAGGTACCTCTTGGAGGTGATTTTTGAGGAGTTTGGCCAGGGTGATAGCGAGGATGGAAGGATCAAGTGAAGGCTTTTTCAGGATGAGGGAGACATGGGTCTATGTCTTTTGACTCGTGCAATGTTCTTTTCTGCTGCTGCACATCGCCCATTTGAAAGGAGTGTGTGTGTGTGTGTGTGTGTGCACACGCGTGCAGCTGAGGAGACTTGCAGTTTCACAAACGGAATCCAGTCTGTTCTCTTGCTCCTATTCAACTTACTAAAACAAGAAAATAAACTCAGGTGTTTTTAATTCTTAACAAGAACAAAGTTGAAATGGAAAGGGGATAGGGAGAGGGGGTGTTTAACCCTTGGGCAACCAGAAAGTTCTATAACCCAGAACCTCCCATTCTCTGTACAGTTTGATGCAGTGGAGAAGACACTGGATAGGAAGACAGAGATCTAAGTCTCAGTTCTGCCCTTAACTTACTCTGTGACCCTGGACAGATCATTTTTCCTTCTCTGAGCCTAATTCTCCACATCTCTAAAATTGGGGGTGGGGTGGGGCTGGACTAAATGATTTCTAAAATCATTTCTACCTCCAAATCCTAGGATTCTATGACTCCCTCTGACACAAGGTCAATCAAATTTTGACATAGTGGCATCCTTCCATAATAATTCACTTAAAAAGAGAAATGGATCTTAAAGAACTCTGGGAACCTAGAAATAGCATTGGTTCTTTGAACTTATTCTCAAATCTGGAAAGTTTTCTATGGATACTGTCTTAATCATCAATCAAGAGATCATGTCAAGAGCTTGTTGAGACGCCCCTATCTGCCACCTGTGAACCCTATACTAAGTATTTATCCAAAACAAAATTTCCCTTCACATAGATTTATTAGCATAGAAACTTTGGGGCCTTACTAAATTCTAGACTCTTCTTTCCCTCCCACATTTCTAGCAGGGAGTTCAAAAGCAATGCTAGTAATAGCAAGGCACACAATGGGAAGAGCCCTGGACAGTTCTGGAGACAGAATTGATCTGGGTAAAGCAAATCACATCATATCTTGGAGCCTTAAATTCTGGATCTGTAAGATGGGAATAAATAATAGTGGTACTACTGTCTGACCTAATAATACTTGTACTGACTGACCTCTCTGAGTTGTTGAGAAGAAAGTACTCAAGAAATGTGAATTAGTAGGATAATGGTACCCAGATCTATTGACTTTGAATTTAAATAGTGTTTTGTATCCATGAGCTAATTTGGGCTTCACATAAATCCTGTGAGGTAAGTAGTGTGAATATCATTCTCCCCATTTTATCCGTGAGTATACATAAGCTCTGAGAAAGGAAAAGATTCATGCCAGGTCCCACAGCTACTGCAAGGCAGCGTTGGAGTCTCCTGAATCAGGCCAGTGTTGGGTGCATGGTTTTCTCCCTCAGAAAAGCTCGGTCTTTCATCCATGTTTCAGAATCGTCCTCCAGATCTCGGCCTTTGTTGTTCAGTCATTTCAGTCGTGTCTGACTCTTCATGACCCCATCTGGGGTTTTCTTGGCAGAGATACTGGAGTGGTTTGCCATTTTCTTCTCTAGCTTATTTTACAGATGAGGAAACTGAGGTAGAGTTAAATGACCTGCCCAGGGTCACACAGCTGCTAAGTATCTGAGGCAGGATTTGAACTCAGGAAGATGAGTCTTCCTGATTCTAGGCATGGCACTCAATCCCCTGTGCCTCCTAGCTGCCCCCTACCCATTGGCAAAACAGGGAAGGGGGTTTTGGTGCCCACTTTTCTCTCTTTCCAATCCCTGGCCCCACCCTCTTTCACTGATCCTATCTTCATGTCCAAGCGTCTTATTCTCAATTAGCTGCCAAGAAGTCCTGTTGAGGTTTTAGCTAAAGGAGCTCCCCTTCTTAGCATTTTTTAATAACACATTACATCACATAAATTTCCCCCTGCTTCCCTCTCTTCTCCCTTACTAGAAAACTCTCCCTTATAACAAAGATTTTTTTTTAAAAGAAAGAGAAAAAAGTCAGCAAAACTTATCAATATATCAAATGAAAATCGTATTATATATACAGTGTCCTGCATCTGTAAGGCTTCCGCCTGCCCTCCTACCATTACCAGGGAATGGGGTAGCTGTTTTCTCGAATCTTTCTTTGGGGCTTAGCTTGTTTTTTGTAATTTTGCATAATTCAGTTTCAATTGTTTTCTGGTCATTCTTTTTATTTACATTGTTGTAGTCGTTGCATATGTTGGGTTGCTTTTTTTGACTTGCTTTACTTTGCATCAGTTTATATGTCTTCCCCATTTCTCTGTAGTCATCATATTTGTTGTTTCTTACAACACAGTAATATTCCATTACATTCACATACAATAACTCGTGTAACCTTATTCCCCAGTCAGTGGGCATTTACTTTGTTTCCAATTCTTTGCTAGTATAATAAGTGTTTCTATAAACACAGATAATTGCATATCAATAGGGAACATGGTAGACTCCCAATCCCTGAAGAATTCGAAGGAACTAATCTGTAAAGGTGGAATTTTCCAAATTATTGACACAGGTAGTGGGGGAAATAGTTTTGGGCAGAAAATAATATCCAGCACCCCTCTGGATTAGTTGGGGACTGAGCCAGCAGCCATCTATGCTTCTAATGTCTAGAGCCAGTCCTCAGATAATACTGATTTCCTTGACAGAAAGGGCATAGCATTGGAGGATTCTGTCTGTGTAAAGAGTCACTTCCAACTCTGAGATTCTAGGATTCTAGGACTCAGGTTTCCTCATCTGTAAAAGAAGAGGACTGGATTAGATGAGTTCTAAAGTCTCTTCCAGCTCTGATGTTCTAGGTTCTAAAATTCCTTCCACTCCTAACACATTCTATGTACTTTGTTTTGAGATCTTTTCCAGTTTTAACACTATATTCGAAGGTCCTTTCTAGCACTGACATCCTCTGTTTTAATGTCCCTTCTAGTACAGATATTCAATATTCTCTAGTTAAATTTAAAGTTCCTTCTGGCTCTAACCGGTATTAGATGCATTCCATGCTTTCAGAGCACTTCCACCTCTAACTGCTATCTATGTTCTGAGGTCTCTCTCAGCTCTAGGATTCCGTATTTCCAGGCTCCCTTTAGTCATGCTATTTTATGTTCTTTGATCTCTAATGTGAACTGGAGTGGTGGGAGAAAGCTTCATGGAAGAGATGGAGCCTGAGCTAGCTTCTGAGCTGGGCAGAGAGGAGAGAGAGGCAAACTGTTCTAAGCAGGGAGAACAGCCCTGACTCCAAATCAAATACAGTTTCCCTGGGGCTTGGGCTTCAGATAGCACAGGTTTTATCTTTTTATTTTTTATTCCTGGGCTTTCGATCTCATGCCGCCTAGCAATCCTTCCTCAGCAATTAATTCAATGTTTTATTCATCCCTGAATTCTTTAAGGCTGCAAATCAAACCTCACTCGGTGCATTGCTAAGCACATTAGGAAACTCCTGTATTGCAAACAACTTCGTCTTCTGCATACCAAGCAGACTTGCCTTCCCTTTGCAGGGAAAATGAATTTCTCTCAGTATTTATCGCACTAATTGCATTCAGAGTAGAGCAGACCAAATATCTTCTCCTTCAGATTTACATTATGCAAAAACCCAATCTCTGAAAGTTACTAAACCAAAGTGAGCTATTCGCAACCTCCGGAGAGCAGGAAATGCATTGTTTGAACTGCCAATCCACAGAAATGAGATTTATCGAAAAAAAGAGCTCAGATACTATAAACTATCAGAGAATAATCACCTCTGAGCATGTGTGCCCCATAAATTTGCTACTTAGGAGAAAAATGGGACAGCTGACCGGGCACACATTGTGGGATTTATATCCTTGGTGCAATTAGAAAAATGAGGAGGAGCAGTGGGCTCCTCAAGGGTGCCGGCCTCCCGCTAGGGAGACCTTGAGGACCAGCACCAACAACTGCAGAAGGTGAAAGACGCCTCCTGCCACACCAGCTGTCCCCCTGCCAACGCAGCCAGAGCAAGGAGCTCAGTATCCTAGAATCTTAGAGCTGGAAGGGACCTCTAAGGCTGTCTACATGTTGCTTTCTGGATAAATCCCTTCTATAGCATCCTTTTAACCTCTGCTCAAACACCTCCCCTGATGGGGAATTCATCCCCTTTGCCCTCTGCCCCCTTCCCAGGTTACTGTAGTTGCTGGAAGGTTCTTTCTTATATTTGATTGAGCTGAAACCTGCTTACCTTGTAACCTCTGTTCATTAGTCCCAGTTCTCTTTGCAGTCAAGCAGAACGCGTGGAATCCTTCCATTCCCAGTCAGATTCCTAGCTCTGCTTCATCCATACTTGCGTGATTAGGCAAGTCAGCATGCTTCTCTGGCCTTCAGTTTTCTTTCTCATTTGTAAAAAGAGTGAGTTTATCTCGTTTATGGACTCTCACCACCTTTTTTTTTTTTTGCATGTGTTATGGATCTTTTTGGCAGTCTGGTGAAGCCTGTGGACCCCTTCTCAGAAAAATGCTTTTAAATACATAAATAAAACACATAAGATCAGAAAGGAAACCAAAGGTTAGTGAAAAGCAAGATGTAATTTTCTTCCCATCCAAATTCATAGATGCCTTGAAATCTATCCCTGGATGTCTTGTTAAGGACCCCCTGTTCTGGATAATCTCTAAAGCCCCTTTCAGCTCTCACTCAAACCAACGATCCTAAGATAATTTAAAGGCAGTGATCCTAATTAAATCCCAGGGATATCCTTGGCTCAGTCCCCAACTAATCCAACTTTCTCCATTTTCTCCATCTTCCAAGCCCAGTGATCACTGAGTATTGTGACCACAGGACATCGAACTGATAAATGAATTTTCTCTATGGGTTTTAATGGATGAGAAGAGCTTGGTGTGTTCTCTCTCCAAGGGATATTTGAATTTTTCCAGAGGACTCCTTGGAGATATGAGAACTTAAATGAAAGAAATGACTTTCTCATGGAATTTCAGATACTGAGGCAGTTTAGAAAAGGAAAGATTTGGGGGCAGGGACTCCTTTCAGACCACCTACTTAAAGCTGACCCTGAAGCCATTCATTTCATCTGGTCTTGGATTTTCCATCCAGTGGGTAAATTCAGCACCCCCACTCTGTTACCCATGACACGCTCAAAGTGATGATAAAGATAAACAGTCCTTTCATCCCTATCCTAAAGGCAGTTAAGATGATGCACTGGCTAGTGCCCTTCCAGTCATAAATTAAGTCTGTTGCAAAGTTTTTATGGCTGTTGGTTGTGAGCTCAGACTCATAGGACTTGGGGGATAAATGCAGATGCTTCAACACAGCAGCCTCTATCAAAATTCATTCAACACAAATTCAAGGGACAAACATTTATCAAGGACCCACTATGTGCAAAATCGTGTTCTCGGATCTGAGAATATAAATATAATAAGGACAACTCACTTTTATGTAGACCTTCAAGGTTACAAAATGTTTTCATCACAACAATCATGCAAGATAGGGGACTGCAAATATTATTGTCATTCCTGTTTTAGGGATGAGGAAACTGAGGCTTGGGGAAATTAAGTGACTTTGTGGCAGTCATATAGCTAGTAAGCCTCAAAACTAGGATTCTAACCTGAGTCTCCTGACTATAAGAGCTCTTTTCACTGGGGCAGAAAAAGATCCTATCTTTCCCCTTCTTTTCTCTCCATTTACAAGACAATCACCCTCACTCAGGCTCTCATAATCTGTTGCCTAGATAATTGTAATAGTCTTCTAATTGGGAATTTGCTTCCAGCATCTCCTCTCTCCAATTCATTCTCCAGGCAGCTGCTAAATTCCTGGTGCCCCCCCCCCCCTTAATAGTATTTCATTTTTTCCAATTACGTGTAAAGATAATTTTCAACACTCACTTTTATAAGATTATGAATTCCAAATTTTTTCTCCCTTCCTCCCTCCCTCCCTCCCCTCCCCTTCCCCAAGATAGCAAGCAATCTGATATAGTCTATACATGTACAATCATATTAAACATATTTCCATATTAGTCATATTGTGAAAGAAGAATCAGAACAAAAGGGAAAAACCACAAGAAAGAAAAACAAACAACAAAAAAAAAAAGAAAGAGAGCAAATAGTATGCTTTGATCTGTGTTCAGACTCTATAGTAATAATTCTTTCCCCGGATGTGGATAGCATTTTCCATCATGAGTCTTTTGGGATTGTCTTAGATAATTGCATTGCTGAGAAGAGCTAAGTCTGTAAAAATCAGTCATTGCACAATGTTGCTGTTACCGTGTACACTGTTCTCCTGGTTCTGCTCACTTCACTCAGCATCAGTTCATCTAAATCTTTCTAGGTTTTTCTGAAATCCACCTGCCCATCATTTCTTATGAAATAATAGTATTCCATTACATTCATATACCACAACGTGTTCAGTCATTCCCCAGTTGATGGGCATCCCCTCTATTTCCAAATCTTGGCAGCTGCTAAATTGATATTCTTAAAGCACAGGTATGATCATGTCATTCCCCTGCTCAAGAAGCTTCAGTGGCTCCTTGTTGCCTCTAGGATAACATATAGAACCTTCTGTTTGATGTTTAAAGTCCCTTACAATCTGGACCAGCCTATTCTCCTTCCTTCTCACATCCCTGCCTAGAATTCTGTCCTCCCTCCCTCCCTCTTCCTTTTAGAATGCTCCTAAGCTTCCTTTAAGGGTCAGTTCAATTGTCCCCTCCTACATGAGGCTTTTTCTTATTCCCCCAGTTGTTAGTGCCCTTTCCCAATTACTTCATTTACATTTTGTATTTAAAAAAAAAAAATCTGTCTCTGTGTTAATTCCAATAAAATGTTAGCAAGGACCTTGAGGGCTGAGGCTCTTTCATTTCTGTTTCTTTATCTTCAGAACCTAGCACAGTGACAGGCCACACAGTAGGCACTTAATAAATGTTTACTGAATGAATAACAATAGCTGACATTTATGTAGCACTTTATAATTATTAACTCATTTGATCTTCATAACAATTTGTAGTTTCCTTGGCAAAGATATTGGATGTTCTGGGTTTGACTCTCAGCTGCACAACCTGGCTAAGGTGACCTTGAGTGTGTCAATTAATTTCTCTGAGCCTCCATTTCCTCATCCTTAAAATGAGAATGAGAGGTGAGGTGGGCAGAGGGCCATTGTTGGAGTCAACAAGACCTGAGTTCAAATCCTGCCTGTGACACACACTAGCTAAGTGCCCAAGGCTAAGTCACTTGGGCTTAGCTAGGCACTATTTGCTTAGTTTAGCCATTGCACTCACTGACATCCCTCCTTCCCCCAGCAAATCTAATCCTCAAAGAATGTAAGTTATAGAAGAGTTGATGATTTGCATTGGTGGAGAAACTTTTCAAATGGAAATTTCCATATACTGATAAATTCACAGGTCCTAAATAAGAGTCCCATAACAGAAATAGGGATAGGGATGGGATCTCAACTGGACTTGGGCATTCATTGATACATGGAATTTCTGGATGAGGACTCTCCCTCTGCTAATGCTAATGCACCTTCTCTTCAACGTTCAAGATAAGAAATGGGAATAATCCATGCATTACCTACTTCATGGGGCCTTTGTGAAGTTAACATGAGATAATGTATGTGATAGTGTGAAAGTACTATATAGATATTAATTATTCAGTATTTTTAAAATCACCCTCTGGCCAGACAATCATAGGATTTGGAGCTGAAAAGAACTTTAGAATATAGAATATAGATTATAGAACAACGAATATAGAACAGATTATTAAAGGTAGAATGAACCTTAGAATTTAAAACTTGGAGTGGCAGAGCTGGAAGGAACTTTAAAATATAAAATTGAGAATTTTGGGGCTAGAAGGCATCTTAAGTTCATCTGCTGTAAACCTGATTTTACAGATGAGGAAACTGAGGTCCAGAGAGGTTAAGTGATTTTCCCAGGGTAGTAAGTAGAAGATTCTGGATTTGAATCCAGGTCTTATACTAGAATAAACCTGTCTTTTGAGAAAGTAATATGGATTTCACCTAATTAGCTCCTCAAAGGAGATGATCCCTGGGTATTTATCTGGGGGGATCTTCTCAGGATATATCTGGAGGTTATATCTGTTAGAAATCACAGACACACCCTTCGCTTTGTGAAATAAAGGGATGCAATGTTCCCTAAAAGCAGTAAACACCTTTAGTTGCCTGGAGATTTAGACTCCTAGAAATGTTTCCCAAAGATTAGAGGATATACTGGACTTGCCAGTGAGTTAGTCTCCTGCAGCCTTTTTGAGCAAACCCAGAAAATATCAGACATATTTGGCTGTTTGCTTCTGTTGGACCTTGGTTATAAAACTCCTCACCACCCTGGCCACTACCCTTTGGCTCCTAGATCATAGGCTCAGGGTGTCAGGCAGGGTTGGCCCTGACAAGGGGTCCTCTCAGAAAGACAGGCCAACAGGGTCTGCCCTTCAGCTCTGCATCCCAATCAGCCTCCCCCCTTATTTGTGGACTCTTCTTGCCTGCTTGTTCCTTTGGCTCAATCGATCCTCGAATGTCACCCGAGGAACATGTAAATTCGTGCTCTGCCTTCCAGGGAGCTTCCTGTGTCCTTTCTCAAGGATTATTTATTCCAAAAGTCAAGGAACAAAGCAGTCGAGCCCAGGGAGACAGAACTAGCTGAGACCCAGAGAATGTCAGAGCTTAGAACAGAGGTTTGTGAACTATGGCCCTCCGCCTGTTTTTGTACCCTGGGGAGCTAAGAGTGGTTTTTTACATTTTTAAATCCAATAAAATTTTATTTAAAAATCTAAAAACTATCCTTAGCTTGAGGGGCTGTACAAAACACTCTATAGTTTGCCAAGCTCAGCTTAGATACAGAATGTAGAATGCCAGAATGGAAGGGGCCTCAGAAATGAAATAGAATATTAGCAATAGAAGGGACCAGAGATAGGAAAGCATTTGAATGGCAGACTTGGCAGGGCCCCTGGAACATAAAACACCAATTGTCATGGAGGGAAACCAACGTTAAGAGACCCTTTAGCTTCAACTCTTCCCTTCATCTAGCAGACAAAGAAATTAAGGTCCCTGGAGAATTTAAGTGAGATCCAATGAATTCTGATAGAAAAAAAAGCAATGTATCACGATTAGCTAGGAGAGGGGAGCTCCAGTCTTAGGTCTGGTAGTGGGTGACTTGCTCTGTGACCTTGGGCAAGTCGTTAAGTTTTTTCTAGATCTCTGTTTTTCCATCTGTAGAATGATGGGATTGAATTAGATCTTTAGTTTTCTTTTCTTTTCTTTTCTTTCTTTCTTTCTTTCTTTCTTCCTTCCTTCCTTCCTTCCTTCCTTCCTTCCTTCCTTCCTTCCTTCCTTCCTTCCTTCTTTCTTTCCTTCCTTCTTTCCTTCCTTTCTTTTCTTTTTTTCTTTTCAGAGGGGGGAAGGCAGGGCAATTGGGGTTAAGTAACTTGCCCAAGGTCACACAACTAGTAAGTGTTAAGGGTCTGAGGTCAAATTTGAACTCAGATCCTCCTGACTCCAGGGCTAGTGCTCTATTTACTTCACCACCTAGCCACTCCTCTTTCTTTCTTTCCCTTCTGCACTGGGGTTAAGTGATTTGCCCAGGGTCACACAGCTAGTAAGTGTCTGAGGTCAGAACTGAACTCAAGTCCTCCTGATTCCAGGGCTGGTGCTCTATCCACTGCACCACCTACCTGCCCCTGGACCATTAGTTTTCAAATGATAGTCTGGGGAATTTTAGGGTGCCCTAAGACCCTTTTGGGGTCCTCAAGGTCAGAACTATTTTAACAATAAGTAATACTAAGATGTTTTAATTTCTAACATTATAAATATAGCTCACATAAACAAAAGCTTTCTGGAGAGTCCCCAATAATTTTTTAAGAGTGTGAAGGGATCCTGAGACCAAAAAAATGGAGAACAAAAAGATTATATAATCTTTAGGGGCCTCTGTAGCTCTAATGATTTATCTATGACTTTTCTTGAAATCACAGGTCATATAGCTGTCAATTCAAACCAAGGTCCCATGTTCTTCTCCCTGGAACATTCATTCTATTTGTTGCCTTTTCTCCCTGGAATATCTTTCCTTTAGGCCAGCACCCTTCTCCCATTGGTGAGTTCCTTCTGGGGCCTCCATTTTCAGGAAGGATCAGGGGTGGGGAACCTGCCTCCTTGAGGCTACATGTGTCCTCTAGGTCCTCAAGTGCAGCCCTTTGACTGAATTCAGACTTCACAGAACAAATCCCCTTAAAAGAATTTGTTCTGTAAAACTTGGACTCAGTCAAAACCTGCCTTGAAGTGGCAGGTTCCCCACTCTTAGAGGTGGACCAACCTTTATTCCCCTCTGAACTTTGTTCTTGGCTTTTTAGACTTCAAAACCACAGTGACTCCCTTTGTTTGTCATCTTTTCCCATCAGAATATAAGCTCCTTGAGAGCAGGAATAGTCTCTTTTTGCTTATACTTGTGTTCCCAGAGCTTAGTAAGTGCTTAATAAATGCTTCTGGCCTTGCCATGCACTAAAATCACCAGATCTGCTCTGGGTTCCAATTGAGTACATTCTGGGCCAAATGTCTGTCACCAGACGGGGAGATATTGCTTCCTCAGCACTGTTCCTCCATCACCATGTGTTCCCCTTTTTTGCCCCAGTGGTTCCTCGGCTATCTCTGCCAGATGTTGCCAGGGGCTGTCCTGATGCTGCCTGCCTTCACTTGGCCAGCATCTGTGACAGCTTTGCTGATGGTTGCACCTCAGAAAACTCTCCAAACCTATCTACTCTGAAATTCAAACCTTCTCAAGGTTTCTGCTGGGTTTAGAAAAGCTATGTCCCCAAGTACCTCATGAAGATGTGACCTTGAATGAGATACTCAGTTTCTTCTGCCCCAAATACCAGCACAGATAGCCCCAGAAGCTATCACAGGCCTACCTTTGGGATGTGGTCCTGTGTTTTGGAACTGAGCAGCCACACAAGAAGAAAAAGTACACTTAAGGAAAAATGGAGCATAAGCCATGAGAGGTCCATAAAAGGAACACTGAAGGTGAGGGTGGGGGAGCCCTGGAGGACCCAGTGGGGAGTGTCATGACTGCCACAAGGCATGCAGGTGAAAAAAGAAGAGCTTTGCAAAGTAAGAAAAATTAGGTTAGCTTCCCCATCCTTTGCTGGCCTTCAATTCAATTCAATTTAATAAGCATTTATGCTTTTGGCCTTGTGGTTTCTTTATAAGCACAGCTCATCTTTGGCAAGGACAGCCTTGTCTTTCACGGTACACCTGCAGCAGCTAAGTGGTGGGCCTGACAGAACTCCCCGGGGAAACAACAGCTGGTTTCGACACCTGGAAAGATTCCACCTCCCTCTTGTCTTTTGTGTGAAGACATAGAATCACCATCTGCTGGCACCATCACCCTTTCCCACCCAACCTGACTGATCATGGCTGAATGCCAGCTCAGGACCCTTGGACCTGGGGCTTTCCCTGACTCTGGGCCTAGGATTCTGGAAGGTCAGAGCAAGAAGGAACTCAGAACGTAGGACATAGAATGTGGACTCTGGGAAAGATATCAGGACACAGAATGATACAGAGCAGGAAGGACTCTTGGCATATAGAACATGGGAATGAGATGGGATCTTAGGATATAGGCTCATAGGATATAAACTGCAAAGTCCCTTAGATTACAATATAATCCAACTCTTTTATTAAAAAAAATGAGTCAACTGAGTCCCAGAGAGTAGAAGTGATTCACCCAATATTACACAGCAGCAAAGCCAATATTTAAAACTAATTCCTTTGACTCCTAATTTTACAGATGAGGAAACTGAGTCTGAAAGAGATGAAATGACTTGCCCAGGGTCACTTGACCTAGCCACTGTATATGACAGAATTTCTAACTCCTAAGTCCTGTACTTTCTATCCCTTGTGCTATCTAACCTCCTAATTTTACAGGTGAGGAGACTGAGACTCAGAGAGGCTATTGTCACTTGCCAAAGGCCACACAGACAGTAACTGGCAGAACTGGGATTTGAACCCAGATCCTGTGACATTTCAAGCCTAGTCTAGTGCACTTTCCATTACCCCATATCCATTATTTAACTCAACCCTGACTTCATTTCTGTGAGTTAGGCAGGGTGTGTATTATTATCCCCATTTTATCGGGGATGAAACTGATCCCTGAGCCTATAAGTAACTTGCCTAAGGTCACAGAGATATAGATCTGAGAGGTTAAGGAGTGGCAGAGCCAGGATTTGGTCCAGTTTTTAATGTCATCCAGAAACCTTTATCTACTTCACAGTTTTGCCCAAGGCTGGCCCAAGTCACTCTCCACAACACATCCTTCCCTCCTCCCCTCTCCCCCTTTCTCTGTACTATAATTCCTCGAGAGCCTTTATGGGGAAATGTGAAATTGGAAATTGAAGCTTGGAGGTCATAAACAAAGAGACAAGTAAAGTGGAGCTTTGGGAGTTTTTAAGTGAGGGAAGAGGTGGGGAGTGGGGGAGGGGATAACGATGCATTATGAAAAGGGTAGGCCAGCTCTTGGGAGTCATAAATCTTTCACTGACCAAACTGCCCATTCTGATGGAGAAGATGAAGTTTTTAGGGAGCTGAGCACATGGTTGGCCTGATGCCCGATGCAAGGCTGGGAGTGATGGAGGAGGTGTGGTAGTCTGGGAAACACTGAAACCAGGGACCATCTGCAAAGAGAGGGCTTTATTGGGGGTCAGGGCTTGAAAATATTGAAAAAAGAAACATATAGGGAAGAAAGAGAAGGGAAGCTTATTTACTGAACTAGGGAATATTCCACCCACCCATCTGGAAGACATATTTTATGACCAGGTCTGAAATGGACACAGGCTGGGACAACTGTTCCAAAGCATCCAGGGACATTCCCCTAACGGTAAGAATTATGTAGCAGCTTGGTGCCTCAGGGGTTAGAATGATCCAAGCCTTAGCAAACCTTAAAGTACTAGCTATTGTTATTATAATTCCTATTTATAAAGCATCTTGTATTTTGTGAAAAGCTTTTACAATCGTCCAAGGAGGTTTGTAGTAGAAAAAATGATCTCCATTCGACAGATGAGGCACCTGCAGCTGAAATCCAGGCCACACAGCTGTGTAGAGTTAGACCACGTCTCCTGTCTTTCCCCTAGGCTCTACTGCCAATTCAATTCAACATATATTGAACCCATACTATGTGTAAAGTGTTGTCCTAGGCACTGGGGATCCAATGATGAAATAATAGCAGTTTATAATTCTTTGGTACTTTATTGGTTACAAAATACTTTATATACACTGTGCTCTTAGAGATCCGCACAGCAGCCTTTGGAGGTAGGTAGCATAGGCATTCCTTTTGCCATTTCACAGATGAAGAAACAGGTTCAGAGAGGGATTGAAGTTGCCAAGGTTATGTGTACTTGAGTACTGTACTTGTCCTAGAGATGTTAATATCCTTAAGAAAATCCTCAGACACTTACTAGCTGTGGGACTTTGGGCAATGCATTTTACTGCTATCTGCCTCAGTTTCCTCATGTGAAAATGGATAATAATAATGGCACCTACCTCCCAGGATGGTTGTGAGGATAACAGACAATATTTGTAAAGCCTTTTGCAAACCTTAAAGTAGTATATAAATGATAGCTATTATTATTAGCTGTTATTAATAATTTATTATTTTTATATAGCATCTGTAAATTCCATGTCCATTATATCAGTGCTTTTTTTTTTTTTTTGGTTTGTTTTTGCTTTTTGGAGGAGGGGGGAAGGCAGGGCAATTGGGGTTAAGTGACTTGTCCAAGGTCACACGGCTAGTAAGTGTTAAGTGTCTGAGATCACATTTGAACTCAGGTCCTCCTGACTCCAGGGCGGGTGGTCTATTCGCTGTGCCACCTAGCTGCCCCCATATCAGTACTTTCTTACGAGTCCTGTGAAATACGTATGGATATTTATTACCGTATTCATTTGATGGACTCGAACCCAGTTTCTTTTAATGTATTCTTTCTAGGGCTCTTCTCACTATATTCACCTATCTCTGATTTCAAGTTCTTCTTGGTGAATCAGACTATTTAAGTTTCCTCAAAGGTTTCTTCCTCCTTTCCCCTTTCCCACTTTGATGAAAGCATTATTAGAACTGATTTTCCCTAAGTCCTTGGGCACAGGTATGTTGTCCTAAAGAGCCCCACTTTGAATGAGTGTCACCATGGTGCCTGAGCCTCATAAGATTATAGGATTTAAAGGCTTTGATAAAATTGTGACATGTCAGTTGGTCTTAGGATACTCCTGTTCTCCTTTTCCTGGGGGTTTTCTTCCTTCAGTCATACTACTCACTTTTCCCCCAAAAGGCTGATGCTCTGCCCTCTTCCTTTCTGTCAAGGTAATAGGAAGAGGTTCTGATATGCTCCTTCACACTCAAGTGTGTATGTGACTGATAGCATCATTACATGGGAGTGCCTGAAACTTTTCCTAGTTGTGTCAGCCTCAGCAAGTCGCTTAACTGCTATCTGCCTCAGTTTCCTCACCTGTAAAATTGGGATAATAACAATCCTTTTGTCCCAGGGTATTGTGAGGATCTAAAGAGATGATATAGGAGCAAAGTACTTTACAAACGTTAAGGTCTGATACAAATGCTAGCTATTTTTGTTATTAGCTGTGTGCCCTTGGGAAAATCAGTCTACCCATACGGGTTTCTGTTTCCTCACCTGAAAAATGAGGGAGCTGGACCGCTAAGATGTCTTCTAAATCCTGTGATTCTATTGTGCTCTGTGCTCTAACGGTCTCCAAGAGTAGTCCTACCCCACTCTCTCATACCCTTCCAAAGGAGCACTACTTCTCAATGACCAAAGCAAACACCCTGGCCCCACGCTTTAAATGTATACACATTCATGCTTTGAATCAGTATCTCTACTACTCTACTACAGGAGGCGCTTACTAATTCTTAGGATCAGAGACCTCAGAGATTATCATGTTTGGTGAACTGGGCCTGGGTTTTACTTTGGAAATGCCACTTTTTTTTTCTCAGAGATTCACTCAATTGTTAATCCCAACCCCAAAGGCTTTTTTGGAGGCACAAGAGATGATCATGGCAAATGGGAGGGGAGGCCTTAGAGGGAAATAAGGCTGGGCCCCTAAGGAGGAGTCCCTCTTATTTCTGTATTCACTGGGTCCATCTGTCTGTTCTTCTTCAAGCTTGTCCTCTCTCAGCATTTGGTTTGTGTTAGGCTCCTAAAAGAGGCAAGCCGGCATTTTCAGTGCAGCTGAACAGTGAGGGATGGAGTCAAGGGAAATGGAATTATTCTCTTTCTTTAGGGTCACAGCTGTAAACACTTCTCTTTGATGAGGTAGGTGCCATACCAGTCCCTCTGCAGGGGCTTTGATGCCCTTGGTAGTTGCTGCTAACACAACTGTCACTCTGAAATTTGTGGTAAAGTATAAAGGGCACCTGATTTAGAGTCATGGGACCTATATTCAAATTCTGCCTTGGATACCTGACACCTGTGAGACTTTGGGCAGGTGACTTACTCTCTCTAGACCTCAGGTTTTTCATCTGTAAAATGTGAGGGTTGGCCTAAATGGCCTCAGAGCTAAAGCCTTTCTGGCTTTAACTAGATCTATGATCCTGTATCTGTGTGCTCTGTATTCTATGTTGGGAATATGCTGGCAAATGTTTAACAACCAGCTTTCTGAAAAAAAAAAAGAAGTGCACATGACATATTTTTAAGTTTAATCTGCATTATTAACTTCTTTTCCATCGTTTTCTCAAGTTTAGAAATCAACAAAACAAAAATCAAGGTCTGCAGTGTTTTCAAATTTCTGAGGTATAAGTGCTCACCCTGACAATTTAACAATTGGCTCTCAGGAACTGGTTTGAGATAGTTCTGGAACATCTCTGGTTCTATGCCTTATCCAACCGGTAATTTTCAGTGTGCCTTTGGGGAAGTTGCTTAACTTCCCTTCATCTCTAAAATCCTGCCCAGATTAAGCCACAAGAATATTTATTGTGAATGTCTAATGAGATATAGTTTGTGAAAGTGCTTATCAAATGAAAAATTGTTATTCTTTTTATTATTATTATTATTACAATAATAATAATAGTTATTATTATTATTTTCACCAGACCCATGATTTAATTGATGCAGGGAGCTCTTGGTGAGGAATTTCTTTTATCAGTGCAGGTTAGCATCCTCTTAAAATTATAGTTTTGGACAGTTGTCTATGGTACCAAAGTTTAAGTGACTAGCCCAGGGTCACATGGCCAGGACATGCCAGAGGCAAGACTTGAAAGCCAGCTCTCTACACACTGAACTACCCTGCCTCTTCCTTCATTGTTCTTGTCAGCTCATTCTTCTTACTTTTTCCAGCTGAATTCATATAGAAATGGTTCCAGGACAAGTTACTATGCTGCTATCCTTTTTTTGTATTGTCTTTTAGGGGCTGTTGTACAGGTGGGTAAAAGAATTGCTTTTAGTGGGTGTATAAAGTTCACATTAGGATGTAAGCTCATTTTCTGTAGGTTCACTAAAAGCATCTTTGGTACAGCTCCCATGGCAAACGGGACCACAGGGATGGCATGTACCTTATCCTGTTCTCTTATGACTTTGATTTCCTTGGTCAGATCTCTATATTTTTGTTTCATGTAACTTGGAGGCTTTGGATATTTGGGGTGGCAGAATCTAGGAAAATGTAGTTCTTCAGTTTTATGCATCTAGGTGAAGTAGGTGACAGTTTGGTCTTTGATAATAGCTTAGGAGTTCTTGAGTATATTTTGCGGTCTTGATATGTAATATGGGAATTTTCCTTGGTCAGTCCATGAAAGATATTGAATCTCTGATGTATAATTTGAGCTACCAAGTCAGGTCAATAAACACTTATTAAGCACTTGGTGTGTGGGGGTGTTCAGACAGGACTAGCATCTCTGGTGTGAAGGCTGTCAAGTCCTTTTCAGGGCTGCTCATCCACCTTTGGTGTCTACCCAATCCACTTAACTCTCACCTGTGGCTCTGAGAAGCTGGAGCATGTGTGTGGCCACACCCCAGTAAACCATTTTGGCAGGCAGGCTAAACCAGGTTGAAAGTAACCAAGGGGTCTCAAACCCATTGGTGAGTTAGGGGCAGGTGTCTAACCTAAGCATGTGAAGACTTCCCCTAGTGAAATGGATGGGTGAGAACAATTCATGTTCTGTGTTCACAATAGCCATGAAACCAACTGAAGTAGGAGCTATGGAGCACTTAGAGCTTGGCAGACACCAAAGACACCAAGGTCACCCACTGTATCTTGAGCCATCACCAGTTACCTTGACCCTGTTGTGCCATTGAACTGTAATTACTCTGAAAGAGAGAGGCCAAAAAGGTTGTACAATTCTGCTTCACTTAAATTCAATTTATACATGAATCAAAAGATACCACCTATACCATTTTACCTATCTCAAAGTCCTGAGGTGAAAGGCAAGTACCAAAGCAGCAAGTGTGAATACACTGGGAGCTGTAGTCACCACCCTGCACACAGGCAGTCCAAGCCATAGGGCCATCTTCACCCTGGAAGCAGCAACAGGATTTGGCAGCCCCATGGGTGTCTGAGCTGCTTTTTAAGGACCATACTACTCACCTCCTGGTGTGAGAAATAGGCTAGAAGAGGCACCCTAAAATTTTTCTGCTTACCCAACCCTTACCTGATTACCAGGGCAGGTGGGATCCCATCCTGTGGTTGAAGGATAAAAAAATGTGCAAAAACTTTTGAAAAGATGATTCCACTTACCATTGAACATGGAGTGTACACACACTTACAGGCAAAACAAAATCCTATAGATCTGAAAGATAAACAGTTCTTGTTGCAAGAGAACTTGGCAGGTATTATATCCAAAGAGCAGCCCTGATTGAAACAAGGCTAGCAAATGAAGATCAACTTACTGAAGTTGGAGCAGGTTACACGTTTTTCTGGAGTGGACACAATGAAGGGGAGTGAGGTAAAGCTGAAGTAGCTTTTGCAATCAAAATTAACCTACTCAACAAGCTTGTATGCCTACCAAAAGGAGTGAATGACAGGCTCATGAAAACATGATTACCACTTGCAGTAAAATGACACACTGCTATCATCAGTGCCTATACTCTCGCCATGAAGAAACCTGAGAAGGTTAAAGAAAAATCTTATGAAAACCTAGAGACTTTTATCATCAATATGCCAAAAGAAGACAAGTTCATAATTCTGGGAGACTTTAATGCTAGAGTAGGCTTAGACTACCAGACATAGCAGAGAGTCTTTGAGAGGAATGGAATTGGAAACATCAACAGCAGTGGTCACTTACTACTGAAGATTTGTACATCTGATGATCCCCAACACTGCCTTCCATTTACCTAAATGTAATAAAACTTTGTGGATGCACCCTCACAGCAAAATTTGACATTTAATAGACTATGTGATTGTAAGGAGAAGAGACAGACAGGATGTGAGAGTGATGAAAGCAATGTGTGGCGCAGAGTGCTGGACTGATCATAGACTTATCCTTTCCAAGTTAAATATTCACATTCAACTAAAGTGGTATCCCTAAGGCAAAATGTCTACCAGAAGACTTAATGTTAACAGATTAGAGTGCTTCTCTGAGCAGGAACAGTTTGTTGCTAACTTGGAGGGCAAGTTGAACCAACACATGGTTGGCAACAACCATGGAGCAGAAAAGGAGAAGGCAGCTTTCAGATATTTGGTGTACAACACTGCATTTACTCATCTGGGTCAGAACACTTGCAAACATCAAGAATGATTTGATGAAAATGATGGCAAAATTCAGAAGCTGCTAAATGAAAACTGAGAACTCAACAGGGTTTACCAGCTGGACAATTAATCCATTTCTAAGAAGGCAGCATTTAATTCCATCAAAAGTAAAGTACAAGTGAAGCTTAAAGAGATACATGATTCTTGGCTCAGTAGGAAGGTAGATGAAATTCAGTTTTATGCTGATAGTAACAATACAAAATGCTTTTATGATACCCTGAAGACTATCTGTGGTCCAAAGACCTGTGGTGCATCTCAACTACTCAGTGCTGATAGAACCACATTGATTAGTGGTAAGGATATGATCCTAGAGAGAGAGGCTGCACATTCTCATAGTGTTCTCAACAGACCATCATCAATCAATGCTGAAGCCATTGACCATTTACCTCAGGTTGAAGTCAATCTCTTTCTAGACAAATTTCCAAATGAAAAAGAGGTTTGGAATGCCATTAGGATCCTCTCCTATGGCAAAGCACTTGGTACTGATTTTATTCCAGCCAAAATTTACGAGATGGGTGGGGACAAGTTCCATTGCTCATACAAAAGCTGACTGAGATTTTCCAGGTTACATGGCAAGAGGAGGTTATCCCCCCGGGGTTCGAGGATACCTCCATTGTCATTCTCTATAAAGGTAAAAGAAATAGATTGTCTTGTGACAATCACAGGGGAATCTCTCTCTTAGTCATTGCTGGCAAGATTCTTGCCAGAGTTCTCCTTAATAGGCTGATGCTTCACTTGAAAGACGATTATCTACCTGAGAGCCACTGTGGCTTCAGAAAGAGCTGAGGTATGATAGATGTGGTGTTTGCTGCCAGACAACTCCAGGAGAAATACTAAGAGTAGAACAAGGGTCTGTATACAACATTTGTAAATCTGACCAAGGTCTTTGATACTGTCAGTCATGAGGGCTTATGGAAAATTATGTCAAAATTTGGTTACCCAGAGAAGTTGATCAGTATTGTACATCAATTTCATGGTGGCATGCTTGCCCAGGATCTGGGTAATGAACAATGCTCTCCTGCCTTCCCAGCCACCAGTGGAGTGAAACAAGGCTGTGTTTTCAGCAATGTTGTCAAATGCCTTCAAACAGGATGAACACAGCTTCAAGATCAGCTACCACACTGACGGTAAAATTTTTTTTAACATTTAATTTTGGTTTATTTACTTTTAGTTTACAACATTCAGTTCCACAGTCCCTTGAGTTTCGGATTTTTGATGGTAAATTTTTCAACTTGAAAAGGCTACAAGCCAAGACCAAAGTGGAGGGAATGGTGGTGCATGATTTTTTGGGTGCAGATGATTGTGTACTCAATGCAGCCTCTGAAGCTGAGATGCAACAAAGTATGGGTTGATTCTCTGCTCCTTGTACCAATTTTGGCCTAACAATTAACAGCAAGAAAACAGAACTTCTCTACCAGCCAACAGCACTGCACCATCCATGCATGTAACCATTGGTTACAGTAAATGGAGAAGTTTGGAATGCTGTGTTCACTTGCCTTGGCAGTATACTTTCCAGGGATGTACATACTGATAATGAGGTTGACACATGCATTGCCAGAGCTAGCTCAGTGTTAAGGGGGCTCCAAAGAAAAGTATGGGAGAGAATAGGTATTAGACTGACTACCAAACTGAAGGTCTGCAGAGCCCTTGTGCTGACCTCATTGCTATATGCCTAGGAAACCTGGACAGTATCTCAGCACCATGTCAGGAAATGGAATCATTTCCATTTGAATTGTTTAAGGAAGATTCTGAAGATCACCTGGCAGAATAAAATACCAGACATTGAGGTCCTTATTCAAACTCTACTGCAGAGAGCACAACTATGAACGGCTGGCCGCATTGTTTGATTGTCAAATGTATGCTTGCCTAAAAGACTATTTTATGGAGAACTCACACAGGGTAAGCGGTCACGTGGGGGTCAGAAAAAGCAACACAAGGATACTCTCAAGGTCTCTCTTAAGGACTTTGGAATTGATTGTATGACCTAGGAGACACTGACAGAGGCAGGAAGACCTGAGTTCAAATGTAGCTTCATTTACTTATTAACTCGGTGACTATGACTAAACCTTCACCTATTTTAGTTTCCTCAACTGTGAAATGGAGATAATAATACCCCTACCTGTTAGCTATATTGTGAGGATCAAATGAGGCATTTGTAAAGCATTTAGCATAGTGCCTGGCACATAGTAGGCCCTTAATCAATGCTTGTTCCTCATCCTCCCTTGCTTCCCTACCCCTTTAGCGGAATAGTCATCCATTGTTGTTGTTGCTGTTCAGTGGTTCAGTTGTGTCTTACCCTTTGGGATCCTGTGGACCATATCATGCCAATATTGTCCATGGGCTTTTCTTGGCAAAGATATTGGAGTGGTTTGCCTTTTCTTTCTCCAGTAAATTAAGGCAAATAGGGTTAAGTAATTCACCTAGGGTCACATAGTTAGTAAGTAAGTATCTCAGGTTTTATTTGAACTCAGATCTTGGCTGCCTTCATGAGGGAGGTATAAAAAGAATTACCTTTGCTACATTGAGGATCCAGTTGAGATTATGTAACATAAATTTGTTGTGGACGTAGTCAGCATTGTTTTATAGTTTTCTTGGCTTGCTTCAGCGGTACATGAATACACAGTGTCTTGCTAGGTATTTATGTTAAAATTTTAAGGCCTGCAGTGATACCTTGTACAGTTTCTTTTCTTGAATGATCTGCATTAATTGCTGAGTTACTTATGGATAATCCTTTTGTAGTTTCTAGAGCAACAAGCTGTTCTTCAATTTCCATCCACAAATCATTGCACAAATAAATCATCATCATCATCATCATCACCATCATCATCATCATCATCACCATCATCATCACCATCACCACCATCCTTATTTTTATTGGAGGTCACAAGGAGTCCATCCCAGGACTTGAAGCTGAACTTTTCCAGACCTGGAGCTAAAGAGCAAACATGCCGCTAGTAGAATAGCTACTGCTGGGAGTGGGCTGTTCTTCCCTTTCCCTGTGGTCTTCCCTTTCCATTCATGTTCCCTATTTTGGTCACTTTCATTCCAAATTTTGGTGGAGAGGGGTTTTGAAGAAAAGGAAATCTTTTTCTTCAGTTCCCCAGCGGTAGGGTTCCCTCATGGTTGATTTGGGCATTGCCATAGAAATGAGTAGAATTGATAAGTTTCTAGATCATAGTCAGGAAATCTCCTATGATCCCAATAATCTACGATTCTCCTTGACTTCCTCCTATCAATATCCTCAGTCTCTTGGAGGGGGTGAGGTTGGACACCAAAGGCAGGAGCTCTGGTCTCCCTTAAACGTAGGTAGCACCCCTTCACCTTTGGACCCCTAGAACCATGGACACTAGGTTGGGAAAATCTTGGGATGGTGGTCCCAGGAGGAGTTGTCTGAGAGAAGAGTAGAGAAGAGGAGAAGAAAGAAGGGAAAGAAGGAATTCCCTTCTTTGCAAGTCACCAGAGATGCTTAAGGTGCCAGTGCCATAAAATTCACGCACAGTAGGCTGGGGTTGGGTGATAAAAGGTGACCATCCCTCACCCCAAACCACAGAACATAAAAGAATTGGTGTTTTCCTTTCCTCTAGATTCTCAAACTGCAGACCTGAGGATATTACCTGTTGTGGTTGAATTGTTTGTCATGCCTGACTCTCTATTACCCCCTTTTGGGGTTTTCTTGGCAAAGATACTGGAGTGGTTTCCCATTACCTTCTTCAGTTCATTTTACATATGAGGAAACCAAGGCAAACAGGGTAAGTGACTTGCCCAGGGTCACTCAGCTAGTAAGTGTCTGAGGCTGGATTTGAACCCAGGAAGATCTTCTTGACTTTAGGCATGGCACTCTATCCACAGAGTCACCCAGCTGGCCTTGAATGCCTGGTAGAAGTGTTTGAATCTGATCATCCAAAAAGCACTCCCCATGCCCATCTGACTCAGGGTTCTGACTCGGGAGCACCAATGGCTTCACTGTCAAGCTCCAAAGGTCAAGGTGCTCTCTCATGCAGTTCTTGCTTTATAACTCCAGGAATTATTCTGAACCCTTCTCAAACTTATGTTTCTAGCCTACACCACTATTCATCTCTGCACCAAACCTCCTGAGGTAACAAGCTCTGTATATTTATTCCCAGCTTTGGGAAGTCTCTTACCTGTCCTCAGACGACCTTCTTGGAGATCCAGGGAATTGCTGGGGAGGGAGCAGGCCTAGTTCTAATAGAGCCTCACAGGACTCACCCTGGTTGACCCCTCTGCTTTTTCTAAGTCATCACCTTTTCTCTCTGGCTGGGAGAGCTTTGTCTGCTAAAGTCAATTGCTGGCATTGATAGTGCAGGTGGCAGTGAGAGGGAGGCTGGGGGAGGGGCAGGGGCAGGGGAAGTGAGAGGTGGATTGGTAGCCCAGAGGCCCAGCTTAGAGACCCCTGCCTTTGGTCCCTATTCTCTATAATGACAATTATCTTTGTCTCTACTTTTTATTATTTTTATTATTATTACTATTAAATGAGATGAAGTATGTAAAGTGTCGTGCAAACCTTAAAGTACTAAGTAAATGCTAGCTATTACTATTATCATCATCACTACTACTACTACTACTACAACTACTAGCACTATTACTACAACTAATACTACTGCAACCACTACTGTTACTACTACTACGACAGCTCCTCCTCCTCCTACCACTACCACAGCTACTATTACTACTACTATCACGACTTTGTATATGATCACAGGAAAGTCATTTTAACTCCCTAGGTCTTGGTTTCCTAATCTGTATAATGGGGTAATAATTCTTGCGCTATCTACTTCATAGGCTTGTCACAGGAAAAAACACTTTGTAAACCTTGAACTGTTCTAGAAATGTACTATTGCCTAGTACGTTAGAGCAACTTATTTTCTCTTTTCAATAACCCTTTGAAATCAGTAGTGCAAATGTTATTTTCTTTGATTTACAGGATTTATGTCGTTTAGTTATTTTTCAGTCCTGTTTGACTCTTTGCGAACTTGATTGGGGTTTTCTTGGCAAAGATACTTCTTCTCCAGATCATTTTACATAGGAGGAAATTGAGGCAAACAGGGTTAAGTGACTTGCCCAGGGTCACACAGCTGATAAATGTGTGAGGCCACATTTGAACTCTGGAAGATGAGTCTTCCTGACTCTGGGCCTGGTGCTCTATCCACTCTACCACCTAGCTATCCCAAAGGATTTATAGATTTAGAGCTGAAGGGACAGAAGCCATCTTTGCCCAACCTCCTCATTTTACAGATGAGGAAGGTCAGACCCAGAGAAGTTAATAAATGGCCCAAGATGACACGGGGAGTCAGTAACAAAGCTGTGATGGGCACTTGGTACCTGTGGCTCCAAGTTCAGCCCACTTTCCACTATACCATAATTCTAAGGTTCCAAGATGGGTGAGCTGCTCAGCATCCTCCAGAGAAGTAGTGAAAAAGATGGAATTTGAACCCAGGTCTACTGACTCCTAGTTCCTAGCCCTTCCCATGATGCAGTGTCCATTCTACTTGGTTTTGACCACAGCCCTTTGGGTGAGTGCTTTCCCATTTGGCCAACCCCTGCTCCTGGAGGAATCAGGATGAGTCTGCCTCTTTTGGAGGGCAGAAGGTCAATGGGAGCTGGAGTTCTTGTGTCAGAAGAGCGTTTTCTGCTTCTGCCCTGAGTATTGTCTGAAGGCAGATTTTGGGGCAGTTCTGTCTGAACCTTTTTCTACAGCTAGAGCCCTCGGAGAGATCACACAGCCTCCTTCTTCAGAGAACAGCTGAAGGATGGGCTGGCTTGCTCATTAAAATCGAATAAGGCTGCAAATTATGAGACGTAATTACAGTAAATACATCTTGGGGCCTGTGCAGGCAGAGAGGAAGCCGAAACGTGATGCTATCTCTGAGAGGGCTGTCTTCTTCCTTGGTCAGCAAGCACTTATGTTACACGTTGGTCCCTAGAATTGTTTTGGGTGTACCAGCTCCTCCAGCCTAGAAGAAGTCCACCAGTGCCTGACCACCCTCCTTGACAGGTGAGATTGAGATTACCTGAGCTGGCAGGGGGAGAAGAGACCAGAGAAGACCAGGAGGAAGGGGCAGCTGGGACCTGAACCTGACTGCTATCTCTGTCCTGGAACTGGGCCTGCTAAAGGAGGTCTGGTAGCAGCTAGCTCAGTCTGATGCAATGGAAAGATCATGGGGTTTGGAGCCAGAGGCCCTAGGTTTGAATCTAGACCATACTACTTATTAACTCAGTGATCTTGACCAAGATTTAGCTTCTCTGGGGCTCTTCTGCAAACTTAAGGCTCAAAGGTGTCTAAATCCTCTAAATCCTAGAAAAGATATTTAAAGACAAGTCCATAGGGTAAAAGAATGAGGACTGGAGCCTATACATTATAAAGAATCAGTCAACAAACGTTTCATTCTTTATGTAAATAGTATTTTATTTTTTCCAATTACATGATAGTTTTCAACATTCATTTTTTATAAGATTTTGAGTTCCAAAATTTTCTCCCTCTCTTCTTTAACTCCCCCCTCCCCAAAATGGCAAGCAATCTGATATAGGTTGTACATGTGCAATCATGTTAAACATATTTCCACATTAGTTACAAGTATTTCTTAAGTGAATACTATACACCAGAATGGGCAGCTAAGAGCACAGTGGATAGAGCACCAGGCCTGGAGCCAGCCTGAGTTCAATTCTGGCCTCAGACACTCAGTCGCTGTGTGACCCTGGGCAAGTCGCTTAACCCTGTTTGCCTCAGTTTCCCCGTCTGTAAAATGAGTTGGAAAAGGAAATGGCAAACCACTCCAGTATCTCTGCCAAGAAAACCTCAAATAGGGTCATGAAGAGTCAGACTTGACTGGAAATGACTGAACAGCAACAACAGTATAGCAGGCACTGTGCTAAGTAAGCTCTGGAGCTAGGAAGTCAGTCAGTTAATAAGCATTTAGTGAGTGTTTACCATATACCAGGCATTGTGCTGAATCATAGATTTAGAACAGAAAGGTGCCCTAGAGGCCAACTAGTCCAACCTCCTCATTGTACAGATGAGGAAACTGAGGTTCAGGGATCACAGAGGTCATAACGGTCAGAGGTGGGATTCGAATCCAGATTTTCTGATTCCGGAGTCACTACTCTTTTTGCACTGTACCAAAGCTTCCTTTCATAGCCATTATTTCACTTGATTGGATTTTTTTTGTTTCTATTTAATAGGTAGGGAAACAGAGACTCCTCAAAGTTAGCTGTTCTTTCCCAAGGTCACACAGCTACTAAGAAAGTGGCAGAGACAAGGCTCAAGCCCAGGCCTTCTCATTCCAAATATTTCCACCATCCATCACTGACTGCCCACTGAGGCTAGTGCCAGAAATTCAAGAGAGTTACGAGGGTCAAGTTTAAGGAGCTCTTGGATGTTGTGGGGGGTGGCAGTGGGAATCTTATTAGGGATGAGATATGAGATATGAAATGAGATATGAAAACACTTCAAAAAGCATAAATCACAGTAGAGACAGGAGGGTTTGTCCTTCTTGTTTGAAGATTGCATAGGGACACCCCATTCCAGGATCACACAGAGAGATCAGAGGAGCAACTCATGAAGCTGACACTTTCTCTGGATATTCTCTGAATTTACCCCATCCCTGGGGTCACCTTCTGAGACTGCTGGGTGTGGAATCAGAGAAGCTGGGTTTGGGTCTTAGCTCTGCCACTTAAAACCTGTGGGATCGTGGACATTTCACTCCTCTGGGCCTCAGTTTCCTTATCTGTAAAATTAGGAGGTTAGACTGGATGCATTTTAAGGCCCCTTCAAGCTGCAAATCTGTAATGATGTTATGCCATGCTGAACCTCATTGATAAGCTAGAGCACAGCTAGAAGAAGACGATCAAGATGGCAGGTAATTCATAGTTGTGCCATAGAAGATGATTAGCTTGAAGAAAAGGCTACTGGGGCTGGGGACATGCAAGATACATGCAAAGTAGATGGAAGGTAATCTCAGAGGGGAAGGCACTAGCAACGTATGTGTGGCTGGCTGGATTTTTTTTTTTTTTAGTACAAAGAAGGGAGGCTAAAGGAAGACCACGAAATTTATCTTGAATTTTCTGAAAGATATTTGTGGAAGAGAAACAAGACCTACTTTGCTTGAGTCAAAGAGGAAAATTAGGATCAATGGAGGGGGGCAGTTAAAGGGAGGTGAGTCTAAGTTCAATAAAAGGAGGAAATCTTTTTTTTTGTTTTTGCTTTTTTTGGAGGGCAGTTGGGGTTAAGCGACTTGCCCAAGGTCACACGGCTAGTTAAGTTTAAGTGTCTGAGGCTGGATTTGAACTCAGGTCCTCCTGACTCCAGGACTGTTGCTCTATTCACTGCACCACCTAGCCACTCCCAGGAGTAAAATCTTAATAGTTAGAGAGACCTACCACTGAAATGGGTTGCCTCTGGATGTAGTGAATTCCCTTTCACTGGAGATCTTTGTTTAGAGGTTGGATGTTGCACATGGTACTCATGATTTGGGTAGGGCTTGGACCTGGTGATTCCTGAGGTTCTATCCAGTCCCAGGTCTACAGGTTGTGATCTGTAGAAGGTCCCTCATACTCAGCTCCCTCAACAGTTCCTTATGTGATGTGATATCCAGACCCTTCCTCAATCTGGTTGCCCTCCCTTCGTTTGTCACTGTCTCCCTTAAAGTGTGATCCCACATTCTTTTCTAAATGCTCAGAAACCATCTGTGTTTGAGGAGGATCTAACATCTGGGTCTTGGAAGGAGCAGTTCTTTTGGGATATGAGTTCAGTGGTGAACAGAAGCATCCAGATGTTACTAGTTGTTAAGAGCAGTTATCCGTCTGCAGGAAGGGAGGCTTCTTAGCCAGGGCAGGCGAGAGCATGCAGGCTGACATCTCCATTGAGTCCCCACTTTGGCTCTGACTTACCAGCAAACACTGGTCATTTTATTTCCAGTAATGCGGGTCCATTGGCTAAACATGCCTGGATGTTGCATCCAAGAAGTTACACCTTTGGCTTCTGTGATTCCTTCAGCGCAAACACCAGCACTCCCTCATGTTGATTTAACAGCTTGACAACTCTGTAGGTGGAGAGCTGGCAGGGGGCCAAGCCAAATTTTCTGCTTCTTCCTTTTAATATAAACAGTGCCTTTGATGTGCTTGGGATTTCTTGAATGGACAAATGAACTTGTTTATGTAAAAAGACCCAGCAAAAATTTCCACTGGATAATTGCAGTGTGTTTTCCTATGGTATGGTGGTGCATCTTCAGAGATGCCTTTCATAGGCTAAGACTCTGCTTTCTATATAAAGGCCTAAATACTCAGTGGCTTCTGGTATGTCAATCAGTCAGTTGGTCAACAAGCATTTATTAAGAACTTATTGTTGTGAGGCACTGTGAAGAGCTGCTCTGTCTGTTTACAAATTACTGACTCTTGATTCCAGAGACACAAAAGTGGCTTATTTGAAAGAGGAAAAAATCTCAAGTGATCAAAGCCATCATATGTCACTTTTGCAATCAGAAAACTGGTATCATAGGTCTATGGAATATTAAAGCAGAGCATAGAATGTCAGAGTGGGCAGAGCCCTAGAACACAGAGCACAGAACAGAGATGGTTACAACATCTGAACAAAAAAAAGTTGATATTTGAACTAGACTAGCCTTAGAACATAGAATGTAGATGTTAGCAATCAAAGAAATCTCAGAACAAATGACACAGAACACCTTAGAACACAGAACAATATTTAGTGTTTGGGTTAGAAGGAAACTAAGCAAACAGAATGTTGGAG
Source organism: Pseudochirops corinnae (assembly GCA_028646515.1). Taxonomy (NCBI): domain Eukaryota; kingdom Metazoa; phylum Chordata; class Mammalia; order Diprotodontia; family Pseudocheiridae; genus Pseudochirops; species Pseudochirops corinnae. Next base: position 185,097,462 of record CM053585.1, on the reverse strand, counting down.
ATGGGAGGGACCATCCAGATTATTTAATTCAATAGCTCATTTTTTGGATGAGGAAGTAGGACAGACTGGGGAGGGGATTTGCCTAAAGTTCCATGACTCTTTCTAGGCATCAGCATTTCAGATCTTCTCTCGTGTAAACACAGCTGGATAAGTTGGAGTTAGGACATTGCTTTGCAACTCCTTATAACTGGGGGTGTTCAGGCAGACTGTCAGGGAGCCTGTAGATCAGGAGACTGCTACACTAGGTGGGGGAGGTTCCTCTCTGAGGTCTTTTCTAAGTTAGAGTTTCTATAATTCTGTGATTTTATTTGACTTGTGGTTTGCTAATGGGTGGGCCACCTTCCACTGCCCTAATAATAAGCCAGAGGGCAGAGCTTTAGGGATGTAATATCATGTAGTATGGTGGTTCCTCACTGAGAATTGGTGGTTAATTTTTCCCAGTCCATGAAATTTTTACTACCCAAACACCTTGCTTCTTAAAAACAATTCTGTTACTTTCCAGATGTGTGATTTTGGGTAAGTCATTTTCCTCTCTGAGCCTCAGTTTCCCACTTTGCAGCTAGGTGGGCCAAAGGCAGCGAGGTGGTGCAGTAGATTGTGCCAGGCCTGGAGTCAGAAAGACTCATCTTCCTGAGTTCAAACATGGCCTCAGACACTTAAGAGTTTTGTGATCCTGGGCAAACCGTGTCTGCTCCAGTTACCTCATTTGTAAAATGAACTGGAGAAGGAAATGGCAAATAATTCCAGTATCTTAGCCAAGAAAACCTCAAACGGGGTCACAAAGAGTCAGATACAACTGAAAAATGAGGAAGTAACAAAAAAATGAAAAAAGTTAGGTAAGATAATTTTCCAGCTCTAAAAGTCTGTGATTGTTTTTCTGAAATCCATCAAACAACAGATATTTACTGAATGCTTATGACACACCAGGCCCTAGAGATAAGAGACAAAAGGAACAGTCCCTGACCTCAAGAAGCTTATATTCTATTGAGAAGGACAGCATGTCCTTCTGTGGGTACATGCAAATTGGGACCTTAGAATGTAAAATGTTGTAACTGAGAGGGACCTTCAAATACAGACTGTGACAAGGTCAGACAGAGTGGCCCTTACAGAACATCTATGCCACTTAGTCCTTTCCCTCATTTTACAAAGGAGAAAAGTGAGACTTACAGCATGGAAGTGACCTATCCAAGGTCACACGGCGGAATACATGGCAGATCTGGGACTGGAATCTAGGTCTTCTGACTCCTGCTCTGGTGCTCTTTTCAGTTAATTGGCTTTCATTTATTGATTCATTTCATAAATATTTATTGAGAACCTACTAGCACACCTGAGTTCACTCCCTACAAAATACACATATTGACCCCCATCTCTCTGAATGGCAGCTAGGTGGCATAGTGGATAGAGTGTCAGGTCTGGAGTCAAGAAGATCTGAGTTCAAATTTGACATCAGAGAACTACTCACTATGTGACCTTGGACAAGTCACTTACCTCTATTTGCCTCAGTTTCCTCATTTGTCAAATGAGCTGGAGAAGGAAACAGCAAGCCATTCCAATGACTTTGCCAAGATAACCCCCAAATGGGGTCACGAAGAGCTGGACATGACAAAAATGACTGGACGACAAAAATCCTTGTGAGTATGCTCACAATTCCCTATGTGGGAAAGGGTGGGCCACCTATTTTTGGGGGAATCATGATTATATGTAATGGAAGTACCTTGGAGAGGCTTTGGATCGTGGATAGACACTTTGTACATGGTTCTCTTCTGTGAAACATGCAGTATACAGCAGCCTCTTTGACCAGCTGAGAGTGCATTCAGAGAACACTGTATGCCCTTTCCCCAGCTTTTGGTGGGTTTGATCTGATGTCTTCCCTTCAGCTGTCTCCTTCCAGTGTGATGGCGGGCCCGTTCCAGTTAATGAATGGCCCATGAAAACAGGCCTTGCTTCTTAGCCTCAACATTTGTTCTTTTGTTTTAGGTGAAAGAGATTAATCTGGAAACTGCAGTCTTGTGATTTTTGGAAGGTCAAGAGAACAAGCCACCCAAGGTCCAGTGGTTCTCGTGTGGTTTTTCAGCCAGCCCAACATCGATGTCCTGAGGACTGAGAAATAAGCTTCAGCATCCAACCCAGGAGTAGCTGAGATGAAAATTCATCTGACATGGATGAAACCTTTGAATGTGAGCTTGCTATAGGACCAATTCTAGGGTGACAGTGAGTTAAGTCTGAGCCCACTATTCCCAGAGACTATGAGATGGTGTGAGGAGGGTGTGGGGGGAACAAATCCCCTGTGAAAGGTAATTAAAGTTAATTGGTTGATTGGAAGTGGGGCTCTGCTTGCTGGTGGCTAACAGCAGGAACAACCCAGCTGGAAGGAGGACTTGGGTTGATAGCATTAGAAAAGAGAGCTAACCCTTCAGGAGTACCCCTGGCTCCCCGAGGGGAAGATGCAGCCTGTCTTGCTCTCCAAGAATGAGCCAAGGGCTCTTGTTACATAAAAAATAAATACAAGGTAAGTTTTGGGGAGCAGGAGGACACTAGCCTGAGCACACAGCCCTTCCCTTCAAGGGGTGTCCTAAGGGTCAAGTGAGACAATAATTGTAAAGCACTTAGCACAAGGCCTGGCACGTAGTGAGCGCTACGTAAATCTTAGTTGTTGTTATTGTTATTATTTCATGTTTAAGATGCTCCTTGAAGGAAGTCAGGGACACTATGAAGTAGAAATCAGGAGGGAGAACATTCTAGGCATGCAAACAACCCATGCAAAGTCATGGAGGGCAGAGGTGAAAAGTCATGTGTTCTCAAGAATAGGAATTGTTTCATTTTTGTCTTTGCATCTTCAGTACCTCCCACAATGGCCAGCACACAGTAGGTGCTTAATGTCTGCTGATAAATGCTTGTTAAGAAGGCCAATTTGACTGAACCATAGAGAGTGGGAAGGATTTATACAAGACTGGGAAGGTAGGTTGGGCCTAGGTTGTGAATGATTTTAAAATAGCAATAACAGCTCAAATTTCTTTTCTTTTCTTTTTTTTGCTTTTTGGAGGGGGGAAGGCAGGGCAATTGGGGTTAAGTGACTTGCCCAAGGTCACACAGCTAGTAAGTGTTTAGTGTCTGACGCAAAATTTGAACTCAGGTCCTCTTGACTCCAAGGCCTGTACTCTATTCACTGCGTCTCCTAGCTGCCCCAACAGCTCAAATTTCTATGGAAATTTAATGTTTATGAAGTATTTTCCTCAAAACAACTTTGTGAGGTATGTGGTGTATTTCTTATTGTTGCTATTTTATAAATGATGGAACCAAGACTCAGTAAGGGGCAATGACTCACCCATAGTCATACTGCTAGGAAGTGTCTGGATGGTCAGGGACTTTACCACTCCAGGTGCAATGTTCTTTCCATTCTAATCATGTTGCCTCTTTAAAACCTAAGATTCTCAAAGAGTGGTGTGTAAGATGGGCAGTTCTAGAACCCAAGGAGGAGGCGAGTAAGAGAGAGAGATAGGATGTAGTGAGGCTTTGGGTGGGTGGGTGAGGGAATGACTTTACTGTTGAGGACTTGGGAGCCAAAGCTTAGGAGCTTGGGACTTAACTCTCTGCCTCTACATAAGATAACAATGTCATAGAATCTATGATTATAGGGTCATGGACGTAGAGCTGGGAGACTCCTTTTGTTTTACAGATGAGGAAACTGAGACCCAGTCACACAACCAAGCTCATACAACTAGCAAACATCAGAAGTGGGATTTGAATAGAGATCCTCACTCTCCAGTCAGTGCTCTTTCTTTTCTTGAAAACCAAGTATTTCTTATTTTTCTTCTTTCTTATTATAATCTTAACAAATATCGAGAATTGCAAGCATTTCAATAGCCAAAGAATAGAAAGGAGGCTTGTATATGTGTAAAATTTCTACCTGTGGTACTAGAGTTATGTGGCACTAACTTCAAACCCTACATATGCTAAGGTGAGTCAGAGACGAACGTGGGCTGGGATGGTCAGAGAAGGCTTCCTGGAGGAGGTGTGACTCAGCTGATTTGGAGAAGAAAGAAGGAATGAAGAGGAGGGCTTTCCAGTTGGAGGATCAGCTCAATAGCAGGTGATAGGGGCAGCAATGAGGCAAGTCTGACTGTTCTGATGGTTTATACTGAGAAAAGGAGGAGACAAGCTCCAAAGGGTGGAGAAGGGCAGAGTCAGTTGTGGAGGTCTCAGCAACTGGGAGAATACTGGGAAATATCAACAGATCAGTGGGCCAGGAGGAGATGGAGTGAGGTAGAGCTAATCAGATGCTCAGAATTCTGTTTATGGATCAGCTTCTGTTTGCGCTTCTGTCTGCCTTAGGGCTCAATAGGAATATCTGACTGCTAATTAAAAGCAGCTGAATCCATGTATTGTCCTGTGAGAGAAAAAGTGGGAAACCTGCCCTAAATAAATGAAGGCTCACCCTGGACATCCCCTTGAGGAAACCTGCAAAGCTGCACAAAGGTGTGGCAACTAGACAGTTTGCCAAGGCAGCTAACCACAAGGGTTAGCCCAGAGAACTAGCAAAAAAGAACACAGAGGACTGAGAATCTGGTTTCAAACAAGCAAAGAAGAAGGCAAGGAGAATTTGCAGTGATCTGTAAAAAGAGGAAATATTTGTGTTTCAGTTAGTACTAAATAACACTTACATAAGCACCAAATGTAAATTGGTCTTAGTTCTGGAGGAATAAGGAAAAAAGGTGGGCAGAATTCGTCTCTCTAGGTTTTCAGGGAGAATGAAATGTTCCTTGAAGAAATGACGGAGAAAAAGTACTTCACGGAGGAAACAGAAGAAAAGGGACATGAAAAGGCAAAGGAGAATTCTTACCTGGAGCAGGAGTTGCAGGGTGAATGTGGAGCACAGAAAGGAGGGGAGTAAAAAGAACACAATTATTTGGAGCTAAATAATAGTGGGGAGGGGAAGGGAATAAGCATTTATTAAATGCCTACTATGTGCCAGGCACTGTGCCAACCTGCACTTTACAAATATTATCTCATTTGATCTTCATGATAATCCTGTAAGATAAGTGTTATTATTATTCTCATCTGACAGTTAAGGAAACTGAGGAAGACAAGGGTTAAGTGACTTGCCTAGGGTCATGCTGCTAGGAAGGGTCTGAAGCAGGATTTGAATGCAGATCTTCTCGACTCCAAATGTAGTTACCTCTCTACTGAAGTACCTAGTTGCCTAGGTGTAGAATTCTTCCCACTAAGGAGAGGACTTGACAGTTTCAGGAGGGAGCGTTCCTTGGCTCCTAGGAATAATTATATAGATCTACAGGTGCCACTAGGAAGAGTTCCTCTGGTGCTGGTCAGAGGAAGAAGAGATAAGTGGTGGTGGGGGATGGCTCCATGCTGCTGGGCACAAAGGTAGGCATATGATGATCCGACATAAATGACAAAGGATTCTGGGGTTCTCCCAGAGTGCATGTCTGTATCTATATATCCAGGACATTATGGAAAGCCTTTCAAGACCTGATAACCTGACAAACATCATCTATTCTTGGAACTAGAGCGGTTCTCTTGGAGAGCACTTGGTGAAGGACCAATGCAGTTGAAGGAGAAAAAATATTGTCATGGGATTGGCCCTACTACAGACCACCCTAAAAGGATATGTAATTCTATCTGGAGTCCAGGAAACAGATCAGATACACAGCCCAGAGGCATCTTACTGAACTGACACAATTTACCAGATCGGGTCTAACTGGGGAAGAGTTCAGCGAATTGTCACTTTCTTATTCCTGAATATTAACAATTCTAATATTGCCTTAGCTTTCCCATCATGTTTCTACTAATGAGTTTACATGTATTCCCTCAGTAGGAAGTAAGCACTTTGAGAGCAGGGACTGTTTTTCCATTTGTCTTTGAATCTTCAGCACTTAGTAGGCACCTTGCACATAATAGGTGCTGAGTAAATGCTTGATGACTTGGCTTGGATTGTAGTGACAGGGATCTTAAGCTATGTGGGTAACTTCTGGAACTCTCTCTGTTAAATGCAGAACAGCTGATAAAGTTATGGCTTGGGTGTTTTTTTTTCTTTTTGGAGAGGGAAAGATAGGGCAATTGGGGTTGTGACTTGCCCAAGGTCACACAACTAGGTTTATGTTGTGTCCGAGGTTGGATTTGAACTCGGGTCCTCCTGACTCTAGGGCCAGGGCTCTATTCACTGTGCCATCTAGCCACCTCATGACTTGTATTTAATGATAATTTCATCCTTCAAAATATGGAGGAAGGAGAACTGCTGCTCTGGTCTTCCTTCTAGCCAACAAGGAAGAAGCAGTTTAAGCAGGAATCTTGGAAGCAAATGATTGCACCAGAGTTTGTGAAGGAGAAGGAAGTATATATTTTATTCAGCACAGAATGGTATGAGGCAGCATATATGTTTATATATACATGTGGGATTAAATAAGTATGTGCATATAATTACATGTATTCACACAGTATATATGTGAAATTAAATGCACATATCAACGCACATATGCACATACATGTCCATATGTATATACGTGAAAATTAAATCAATGCACATGCATATATACACATATGTATGCATGTGGAATTAAATAAATGTATACAAACACACATGCACACATGTGTATGCCTATAGGTGGGATTAAATAAATAGATGTGCATACATATATACATGTGTCTTTGTGAGAGTAGTGTGACAGAGTGGAATCAAGAAGATCTGAGTTCAAATGTTGACTCTCCCACCTGCTACCTGTGTGAACACAGGCAAGTCATTTAACTTCTCAAGGGTACAAGCAGTTGTCTGAAATGGTAAGCTGCAGACCAGTAGGCAATCTGTGTTGAGGAACTGTGGAGGGACTTTCTACAAGGGGAGTTTCCTATGCTTATATTATCATAGGTCTAGACCAGGAAAACCTGACACCTATTTATATCAATCTGTGTGTATGAGTGTGTGTGAGTGTGAGTGTGAGTGTGAGTGTGTGTGAGTGTGTGTGTGTGTGCATGCGCGCGCGTGTGCATGTGTGTGTGTGTGTGTGTGTGTGTGTGTGTGGGAGAGAGGGGACAGCAAGCTGAGTTGGAGGGACAGAGAGAGGGGCAGTATGTGGGGTATATTGGATAGAGAAACAGCCTTGGATCCAAGAAGTCCTTGGTTCAAATCTCAATTCTAACACATACTTGTTATGTGGTCCTGGGTAAGTCACTTAACTACTTGGTGTTCTCAGGGATTGTAAATCACAGAGAAGGTGTCAGTCTACATTTCCTCCCCCAGCTGTTCTCTGTACCAATGAAATTGTAGGGTCTCCAGACTCTATTCAATCTCTCTCTCTCTCCATTTTTCTCTCTTTCTGTTTCTCTCTATTAATACACACACACATATGATATGTAAATACATGTATATATTAACTGAGAAACAGGAATCTTTGTCCTCCTGGAAAGTTCTCTCAGCAGGAGCAAACATGAATTATTCCAATAACCTGAAATGCCAATATCATTAACAAAATCTTTTCCATTCCACAGCCTAAATGGTGAGTCTGTGTGGACACTATTGAACCATGCTTGGTTTATGGGATGGAAGAGTTGCCTGGCTTCCCCAGCAGTAATTTCATCTTCCAAATATTTGCTCTTAAATGGGTTAATTGTTTTCCCCTAACCACACTGAAGCTGGCACCGGGGGATGTACAGTTAACCTTAACACATATTTTCCCAGGGAAGAGAGTCATCTATCACTGTGTGGAGGCCAGGCGGTGTGAGAAGAGGCATTAATAGCTTGCCAGGCCCATGACCTGCAGGGAGTAGGTCAGTTTAGTGGTCAGCCTAGGAGGCTGGTACACTCCTGTCTTAATAACTCTGCCCAGCACCCATTCATTGCTTCTCTGAGGCTGCAGGGCCATGCCTATTATCAAGGAGGGAACCTACAGTGCCTCCTCAGCACTTTGGAGTGGGGGGAGGAATAACCGAGATAAAGATAGGAATTAGACCTAGGATTTCATGGATATTGGGAACTCTGCAACTTTTTGTTTTAGAGGGCTGTCTAGACCACTGAGGAGTGAATGACTTGTTCAATCACACAGTCTGTATGTGTCAGAATGAAGACTTGAATCCGCATCCTCATGCCTGGCTCTCTATCCTCTCTTACTATAGGAATGGGATGCATTTCTATTGTGCTGTAAGAATGGTGGAGGGGGGTTTTGGAGAAGCTTGAGAAAACTTGTGTCAGCTGATATAGAGGGAAATGCACAGAATCAGGAGAACAATTTACATAATAACAACAGTGCAGTAAAGATAAACAACTTTAAAATTCTTAAGATCTTAAGATCTCTCATCTATTCAGTGGCCAGTGAGGGCTCTGGAGGAACCATGATGAAACATACTACCCATTTCTTGACAGAGAAGTCTTTGCCCGAGGGCAGACCGAAGCATATATGTACACACATGTATATACAATACAACATGTGTGCATGCACATATAGACACACACATACATAATATAACACTTCTAGATGTTATATATGATATATGCATCCATACATATGATATTTCTGCTAATATATAATATATACTTAGACACGGACAATGTAGGATTTTGATTTGGTTGATTGTGTTTATTGGTTACAAAGGTTTTGTTTTTCTTTCTTTTTTTATGGGGGGAGATCGAAAGGAGGTAAACAAGGTAGATTCTATTGAAAAAAAATAAAATTTAATTACTAAAAAAAAGAAAAGAAAAACCACGTCTATTTATATAGTGCTATAAAGTTTGAAAATCACTTTCCCTCATTTGATCCTCACCATAAACCTGTTTGGTGAGTTCTCTTATTATCCCCATATAACAGATGGAGAAACTGAGGCTCACAGAGGCTCAGGGTGGCACAGCTACTGAGAGTCTGCGGTAGTAGTCAAACTCTGGTCTTCCTGACTCTGAGTCTAATGCTCTATGCCCTTGGCCATACTGGGCAGAGTTGTGGGGGAATGCCAGGTGGACCTTGCAAAGTTAGCTGCTCTGTAATACTGGCAACCTCAGAGCCCTGGATTTGGATCTGAAGATCTGGGTTTCAAGTCTGGCTTTACCACATGTACCTTGGTTGGGCCAGTCATTTCATCTTTCCAGACTTCCTCTGTAAACTCAGTGGGTTGGTCTTTAAGACAATTCTAGCCTCAAATCTCAGGGCCACAGTTTTCTCATCTGTAAAATGGGGATAGCAATGCTTGCCTTCCTCCTCTCTGGATTTTTGTCTAGAAAGTACTTGGCAAACCATAAAGTGCTATGGAAGCATGAGCTGTCATTAGAGAGGAAGCCCAGAGAAGAGGTCACTTACTTGGGATCAAACGGACTTCAGCCCAGGTCTCCTGACATTACTCTAGGCTGAGTAGGCTGAGTAGAGAGGAGTAGAGGAGAAGAGACCCTCAGTTTCCAAATCAGCAAGACGAGGGGGTTGGGTGAGCTGATTTCTAAGATGCATTCCACCTTTAAGTCCTAGAAAAACCTCTGAACTAGACAAGGTTTGTTGTTTTTCTCCCGTTCAAATTCTTGCTCCCGGAGCCCAGACTATGCCTGATTCTTTGAACTTTTCCCTGTCTCCTTCTCATGTTAGAAATTTCTCAACTTGAACATGACCCATTCAGGTCCCTGATTAAAACCTATTTTCTACAGGAATTCTTTCCTGGTCCCACCAGCTGCTAGTGCCTTCCCCTCTGAGACAACCATCTACTTAACTCTGGATTCTATCTTGTATGTACTGAATAATTAACACGTGATCTCCTTCATTAGAATGTGAACCTTTTGAGGGCAGGGACTGCTGCCACCTTTCTCCATATTCCTGGTACTTAGAACAGCCCCTGACATATCTGAAGTACTTAACAGATGCTTTTGAAATTGATAAATTGATTGTTTCTATAGACTAAAGGTTGGTAGATAATTTTGACGCCCATGGGATTACCAGCCCTGTTATTGTTCTTAGACAGTATGGAGTACTACAAGGAGCTGGGTGATCTGGGCTCAAGGCCACTTACTGTGGGAATGTGACTGAGTCACTTTGTCCCCTTCCACCTCACTTTAATAGTCTGTCAAATGGGGACAGTAATCCATGACAAGCCTGTAGTATGGTGGAAAAATTGCCAGACTTGCTGTTAACAGAGCCCATAGTCATAGAGGCACTTAACCTTTCTCGACCTCAGCTTTCTCAACTGTAACATGATGAGAGTGCAAAAGGTGCTGGACTTGGAGTTAGGAAGACCTGGGTTTGAATTCTGCCTCTGATACTTATTAGCTGTCTGACCCTCTGAACTTCAGTTTCCTTATCTGTAAAATAGGATAATAATAATAATACCAACCGTACGAGTTTTGTTGTAAGGCTCAAAAAGATGTGAATATTAAAGTTCTATATGAATGTTAACTTATCATCATCATCATCATCATCATCACTTACCTCACAGGGTTATTATGAAGCTCAAATGTAATAATACAGGTAGAACATTTTTAAATTTCTTTTTTTTTTTGGAGGGCAGTTGGGATTAAGTGACTTGCCCAAAGTCACACGGCTAGCAATTGTGTCAAGTGTCTGAGGTCAAATTTGAACTCAGTCCTCCTGACTTCAGGGCTGGTGCTCTACTCACTGTGCCACCTAGCCACCCCTATAAATTTCTTTTTAATATAAATATATTTCATTCCCCCCAATTATGTTAAAACAATTTTTAAACATTTTTTAAAAAAAGTTTTGAGTTCCACATTTTATCTTTCCCTCCCTACTGCTCCCCCTTCCCTGAGAGAATAAACAATGAAATAGAAGTTATACGTGTGCAATCATATGAAGCATTTCCATATTAGTCATTTTTACAAGAAGACGCCAAGAAAAGAAAAAGAATGAAAGAAAGTGAAAAACACCATGCTTCTGTCTGTATTCAAACAATATCAGTAAATTTCAAAGCACTATGGAAATATTAGCCATCGTTACCAACTTCACATGTCATCTAACATTAGCGACCTCAAAAGTCTATGGTCAGGAAAATGCTTTGTGCGCTGTCAAGACAGGAAGGTCGGAACTAGGGAAATATAAAGCTATTGTGATTTCTGAAATGTTTCATTTCTTCCTGCTAGCACAGAGGAGAGTAGTGGGATCAGTTAATAAGCCTTTGTTAAGCACCTGCTTGGTCCCAGGCGCTATGCTAAGTGTTGGGGATGACAAAGACAGAAATGGAGCAGCCCCTGCCTTCAGGGAGCTTGTAGGCTGACGTGGAGACCAGAAGATCTGAGATGGAAGCCAGAAGCCCACCTTTGCCAGTGATTCTTCCTAAGATCTCTGGTAAGGCATTTGCCTTTCAGCTGCTTCAGGTTTTCTGGCTCTAAGGTGGGGATGCTGCTTCGCCTTCTATAAACTCAGTAAGTCTGTTGGACGTCTCTAATGAGGTCCTCACTGTAATTACTAGGAATGCAGAATCTGATGTGATCTCAGAACAGAGACTCTCAGGTCTGGGGAGGGACCCTGTTATATAGGTCGTCCTCATCTCCTTCACACTGAACACACACTTAACAGATTCTCATTGAACTGAATTGACTTCAGTGGAAAGGTTAGAGCTGCAAGGGCCTCTAGAGGCCATCTAAACCAGCCGTGGGCTTTCCAGAAGGTTGGCACTGTGCAAAGGCAAAAGTTGCTGGCACCCAGTGGGAGGACGATGAGAGATGTTCCATAATGAGACAAGATGAATTCAGCTTTTGAACTTGGATTCCTTAGGAGAGATGCTGGATTCTTGGCTCCAGATATATACATAAAAAAGGGAGATCTCCCTGCCAAAAACAATGTTTTCTCCTTCGAAAGGGCTGGTAATTAACTGCTATTCCCTGGTAATTACCTGGCAGCATCCTTTGGGTATGTACAAGTGAGTTCTCCCCTGACTAAGCTTGGGCAGCTTTCTTTTAATTTTCAAGGGAATTGAATCTCAAGTACAGAGATCAGAGATTTTTCAGCTAACTTAGTCCACTGGAAGTAGGGGAGGGAAAAGTATGTGTGTAAGTTGAGTGTGAGTGTGTGTGTGTGTGTGTGTGTGTGTGTGTGTGTGTGATCAAGTGTCTCTTGCTTTCCTACCCAAAATGCAAGCCCTTTGGCCATTGAGGACTTTTGACTAAACACCAGAGAGTGAGGGTAGAGTATAGGGCATGACAGCAGAAACCTCCATTTTCCTTTTATCTTTCTGTGTCCCTGCCTCTCCCTTTATTCATGACTCTCCCAGTATTTTTTGGCTCCCCCCCTCCCATTTATTGCTTCCTATCTCTCTCTATATCTGTCTCTCTCTGTTTTTGTCTTTGTCTTTTATTAATTCCTTCAACAAACACTTAAGTGTCTGCTATGTTTGATGTACTGAGCATTGAAAAAGGTACCAAGAATATTAAGTTCCCCACCCTCACAGAACTTACAGTCTAGTAGAAAAAAATAAGACAAAATGTATAACAATAACACAAAAGAGAATATGATAAATATCTGAAAGGTACAGAAAACCATGAAAAGGCTTCCTTTTTCTTTCTCTATTATTCTCTCAGGTCTGTGTCTTTATTTTTCACTTACCGTCAGTCTCTTCCTTTCAGTTTTCTACTTACTCTAAGTCTGTCTCTATCTTTCTCACTGTCTTTCGCTCACTCCATTTGAAGTCTCTGTCTCTGTTTTTTTCTCTCCTTAATTTCCCCCTCTTCACCTTTACCTCTTGCATTATCTAGCTTACTTTTCAGACATAGTTAGGGTGCCACTGCCTATTCCAGGCTTTTCCTGATCCCTGCCCTCATCATTAATTTTCTCTCTTTTTTTTTTGTCTCAATTTCTCTGCTTCTCTTTCCCTCAGAAGGCTTTACATTTACTTATCTCTATACACAATATTTTCATCTAGTAGAAGATAAGCTTTCTGAGGACAGAGAACATCTCATTTTTGTCTCTGTATGCTTAGTACTTGGAACAGTGTCTGGCACATAGTTGGTGCTTAACAAGTATTTATTGAATTTTATTCTCACTGTCTCCCTTCTTCCTTCCTTCCTTTTTCCTTCCTTCCTTTCTTTTTTCCTTTTTTCTTTCTTTCCTTCCTTCCTTCCTTCCATTCTTCCTCTCCTCCTCCTCCTTCTTCTCTCTCTGTCTCTGTCTCTCCGTCTCTTTCTCTCTCTGCTATAACTGGCTTATTTACTTCATTTTTCTTCACTCTCGTTTCCCACTCATTTCTGTATCTCTCACTATTACTGTATCTACCTCTCATTCACTGTGCTTCTGCTCTGATTCTTTTTCCCATTTTTCTCCCTGTCTGTCTGTCTTTGTCTCTTGCTGCTTTTCCCTTCCCTGCCTCTGTTTCTCTTCTTTTATTTCTCCTTTTTTTTCTCTCTCTGGCTTTGTCTTTTCCCCCTGTCTCTGTTATGCTGTCTCTCACTTTCTTTACATCCTAGATCTAAAGGATTTTTTTTTTTTTTAGCATTTTAGGACTTAAAACGGATAGAATCTTAGAGATCATAAAGTAACATCTCATTTTAGTGGTGAAGAAATAAGAGGCCAGAAGGAAAAAATATGGGAAAAAATAACATTGGAATTGGAGTCAGAGGACCTGGATTAAACTCTTATGTTTGTCAGATTACTGTGTGATTTTGGCAAATCAGTCAGTTAACTCACCTCTCTGGGCCTATGGTTTGCCATCTGCAAAATGAGAAGGGTGGACGAGTGTCTAACCACTAGATGGGTTTAAAAATCTTCTGCTTCTTTAAATCAGGGAAGGCACTTGCTTGAAACTCCAGGACTAGTATGGGGGTGGGGTGGGGTGGAGTTCTTATCTGAACTAAATCCTCTGGCCCCAAATCCAGCGCTTTCTGTGCCTTCTCTTCCAGCCGCTCAGGCCCATCTCCTGCTGACCCCTTGCTCAGATGCTAAGGGAGAAATCTTGATCTCAGAACCTTGGATGCTTGACCAGCCCAGACTTACTCTCCAAAAAGACTGACTCGGAGAGATTTGTTCTTATTCTCCCTCCCCCTCTCAAAATAGCAGGATTTGTTTGGGCACAAATGTAATTAATCCAAACTCAGTAAACACCTTATGTCACAAATTGTAATAACCTTTTTGCTATTAGATGCTGCAGATGGTTTCTGTGTACATAATATTGACAGTGCTGTTTCCAACAGCGTATGGCCAAGAGGAAACAGAAACTCAGATTCAGGGGGTGAGATTATCTCTCCGTGAGCTGTGCTCTCTGTTTGCAAATTCCCCTTTAGACCTGTCTGTAGGCTTTGAGCAAGCTATAACACTAATACTGATGATGATGATGATGATAAAGACTGACATTTAATAGCAATTTATAGATTAAAAAGCATTTTCCTTTTAAGAACCCTGTGAGTACATTATCTCTGTTTTGCGTATGAGGAAACTGAGGCTGTAATAGAAAGAATAACTTGCCCAAAGTCTCATCTAGTGAGTCCGAACCTGAACTCAAACTCAGGTTTTCTGAGGGATACAGGATGGGGCGGGGGGGGGGGAGTGGAGGAGACAAAACTGTATGAATATGATCTAGGGGTCTTAAGTAGACTTCAGTTTCAACATAAGTCAAGACAATGACATGGCAGCATTATTTCTTTTTTAAAGCAGAGGTGTTTTTTGGCCAAATTAATGAAAACCCAGTATCTAGAATTCAAAAGCCTTCTTATCATTAAGTATCAGTGACCCCAGGTTCTCATGCCATGTTGCCAGAGTGCAAACTCAGGCATATCTTCCAGATTGGAGAGAGTTTGAGTAGTTTATCATACAGAATAAAGAACACTAGCTCTGGATTCCGCGATTGTGTTGTTCAACTTGTTCCATCGTGACCCCAAGGATCCTAGAGCACTAGGCCCTTCTATCCTCCACTATCTCTCAAAATCTGACCAAGTTCATGTGTGTTGTTTCCATGACACTATCCATCCATCTTATCCTATACTATCCTGTTCTTTTGCCTTCAGTCTTTCCTAACATCAGGGTCTTTTCCAATGAGTCCCATCTTCTCATTATATGACCAAAGTACTTAAGTTTCAGCTTTAGTATTTGACTTTCTAGTGAACAGCCTGACTTAATTTAAAGTATTGTCTGATTTGGGCTCTTGGCTGTTCAAGGGACTCTCAGTCTTCTCCAGAACCATAATTTGAAAGCATGAACTCTGCAGTACTCAGCTTTCCTTATGATCCAACTCTCACAGCCATACATTGCTACTAAAATACATGGCTTTGACTACATGGACCTTTGTTGGCAAGGTGATGTCTCTGTTTTTTAGTATGTTGTCCAGATTTGCCATAACTTTCCTTCCAAGGAGCAAATGTCTATTAATTTCATGGCTGCAGTTGCCATCTGCAGTGATCTTTGAGCCCAGGAATATAAAATCTGACACTGATTTCATTTCTTTTCTCTCTACTTGCCAGAAAGCGATGAGACCAGTTGCCAAGGTCTTAGGTTTTTTTTTTTTATGTTAAGCTTTAAGCTAACTTTTACACTCTCCTCCTTCCCCCTCATCAAGAGGCTTCTTAATTCTGCTTCATTTTTTTTTCCATCAGAGTGGTCTTGTCTGTATATCTGAGACTTGATATTTCTCACAGTGATCTCATCTCTGATGCTTGCTCTCTGTGTGACCTTGGGCAAGTCACTTAACCTCCATATATAATCTGTAAAATGAACAGTTTTGACTAGATAGTTTTAGAAGTCCTTTCTAGTTCTATGGGCTATGAGAATGGACCCAGTGATGGATTGTATGTATGTTGTCTAAACTACTTTTGGAGAGGTTCATTATTATATTGATCTCTGGGTGATAAATATTTCAACTCCCTAAGACCACCCACTAAGTTATTGAGAGATTGTGGTCTGTTTTGGAAGAGGGAGACCCAATACCGAAGAGGTCATGGATTCCTGAAGGAAAAAAAAGTCCTGAGAAGATAAGAGGTGATAGCAAAACCATAACTAGCATAGGGTTAACAGGGCATTGTCCCAGAGTATTGGTATAGGCAGGGGACACTTTCACCTTGGGACCTTCAATCATAAGTGTTGCTTCTAAGTTGTCACCACCATAGGATCATGTTTTTACCCTTTCAGAGGATTCTGTATTTATGGTGTTCTTCCCCTTGTTCCTCAGCCATGATGGGATTAAGGACTGAAGTGATTTGAACAATTGTGGCATTTGTTCAACTCACCCTCACAGCTTCCTCCTTTCTACTTCTTCCTTCCTCCCCTTTCTACTGTTAGCCTTGTTTATCTTGAACTCTCTTCCCCTTTAAAAAAAAATCCCATTTCTCTTTTGGTGTTTTCTGATGCTTCACCATGCTGTCGAGGTTACCAGAGAATTTCAAAGTTGGAAGGGTCCTCAGGGGCCATGTAGTACCATCTGAATGTGAATGTAGACTGTTTGGAGTCAGAGAACCTCTGATCAAATCCTGTCTTGCTACATATGACCTTTGTGACCTTGGACCAGACATGTCTTCTTTTCTCATCTGTAAAATGAAGGAATTGAACCAGATGATCTGTTATGGTCCCTTTTTAGCTCCTGATCTATATTCTAAACATCCTATGATCTTGGTATAACATACCTGGCAAGTGGGCAGCCCAGCCTTTACTTGAACACCTTTGGTGAAAAGTAATCTATGGTCTCCCAAGGCAGTCCATGGTACTTTGGGCTAAATCTGATCATTAGGAACTTTCCCTTTACTTTGGGTCTGAATCTACCTCTGAGCTACTTGCACCCATTTCTCCTGGTCTTGTCAGTCAATCCATGTGCATTTATTAAGCACACGCTGTGCACTAGTTTTGCCTTCTGGGGTCAAGAGGGACAAATGTAATCTCTCTTTCATATGATAACCCTTTAAATATTTGAAAATTGCTTTTATTCTGACTCTGTCACTTGCTATCCATCTGACCCTGGGAAAGTCCCTTCATCTTTCTAAGCCTTAGTTTCCACATCTGTAAAATAAAAGCAATTATAGATAGTAATATATATAATATGTTACGTTAATAATATATTATATATATGTATATATGATATAGTAAAATAGGACTTTGCATTTAGAGTTAAGGATTTTGGATTCAAATCCAAGTTCAAATTCAAACCTTAATGGCCACATGAACTTGAACATTCATTCCCCTGGCTCCTTGAACTGCTTTTCCCCAGGAAAAAAAGATTCCTACCTATGGCTGTCAGTGATAGTCTTTCTGTAGTCTGTCTTGGTCAGACCACACCTGGAGTACTGGGTTCTGTTCTGGGCACGATATTTTGGGAAGGACACCAATGTCAAGCTGTAGCTCATTCATAAGAAGGTGATCAAGACTATGAGAGGCATTGTGCCATGTGAGGAATTAGGAATATTTAGCCTAGAGAAGAGATGGGGTGGGGGGAGGGGAACATGACAGCTGCCTTTAAGTATTTGAAGGGTCATCATGTTGAAGAAGGGGTTAGTTTGTACTGCTTGACCCAAAAGGGTGGAACCAGGAGCAATGAGTAGAAGTTTCCAAGAGGAAGTTTGAGCTAAATATAAGGAAATGCTTTCCAGTAATCTGAGCTGTGCCCAAATGCTTCAGTGATAGTGAATTCCTTCTTGCTGGAGATCTTGTGATGGAGCATGGATGGGCATGTTTCAGGGACCTTATGGGATTTGGGAAGAAATTTGGTTCAGGTCAATTTAGATCCTCTGTGTGAAGTTCCTTCCAATTTTAAGAGTCTGTTATCTTGTAAATCCAAGTACAACTTGGTGTCCTTTCCATGACACCCAGCTGCCTCTTCATCAGTAAGTTAACAAGCATTTATTAAAGGCCTGCTATTGGGCAGGCAGAGGAAGCTAGGTGGCACAGTGGATAGAGAACCATTCCTGGAGTGAGAGAGACTCATCTTTCTTTCTTTTTTTTTTTTTTTGGTGTTTAGATTTTATTTTATTTTATTTTTTTTGACTTGTTTATTTACTTTTAGTTTACAAGATTCAGTTCCACAATCACTTGAGTTTCAGATTTTTTCCCCTCTCTTCCCCGCCCCCTTGGTGGCGTGTAATCATGTATAGGATCTGCAAATACTTTCACATTGTACAATAGTTTGGTTATATAGAAGGGTTGTAACCAATGAGTGATCACTGGGAAAAAAAAGCAAAACCAGACATGAAAGAGAACGATAGCGTGTTTTGCTTCAGTCTCCATTTAAACTATATTTCAGTCTCCATTTAAACTATAGAGACTTATCTTTCTGAGTTCAAATGTGGCCTCAGACACTTCCTAGCTGTGACCTGGACAAGTCACTTAACCCTGTTTGCCTCAGTTTTCTCATCTGTAAAATGAGCTGGA
>CM053585.1:184958206-185078693 GCA_028646515.1 Pseudochirops corinnae | reverse complement strand
AACCAGACATGAAAGAGAACGATAGCGTGTTTTGCTTCAGTCTCCATTTAAACTATATTTCAGTCTCCATTTAAACTATAGAGACTTATCTTTCTGAGTTCAAATGTGGCCTCAGACACTTCCTAGCTGTGACCTGGACAAGTCACTTAACCCTGTTTGCCTCAGTTTTCTCATCTGTAAAATGAGCTGGAGAAGGAAATGGCAAAACACTCCAATATCTTAACCAAGAAAACCCCAAAGAAGAGTTGGACATGACTGAAATGACTGAACCACAACCAATGTGCCAGGCACCATGGTAGGTACTGGGGGATACATGGACCAAAGTGCAGAGTGAAATGGTCTCTGCTCTCAGGGAGTTTACATTGATCCCATCAGGGGAGACAACATGGTTATATACAACATGGTATATGTCTGAAAGATATAGAACAAAACCAAGGTGATTTTGAAGGGGGAACGCACTAGCAGCTAAGGGGGTTAGGAATGGTTTTGTGTAGACGAAGGGGATGCTAGCAGGGATTCTAAGAGGCAAAGGGGAGGGATGAGCACTCACCAGGCATGGGGCCAACCCAGGGAGGACACAGAGGTTGTTTTGGAAGAACAGGAAGGCTGCTTGGGCTGGAGCATGGAGCAGAGGAAGGGGAATGCTGTGCAACAGGGCTGGAAAGGTAGGTTGGGGCCACACTGGGAAGAACTTTCAATGCCAAACAGAGTTTATGTGTGACCCTTAGAGTTTATTGGGAGGAGGTATGAGGTCAGATTTTAGGAAAATCACTCTGTCATCTGTGTGGAGGCTGGGTTGGAGAGTGAGGCCATCCCTCAGAATGAGACAGCAGATATGAATGAGTTCAGGACAAAGGAATCTAACCCACCTGGATTACATTTCCCCTGAAATCCACGTGACTCTGAGAACCTAGGACAGAGGGTAAAGGGTTTGGAGAACAAGGCTTAGGCTCATGCTAACTTGAATGTTGCTGCAGGGACTGTCCTGCTGAGGGCTAGGGAGGAAGTAGAGTCTGCACCCCTGGCTTCTCTTTATGGGGCATTTTTCCCTTTTGTGGGGCCTTCTTTCCTTTCTGATGTTGGCATAGTCTGTCTCCCTGTCCCCCTCTTCGCCCCCCTAATCCTATACTATGGCTTCTAGTTCTTCTCTCAGGGTCACGAAGAACCATCCATGATAAAATGGGAGGAAAGAGCCCTGGACTTGGAGTTAAGGGCTCTGAGTTCAAATCCTGACTCTATTACTTATTCTCTGTGTGACTTTGGGCAAATCGCTTAATCTATCTGGGCCTCGGTTTCCTCATCTGTCAAAGGAGGGGATTGAACTAGATGCCATGTCTCCACTAAAGGTTTTTTGTCTCCAGTTCCTTCCCTTGCTCTGGGCCACAGCCATCTTGGAGTGCTCTGCAGGCCACAAGCATCCTTTGCTTGTCTGTCTTCTGTCTTTCATGTCTTTTCCTTTGGTTCTTCCCAACTAATTCTTACTCATCCTTCAAAGCTCTGCTCAAACACCACCTCCTCCATGAAGCTTTCCTGGATGTCAGGCAGGAGGGACAGACTGTCTTCTCAGCTGCCCTTTGTACGTTCTAAGGTCCCTTGGAGCTGGAAGGGGAAGGGAATAAGGATTTCTATAGCATCTGTTATGGGCCGGGCACTGTGCTAAGAACTTTTTACAAAATATGATCTTGTTTAATCCTCACAAAAACTCTGGGAGGTAGGTGTTATTATTGTCCCCATTTCCCAGTTGAGGAAACTGAGGCAAACAGAGGTAAAATGACTTGCCCAGAGTCACACAGCCAGTAGGGGTCTAAGGCTAGATTTACACTCAGGTCTTCCTGACTCCAGATCCAGTGATCTATATAACTGTGCTACCACCTGCTTCTGGAAAAGGAACTTCAAAGGATATCTAGTTCAACCCCTTCTTTGGTGAGGAAACCAAGGCCCACTTACAGGATAAGTGTCAGAGGTGAGGTTTGAACCCAGGCTCCTTGACTTTAGGGCCAGGGTGCTCCATTTCATGGTCCTTCAGCCAAAGGAATAGACTTCTGATGGAATTTGGGGTACAATCTGGCAGGTGGGGGAGATCACGTTAGAGCAAAGTCTGACAGAATTGCACAGACCTACTTAGAGACAGGGCATATGGGGCTATCTAAGGACACTCTGGGTCCTTGCCAATTGTCTGAGTTACTAGATCCCCCAAATCTGTCTATCTGTCTGTCTGTAGCCTAGGGCCAGGGGAAATCTCTTGGTCTCTGTTGCTGTGGGAATTCCATGAGCCCTTTCCCTCCCCCCATCCTGGCAAGCCCTGGCTGTGTGGGTTTATTTTTGATTAAATAATGTATGCTAATATATGCACCAGCGGAAGGCCACCTGGGGGTCCTGGGCGGCTGCCAGAGGAGCCCAGCATGGGGTTGAGTGTGGCTAACTAGGCCTGGCTGTGGCCACGTGCTGAGAAGAGACTCAGTCTCCTTCCTCCAGCCCACCCCAGCCCCAGGCCAGGGTTGAAAGGAGTCTCTGATTTCTGAGCTTGGGAAGAGGTGGGAGCTGAGAGGGAACAAATGTTCTAGAAGTTATGTTGCCTCCCACTGGGAAGCCTCTTGCAAGCCAGTCAACTTCCAGGAAGCCTCTGGTAGGGATTTCTTTATTTAAATCTCACACCCAGCGTCTCAGGCTCTCATCCTGCCCAGACTTTCAGTTAGAGGCAGAGCGTAACAACAGAAAGAGCCCTGCACTTGGAGTCCAAGGGTCTGTTTTCAAGTTCTGATCTCCACATTTGCTTGTCCTTGCCCTCCTCATCTTCAAGATGGTGCTAATAAAGTAACACTTGAGGAAATCCCAGCAAATGCTGAGAGGGATGCAAAAATAAAATGAGACATGCTGCTGACGTGCTCTCAGGGAGCTCACTTCTAGTAGGAGGTTATACAAATACAGATAACTATAATACAATGTGATGAATGGAATTGTATATTGTCAGAGCCACTCTTGAAGGGACCTCAGAACATAGCAGGCTAGAGCTAGGAGGAACCTTAGACCAGAGAATCAATCAGTCAGTCGACAAGCATTTATTAACTTAAACCTTACTAGGTTCCAGGCCTGGGCCAGACATTGGGAATTCAAAGACAAAAGTGGAACAATCTCTGCCCTCGAGGAATTTACATTCAACTGAAGGAGACGACATGCAGACACACATATTATGTATGTGTGTATATGTGTACGTGTATATGTGATTGTACATACATAAATACACATCTCTCTCTATGTCTGTCTGTCTATCTATCTATCTATCTATCTATCTATCTATCTATCTATCTATCCATCTATCTATCTAGAGAGAAATAGATAGGTAGATAGGAGTATAGAAAACATCAGAGTTAGAAGGGACCTTATAACACAGAGTCTCAGAACTGGGAGGCACCTTGTCAGAATGGGAAGAGACCTTCAAACATAGGATGAATCTTAGAACACAGAATGGTACTTTGGAACACAGAATGTTGGAGTTGGAAGGGACTTTAGAACACAGAGTGAATCTTAGAACACAGAATGTCAGACCTAGGAAGCGACCTTCAAATACAGACTATCAAAACTGGGAGAGGGGGTGCCCTTAAAGACCTTCTGGTCCATTCCCTCATTTTATAGAGAAGAAAAAAAAAAGGCCCAGGTAAAGAAAGTGACTTGTCTAAGGCCACATAGCTGAATCCATGGCAGAGCTGAGACTTGAATTCAGGTCTCAGGACTTCTCTCCCAGTGCTCTTTCCCTTGGACCAGGTTTGTTGATTGACTTTTATCCGTTCATTTCACAAATACTTATGGAGTGTTTACTTTGAAGGTGGTCCTGTGCAAAATTCTTTCACTCCTTACCCCCCAGAGCTATGGTAAAAGAAGTGCTTGTGAATTATAAAGCACTATGGAAATGTGAGCTGTAATTATTATTGATGACTTTAATGATAATTTTATGTGCATAGAGACTGAGGGGGGAGGGTGGCAGGGAAGGCTCATATGACTCCTTTGAGGAGCTTGGTTCTCTGTTCATGAATCAGCCTTTGTGCTTTGAAAAGAGCCTTGGACTGAGAGTCAGGAGACTTGGGTTTCCATTCGCCTGTGCCACCAGCTTCCTGTGTCCTTGGGCAAGTGACTTAACTGTTCCGTGCCTCATTATTTTCTTCTGTCAAATGTTTGCTTGGACTATTTCCGATTTCTAGTTTAGACATTCGCTATGTCTCAGCCAGGGCTGGGGAACCTGCAGCCTCAAGGCCACATCCCTGCAATATCTGGTGGTTTTGAGAATGATGCTATGTGACACCAGATTAGGGAGAGTGAGTAGCAGAAAGCCCAGTGGTGGGGTTGGGCATGAGTACTGAAGGCATAGGTGAGCCCCATAGAAAGCTGTTAAGGGGACTTCTCTACTAGTCTGCTATTGCTATCTGAAATTCAGTGCAAATGTGAGGGTTTTATTTCTTTGGGGCCCCTGTTAAAATGCAAATGCCTTCAAATGGGTGCCATAGTCACTATTTCCTCTCCACACCTTAGGGGAAAGGGGAATAATAACATAGGCCACTATCCAGTGGGGTGAGGCACTGTAATGGAGGAGGGACTGTGGCAGATCTAGGCAGCAGGACTCTGGGAACCTGAAATGAGGGGGCTCCGGGAGGAGGAAGCTCCAGGAGGTGAGATCTCTGGGAGGGCAGAGAAAGGCATAGCAAATGAGGTAGAAGGGCACAGGGGTCCCGTTTTAGTTCATCCTGGTGTAGTGGAAAGTGTTAGATTGGAATGCAGGAGACCTGATTTTGAATCTCTGACCCATAGTTAGTTGGTTGGTTGTTGTCCATTTTCAAAGAGCACCAAAATGTTGGGGTCACTATGTTGGGGTCAAGGTATATCATGTCAGACTGGCTGGTCAGGCCAATAAAAGCTCTGCAGACTCTACCACAGGTTGGATATGAATAGACCACATGAACCTTTGAAGTGGAGGTGTCTCCAAATTCGGGAGTCTCATGTTTCTTTTGAGCTACTTCAATTCTGTTTTGCTCATAAACACAATGCCTTCTTTGATGCGGACACACCATACTGGGTGGTCCTTTGCCAGTGTCTCCCATGTCACACAATAAATTCCAAAGTTCTTCAGAGAGACTTTGGGAATGTCCTTGTTTTGCTTCTTCTGACTTCCATGTGAGCACCTGCTTTGTGTGAGTTCTCTGTAAAATAATCTTTTAGGCAAACACATGGTTGGCATTTGAACAACATGACCAGCCCATTGGAGTTGTGTTCTCTGAAGCAGTTAGAATTCTTGGTACTTTTATTTGAGTAAAGACCTCAGTGTCTGGTACCTTATCCTGCCAGGTAATGTTCAGAATCTTCCTATGTGATTCAAATGGAAGCGATTCAGTTTCCTGCCATGGCACTGGTAGACTGTCCAGATTACACAGGTGTACAACAATGAGGTCAGCACAATGGCTCTGTAGACCTTCACTTGGCATAGGCAGAATTGAGACCCAAGTCTTTGGACAGTCCAGGGTCTTTCCAAGCTACCAAGACTGATTCATGAATGAAGAACCAAGCTCCTCAAGGGAGCTGTATGGACCTTCCCTGCCACCCTCTCTACCCAGGATCTAAATTTATTAGTAGGTGCTTAATAAGTCCTTCCTCCCTCCCTCCTTCCCTTCCTTCCTTCTTTCCTTCCTTCCTTCCTTCCTTCCTTCCTTCCTTCCTTCCTTCCTTCCTTCCTTCCTTCCTTCTTTCCTTCCGGTTTCACCAGTAGGAAGTGGTGAAAAGTGACATGGAGGAGATAACTTGATTGGGAGGTTAACATGTTAAACCTTGGAAGGTAAAACAAACTAAGAAATGTCACCAGATAAGACTTGGAATACAGGAGTCATATGTTTTCTTGAGGGCAGGACAGATTAATGTAGACAGATTATGTTTTATTATTATATATAAAGGTTGAGAGGGGGGATTTCTGGTCAGCTGGTGTTTCCTGAGCCTAAAGTACAGCATACAGAAGGGTTGTCTTCCTTTCTTCAGCTATAGCTGCCTACTGTTAGAGTAGGGATTCTTAATTTGGGATCCATGGACCATGATCCCACTAAGGGATCAATACATATATTTCAGAGGGTCCATGAACTTAGATAGGAAACAATTGCATCTTTGTTTTGTCATAATTGGTTTGCTTTGTGGTCCTATTATATTTTGCTTTAAGAATTTAAAAATATAATGCTGAGAATGGGCCCATAGGCTTCACCAGACCACCCTGACACACAAAAAAGTAAGCATCTTTGCCTCAGTATAATAGGAGGGCTGGGTTGGTAGTTAGGATCTTGGTTTCAAATTCTGACATAAACATTTCTGACTCTGATAGCTTGGCAGGTCACACTTTATTTCTTGGCCTCATTTTGCTTTGTTCTTGTTTTTGTTTTTATTTGTAAAAGGAAGATTGTAGAGCACTTGATAAACCTTAAGGAACTATAGAAATGGGAGACATTCTATTTTTGTAGCTGGCTTTGCCCTGTCTTCTTACAGGAGGCCAGACTGCAAAAGGGAACATCTCTCTGAAGGTGGGCTCTGAGTCTGTGTCTCAACTGTGATGGTGACCTTCCTGTGAAGACTGCCCATTTCCATCCGCCAGCAGCCATTTGGCTGCTTAATCATCAGAGGCAAAGCTGAGGACCTCTCATGGCCTCCAAAGTCGGCCATTAGCTGTGGTAATGACCGGTTCTACCAGGGTTATGACTCCAATAAACCATATTCTGTGACTCTATAATGCCAATAATAGATTAGAGAGCAAAGCACGGCTCAGTAGCCCCAACGCTGCTCCGGGGAGCCAGTTTTGTACAGGTAATGGCCCCTCTCCCTTCACAGACAGGGAATGACTGCTTAGGGGTTCATAATTCATGTGCAACTGGATGAAATAGCAGACAGAATTCTGTGTGGAAGGGGAAGGGAACTGAAACAACCCAGCCACCAGGGATCAGTGGGGTCTTGCATTTGAATAGAACTGATGTCCTCAGAGACTGAAGGGACCTCCAAGCCCAGCCCCTTCATTTTCCAGGTGAGGAAATTGTGGCCCAGAGAAAGCAAAAGACTTTCTTAAGGTTATTCAGCTGGTCAATGGCAGAGCTGGGATTTGAACCTAGGCTTTCTACCTCCAAATTCCGGGTTACTTCCATGTAGGTCAAATGGAGGCCAGCTTTTTTTTTTTTTTTGGCCGGGTGAGCAGTTAGCTTTATTGTGGGCATTCTTGGTTCAGCCTTGGGGCTGCCTGCCTTGGCTGCACATGAACTTCATGCTTCAGGCTCAGCCTCTCCAACAGGTATTCTCCCAGCGTGGATGGGGGGGAGGAGAGGTGTCTGCCTGCACGTGGCGCAGGGTGGTCAGGTGGTCGCCCAGGCGCTTCAGCAGCTTCACCTCCTCAGCCAGGTAATGGCTCTCCAGGAAGTCGCCGAGGTGTGGATCCCTTTGGCTGGAGCACTGGGAGTGCAGCTTCAGGAGGGCCTGCTTCAGGCCCTTCTCCAGGTTCAGGGCAAGTCTGCATGCCCTGCAAGCTGCAGCCCTACTCATCTTGGGCAGGTTCCGGCACAGCCGGGAGGACACGGCCCCCACGCTGCTTCTGGAGCCACAGCCTTTGCCCTTCGCAGCTCATGGAAAACACGTGGCACCCTAGGCAGGGTGACATCGACCCGACCCAGTTGAAACAGAAACACAGGGACAGGTAGGAGTAGGAGGCCAGAGAGTACAGGTGGGCCAGGCAGCTGACAGCGGCATTGGCCTCGGAGGACGAGTTTTGTCCAATCTGGGAGCTGGAGCTCGTGGCACCGACAGTGTAGGGAGGAGGGGGCTGGTCCTGGAGGCGGGGGGCTGGTCCCGAAAGCGGGAGCTGGTCCCAGAGGCAGGGGCTGGTCCCAGGGGCCGGCTGGTTGCAGAAAGGTGAAGTTCAAAAGCTAGGGGAGCTGCGGGACCCTGGATCTGTTCCGTCCAAACACTGTTGAAGCAAGAACCAAAGCCGAGTGACGTGTGCCAGTCCGGGCAGCTTTGAGGGAGAATCCAGTAGTTCATGTGAAGGGCCTTTCCCTCTGACCCTTTCCATACTACCATATGTCTCAAAGATTTATGTGATAGCTACAGTTCAATTACAAGCCTGAAATTGAATGCCCCTCTGGTAAATAAATGCCCCTCTTGGCTCATTGTTCTATGCCAGCTGAAGCAGGGTAGGCAGAAGGGGTGGATTTCTTTTTGTCTCTCTGTCTCTATCTCTTTGAATGTTTGGCAGTGCTGTTATTCAGGCCTTTTTCAGGCATATCTGACTCTTTGTGATCCCATTTGAGGTTTTCTTGGCAAAGATACTGCCATTTCCTTCTCCACCTCACTTGACAGATGAGGAAACTAAAGCAAACAGAGTTAAGTGACTTGCTTGGAGTCACACAGCTAGCGAATGGTCTGAGGCTGGATTTGAACTCAGGAAGGTGAGTTTTCCTGACTCCAGGTGTGGCCCTCTACCCACTGCACTACCTAACTGCCCTATCCTACAGTACCTCATGGAATTTCTAGATCCATACCATGGTGAACAGAATTACTTGTTCTGTCAGACCAAACAAGGGGGAGTCTCTCAAATCCTCCCATCTTTTGTGTAGAGAGCTTCCAGGAGAAGCCTGGGAAGGTCACTTCTTGTGCCTCCTTAACCAGATATTATTGCTGTGTTGAAAATGTAGTGCAGTGGATAGAGCTCTGGGCCCGGAATTGGGAAGTTCTGAGTTCAAAATTTCCACCTCAGACTCTTACTAGCTGCATGACCCTGGGCACATCATAATCTCTGTCTCAGTTTTGTCAGCTGTAAAATAGGGGTAGCAAGTAGCACCTACTTCACAGAGTTGTTGTAAGTAAGTGGGATAGGTGAAAGCATACTCATAAAATGAGACAGTCACCAAACTTGAGCTAGGTCCTAGATCTTTTTAGGCCTAAGTTTCATGTTCCTGTAAGTCACCTGATTTCAGGGAAATCAGATGGTGTGCCCCTACTCCCCCTCCCTTTTTCCTGTAAGGGGCTTTTTGTAATGTCCCCCTTTTGCTACATATGGATAATCATAGCTGTATGTCTCTGTATTGAGTAAGAGGAGCTTTCTAGGGTCCTGCGTAGGCTGTGAGGTCATGTCACCCCACCAATAGGGTAATGATTCAGCATTAGGGGATTTTTGGTGGGAAGGGTTTGGGGGTTTATCTGGAAATTTTGGGGCTTTTCATAGAATTGTTTGTACAAGGGTATATAACTGCTTGCTTGCCTCTTGTTGGGTGCCTCCCTCTACCAGACCTATCTGGAATGGGTGATGCCCAACTCTTGCGAGACTTGTCTTTAGAATAAAGAGCTTCTGTTTCAACCTGGAGAAACCTCTGAGTTTATTTGAGTAAGGGTCTTTGGGGTCTTTATCCCAAACATAAGGATCACTATACCCTTGTTTGTGATATTGGCTGTAAGGCTTTTGCATATTCCATCAGGTGATAGCTTATCTTATACTGGATGTATTGTTAGCTGGAGTGTTTGCATAGGAACCAAGGGTCCTTTTCCTCTTGGTACAGAGACCCATTCATTAGCAAAATTCATATGTTCCCAGGGAAAACTCTGGATGGGAACATGAACCACAGAGTAATTTTTGTGAGAAGCCCCCAAGATCTTTATAGACCCAGAGCTGCAGTTCTGGAGCCCAGCTAATTTTTAAGTAACTTCCTTCTGCAAATGCTCTTCTTCCCCCTGATTGCCACCACTGCCCTCTCTCCAGCTCTTCCCTTTTTCTTTATTCATAAGTTGCTAGTTCCATTCATCACCATATGTGCCTTCCAGCAGTTTATTCTCCCTGATTACATTGGAGAAAAGATCCCATTATATCATACACAAGGAAGATGGAAATGTAGTCTCAGCTTTGGCCTCCACTTTCCCCCATTCTCAACCAATCAGCACAGCCTTTTCCCCTGGAGGGAGGATATGAATTCACTTCCAATGAAAAGAAGAGTCCTTTGGGTCCTCAGAGAGAGGATTGGAAGGAGTTAGAGCAGAAGGGATGCAGCATCATTGGCAGAAAAGATAACCACAAGGAAAGGGCCCTCCCATGAACACATCTTAGAGAATTTGAGAGCTGGAAGACTCAGTTAGTTTAACTCCCTCTCATCTGATATAAGTTGAAAATGAGATGAGAGGGGAAGTGACTTGCCCAAGGTCTCCATGCTATGAAGTGGCAGAGTCAGGATTCAGAACCAGGCCAGGGTGTGTTAGAGAGCCCGCCAAAGGGTAAATATTCAGGACGAGCCTCTCTACCTCAGAAATCACAGAGATTACAGACCAGGACATGGTTTATTTTTTTGTTGGTTGTCTGGACTTAAGCAGGTGATGGAGAAAATGTCGGTGAAGTAGATTAGATTTAAAAGGGTGTTGTGTTTTCAGAGACCCGATTGTCTAACGTTTACCAGCATACCCCGAAACCAGGTATCTTTGTTCTAAATGTAGCACACTTTCTACTGTTTCATGCTGACTCCCCAGTGGTTTTTTTTTCAAATTAACCAACATTTTTATTCTAGACAGATCACCCCAGAAACTATTCAAAGAATGGACTGCTAGCTCAGCTGAGGTTCTGAAGTGCCATGTCTTTCTCTGCCCCTAAACAGCTGAGAATCCCCAAGTTCGGGGTACAATTGTAGAAAGGATAGTAGACTTGGAATTAGGAGCCTTGGGTTTCAGCCATGGCTCTGACACTTAGCACCATGTGACTTTGGGCAAGTCACTTGAGCCTTCTGAGCCTCAGTTTCCTCATCTGTGAAATGAGGATAATATTTGCATTACCTGCCTGACAGGGTTATTTTGATGGAAGTGCTTTGTCAGCTGCAAATGTGAGCTACCTTTACTCTTGGAAGTGAGCCCATTCCTCCATTGGTGGTGGCAGGGACCAGTCTGCTTACAGTTTGCCCACAACGGAAGGAATGGTTCTGAGAAGTCCTGACACCCAGTCCCATTTGAGGCTTGGGTTCTTGGACCTGCAGGCTGGTGAAAGAGATTGTGAAGGTATCTCATGTTCCTTGGAGGTTAAAACCTTTGTGATCCTAAAGAGAATTTCATTCAAAGAACAGCCCATTAGGTCTTGCCAATGAGTCCAGGACTATCTCACCTGGGAATTTCATAAGACCACAGACTGAGATCTGGAAGGAACTTTAGAGACCGTCTGGGTCAGCCCCATCATTTTGTTGATGGGTCTGACATTCATAGAGGTTAAGGGGTTTGTCCAAGACCACAGAGGCAGTGAGTGACAGAGGCAGGATGCTCATCAGCTGCGAGCCTGAAAGACCTGGGTTTAGATCCCAGCTCTGATACTTCCTAGGTGCATATGAATCTGGGGAGACCAGAAGTCTCTGACCTCAGTTTCCTCATCTGCAAGATAGGATAATAACGTATGTAGGATGTATTTGACAGGATTATTTTGAGATTCAAGTGAATTAATATATATTAAAATGATATATAATTAACATCAATAACTAATACATTATGCTTTTATTAATTTTGATACTATTTTGAAGATAATGAAGAACTCGTTTACAAGATATCTAAAGGTGGGGGCATTGAAAAAAATCTTTGATTTTCTCGATATGGAGGAGGGGGAAGACAGAAACAGCATCAGCTAGTACTACTAACCAATATATCTACTCTCTCATTTACGTGAGGGTCATCTCTACGTGAATTGAGGGCTTTCTTGATGAGGGATTTAGTAGAAAAAAAGTAAGCTTTTGCAAAAGCTTTTTACCAGTGGATCACATCTTTGCCATTTCGCAATTGACTGAAAGATGTAGGAGAATATGAGGTCCTGTTGTGTTTCTTGTTTGTTAATTGAAAATGCATTTGACTAGGGAGAAGGGAACACTACCTTGGAGGCATTTTTACAACAGTGTCTCCCATTCAGATATCAAGGTCATTCAAAATTTCTTTGAAGATGTAACAACACAAATAACTCAGTTCAAGGGTCATCTCATAATTAACTTCAGGCAAAGCATAAAAATAGGAAACCATAAGCCTGCCAAAAGTATTTTCTATTCTGATGGAGGAGATCAAACAGAGTCCAGGTAAAGGAGGGATTCTTTGGGAATGGTGAGGGCCTCCAGATGTTCCTGCTTGTAGATGATGTTGTATTGATTGCATCAGTCCCAAAGAGCCTTCTGGAACTCAAAGAAGTTTGGCTTATCCATACACACAAGAAAGACCAAATGGATGAGGAATGTCTAGTGCCTGGATTTCAACATGTATATGAATGGACTCCCTATAGAAATTGCCCTCCAGCATGTCTGTCTGACACATACATATATACAGATGTATGTCTGGATATAGATATACATAGAGATGGATAATGAACTGGGCTTAGAACTAAAAAGGAGGGGGAGAATGCACCAGATTGATTTTGGGAAATTTCAAGGCACTGTTATTGATTTGATCTCAAGTTTACCAGGACTTCAAAGATGCATCTTTTCAATGCAAACATTTTTTTTTTTTTTTTTTACCAGTGTTACTGTATGGCAGTGGGACCTGGAGTACCATTGCTTCTGAAAAGTCAAAGATAAGTACCACACAGATGGTAATGGAAAGACACAGCATGGGTGTGAGCAGGCTGCAATATATAACCAACTCCAAAAGACAGGAGCAAAAGATGTCATCAAGGAATTATGTGGCAGAAAGAGAAGGTGGGCTGGTCATGTGGTGAGAACAGGGCATGATAGGCACATGATCAGTGTGCTCCACTGGTGCCCTCTAGGTATTGGGAGAAAATGAGGAAGATCACTAGCAAGCATGTTGGGTGGACTCCTTTGGTGAACTTTAGGGAAGACCTGGAGAAGAGTGGCATAGATTGGGCAGGTGTGGATGGGTTGTCATTTGCATGGCTTGAGGGAACCCCTGAAGTGATAAACTCATCCATTTGGTTATTTGAGTATCGTCTGCCATTTTTAATGGAGCTACAGAAATTTTTACATAGTACATAAATAGATTGGAACAGCTTAGAAAATGTACATTGAATTCTACTCATGTGGCACTCTGAGTATCCCCAAATAAGGCAACAAGCTCCAGAAGGTGGGACCCTGTTAATAATCATAGAACCACAGAATATCAGAGCTGAGGGACCTTTAGGACACGGAAGAACACGTGTTAATCAGTAAACATTTATGAAGTGCTACTATGCACCAAGCCCTGGGTTAAGAACTGAGGATACAAAAAAATAGGCAAAAGATAGTGCCTGTCCTCAAGGAGCTCACAATCTAATGCAGGAGAGAAAATGTGGGGGGCAGGGAGGGGCAGCCAGGTGGGAAATGATGATATGGTTGCCTTGGGCATTCTCCTTAAATGGATGATCTGGGAGTAGCTCGCCATTGTCCACCTACTACCCTGTCCATTCGGAGGGAGGAAGGAGTGAGTGTGAGTTTCAGAGCCGATATGATCTTGAAGGATGATGGGACTCCAGGAAGCATGATGAAAATCCAAGAGAGTCAAGCTGGGTGGGGAATGATTTAGGGCTGAGACCAAGATTATAGAACCCAGATTATAGAATGTTAGAACTAAAAGAGACCTTAGAACATGGAATATTAGAGATGAATATTCCTTCAGCTAGGTGGTATAGTGGATAGAGTGCTGTCCCTGGAGTCGGTAGGACCTGAGTTCAAATTCAGCCTTAACTATTTACAAACTGTGTAAACCGAGCAAGTCACTTAATCTAGATTACCTCCAAAAAAGGAAAAAAAACAACAACCCAAAGAACATAGAATGCTAGAGCTGAGAGAGATCTCAAAGATGACCAGGTTGATGACGTTTTGTAGGTGAAGAAATGATGACCAGAAAGGCTCAAAGCGACTGGCCCAAGATCGTGTGGCTAGATAGGATTTAAATGAAGATTTAGATCCAGGACCCCTGGTTCCCATGCCCAGAGGCATCCTACCTGCTCAAGAGAGGGTTGACAGCTAAATTTTCAGTGTAATTATTTATTATTGTTATTATTTATACCTTGGAAATCAGCAAATGCCACAGATCAAGGCTTGATTTATTGTTTTCTTGATTGTCTAGACTTAAAGTGATGGAGAAAATGTTACGGATTAATCTTAGAAGTGTGTAATGGCACATTTTTTCCCTCTAGAGAGCCAGTCATTAGACATTTACCAGCACACCGCTGCAGCCCATAGCTATGCTTCCCCCATTATGTTTATATGACCCTGTCAGGTGTCATGATCCTTAGACTTGGTAAAACTCTAGCCTCAGTCTAAAGGCTTTCTACTTTTGAGTAGAGAGGAGTAGAGGAATGCAGGGAATGGTCTGTAGTGGTGGGGAAGGGGAGCTCCCACCTGTTTGGGAAGGTTTCGCCTCCCTTCCTAACCAGAGCCTCTCAGCGCTGTTCCCTTCACTCCCCACCCCTGAATCATCTTTACCACTTGTGCCTCCCTGTGGGCTCTGGCAGTGACCACCTGGGCATGGGCAGCCACAGATGTGTGCTTAGTGTAATCTGTCCTTTCATGTCCCTGGTTTCCATATGCTTGGCTCTGACGTGACTGCCTGGGGCGAAGCCCCTCTTGGGACAGAAGGCATTTTTGGGAAAGGGGGGCTCTGGCATTTCTCAAACAAGCCCAAGCTTGGAGAAACACTTACCTCATCCTGTCTAGGCTTTTAGCACCTGGCACTGACATTGAGCATACGGTAGAGAGTCTGCCGCCAGAGTTAGCTCTTCCAGGGGGCCCCTCACAGCCAGACTGTGAGCTCAGTCAGGTTTTTATGGAATTTAGGAAAAAAAAGCAAGATAATCCTCCCCCAATTTCTCAAGTACTTGACTGGTCTTAGAAATAGGCAGAGTAGGATGTTTTGCCTGATACATAGGAGGAAGTTAATAGATGCTTATTGATTAAATTGATTGATATATATTTGGCAGAGGTCTTAGGGATCAACTGACTCAACAGTTATTTTACAGATCAGGGGAACTGAGACTCAGGTGTAAGTCTACACAGTAGAATTTTGGTGGAAGATGGGATACACCAGAGTCTTCTTCTCACTTAATGCCTAGAATTTTCAGAATTGTCACCAAATTTCAGCGTCAGAAACACCTCAGGGGGCATCTAGTCCAGCTTGTACCTGGACAGAAATCCCTTGGATAGCAACCCTGACAAATGATTGTCCAGCTCTTACTTGAAGATTTTTGAGGGAGGAGAAACTCACCCTCAGTCTAGGAACAGGCATTTGTTAGGGATCTACTATGAACCAAGCACTGTGCTAAGCCCTGGAGATACAAAAACAAAAAAATGAAACAATTCCTGCCCTCCAGGAATTTATATTCTACCCAGGGTGGGAGGAGGCATAGGACATGTTCACAGATGAGTAAATAGAGGCTGTATACAAAGCTAGTACATAGTCATTTGCTGAAAAACCTTTCCTGATCATCCCTAATATCAATGCTTTTGCTGAGATTTCTCCAGTTTATCATGTTTATATATCTTATCTGATCATAGCTGTTCACATCTTGTTTCCCCCATTAGTTTGTGAGTTCCTTGAGGACAAGCACTATCTTTGCCTCTCTTTGTATCCCCAGCATTTAGCTGTATCTGGCATATAAAAATGGTGCTTAATAAATGCTCATTGACTTGACGAATCAAGAAAGGCCTCTTGAATGGTGAGCCTTGCAGGGGAATTAGGGTTCTAGGATTTCCAAAATAGCTTATGCTTCTTTTAAATAGCTATAAATTGTTGAGAATTTTTTTCTTAAATCAAGACAAAACCTCTTTCTATGTTTAGTTCTACTCATTGCTCTTAGATTTACCATTTGGGGCCAAGTAGAACAGGTTTGTTTTCTCTTTCACGGGATAACTCTTTAGAAACATGAAAACAACTATTATGTTTGCCGCAACTAGTGATTCTGGGCCTGGAGTCAGGAAGACCTGAATTGAAATCTAATCTTAGACCTTAGTTGTGTGACCCTGGGCAAGTAATTTCACCTCTGTCTGCCTCAGCTTCCTCAACTATACAGTAAAGGTCATAGTAGCACCTGCCTCACAGGGCTGTTGTGAGGATCATATGAGGTAATATTTGTAAAAGCACTCAGCACAGTGTCTGGGACAAAGTGGGTGCTAGAGAAATACTTATTGCCTTCCTTTCCTCCCCCATGTTTCCCTCAAGTATTTCTCTACTACTTACTGACTCTGTGACCTTGGAAAGTCACTTAATGTCTCCGAGTCTTTAAAATGAGGGGACTGGACTAGATGGCTTCCGAAGCTCTTTCTAGCTCTCTGTCTATGACCCCCAAATCACATACTGGCTTCTTTTCTCTCCAATCCCCATTCCTTTAGCTCCTGCTCTCATATTTTAATATACACAACGTTGTCCTTTTAGCTCCTGCACTCCCATAGCCTACATCTTTCATTCCAGCTCAGCCACCCACAGGGATTTGAGATCTCAATGTCACCTATAAATGTGTTACCTTTAGGATTCACAAATTGAAGGCTGAATTGAAATTCACAAAAATGAAAATTTTTGCCTAACCAAAACATCTTATCATATAATTCCCCCTTTACTTCACTATTCTTCATTCTTCATTTTTTCATGACCTCCACCCCCCTCTTCTCCCTCACCAGCCCTGCTCTGGCCTTGCTTTTCTTCCTTCACTGTCTTGAATATGTAGTTGATCAGTCCATGTAGATACAGTTCTCTCTCTCTTGTATCTCTTGCCTTTGTCCTACCCATCATTCATGCCTAGTTAAACACCAACCCCGACATCTAACATCATGTTACAATTTGAGTGCTGCTGAATGCTGCTAGAGAAAGCCATGTAATTGTGCTGACTTGGTTTGCTACAAATTCATGTCATCTAATCTTAACTGGACTCTAGCTACTCCATGCTGAACTTTTTGCTATTATTCAGTCAACAAATCAATAATCATTTAAAAATGTCTGCTGAGGATATTAAGACGAAAATGAAATAGTCCCTGTTCTTAAGGAGTTAACATGCTTAACTTTAACGTGATTGACTTTTAAATTATATTCCTCAAAATGATTATTTTAAAACTTATCTCTTCAGGTTTCTTATGCCACCTACTCTGCCTGCCTGCTTCTCAATAGAAGACTTTGCCTACTACTTTCCTGATAAAACTCACTATGAGTTCTTTCTTTTCTCCTTCTCCGTGTCTTAAAACCCCTCTACATCATGTAATAAGGCAATGGTCAATGAAAGCCCAGCCCCTATGAGCTGGTACAGTGTGCTTGGCCTGATATAATACCCCACATGGGCTTTGGTGCATATTCAGGTATTCATTCTATGATTGTTTCCTTTGTATACTGGGTGGTGAAGAAAAGAACTCTTCAATGGGTTGCTTTCACTCAAAAGACTCCCAGGATGGGTAGATTGGGCAAGGAGGGACGAGGGTGAGTGGGAGTGGGTCATCAAATGTGAATCTCTTTTTTGTGTGGTTGTTTGAGGGAGTAGGCATGGGCTACTATAAACCACAGGGTGAGATTAGGCACTGGTATCAACTCTTTCTTTCCCCACCTGGAGGCTTACAATAATCCTTTCCTCCTTACTCAAATGCAGCCAGGCAAGAAAGAGAGCTTGAGTTGTTGAGAAGTTTTGTATCCTTTCTCAGTTCCAGCACAAAAGCTAGCTGAACTGGAAACAGGCAGATAATAACTGTGCTTATACTGAAGTAGATAGTAGGGTCTTCTGTTATGCATGTCCAGAATCATTCTCACCAAATATTCATGTGCTCACAGAACTAAGCTCTCATTGGCTACTTAGTTTTGCATTATACTCATTTCCCATTCTCTACTTTCCTCTGGCCTCTAAAGAAGAGGTGGCTCTTATTCTTACCAAAACTAACCTCTTTAATTGTGCCCTTAATCCAACTCCCCACCCCCAGCCCCTTTTTTCTCTGAGACCCTTCCTCTTTTCCCTTCCTTCCAATATCTCCAATCTCTCCTCACTGGCTACTTCCCTGCTACCTACAGATATGCCCAAGTCTCCTTATTCTTAAAAAAAATTTCATTTGACCCTGACATACCTTGAGGGTTTATCTTATATCTCTTATACCTTTCACATCAGAACTCCTACAAAGAATTTCCCATTCTCATTCCTCCCGTTTCCTTACCTCTCACTCACTTCTTAACCCCTTGCAGGCTGGCCTCCAACTCTCCTGTTTTGCTACAACTGCTCCAGCCAAGGTTGCCAATGATTTCTTAATTATTAAATCCAGTGACCCTTTTCTCAGTCCTCATTCTACTTGTTCTTTCTACAACTTTTGACACCACAGACATCCCTTCCTATTTGTTCTTTTGGCTTGCACAAAACTACTTATTTACTCTCTTTTTGATTTTTGTCCAGCAGCAGCTTCTTCTCAGCCTCCTTTGTGAGATCATCATCCACTTTCCTCTTAGCAAATATGGCTGCCCCCCCAGCATTTTGTCCTGGGTTCTTCATTCTCCTATTTTGAAGACTCATCAATAGCTATGGATTCAATTATTCTTTCTAGTTAACTCAAGAAGTCAAATCAACAAACATTAAGTACCTACTGTATGTTAGGCAGGGACAGCTAGGTGATGCAGTGGATAGAGTGCTAGGGCTGAAGTCAGGAAGACTCATCTTCCTGAGTTGAAATCTGGCCTCAGACACTTCCTAGCTGTGTGACCCTGGGCAAGTCATTTAACCCTGTTTGCTTCAGTTTCCTTATCTGTACAGTGAGCCGTAGAAGGAATGGCAAACCACTCCAGTACCCAAATGGGGTAACAAAGAGTTGGACACGACTGAATATGACTTAGCCACAACAACAACAGCAACAAAATATATCAGGTACTGTGCTAAGTACCAGAGATACAAGGGAAGGCAAAGAGAGTTCTTGCCCTGAAGGAGCTCATAGTTTAATGGAGGACAAAACCTGCAAACAACTATGTATAGACAAGATGTACACAGAATAAATTGGAGATAATTTGGATAGATTCCTTGTAAACTTAGAGGAAAGGCGCTAAGATTAAGGAAGAGCAGGAAGGAGTTTTTAAATTTTTTTTTTTTTTTGCAGAAGTAGGATTTGTCTAAAACTTGGAGGAAGCCAGGGAAGCCAGGAGGTGGAGATGAGATGAGATGGGAGAGTTCCAGGCCCAGAGAACAGTTAGCAAAAATACTTGGAGTGAGGAGATGGAGTGTCTTGTTAAAGGAACAGCAAGGAAGCCAGTATCACTGTATCCAAGAGTGTGTGGAGGGGAAGAAGTTCTGAGAAGTCTGGAAGAGTAGGTAGGGGCTGGGTTAGGAAGGGTTTTAACAGCCTAACAGAGGCTTTTATATTTGAAGCTGGAGTTCATAGGGAGCCACTGACATTTACTGACATCTTCAGGAAGATCCCTTGGACAGTTGGAGTGAGAATGGCTCCTGAAACAATATAGAATCATAGACTCTTGTAGGACCAAAGATATAGAAATGGAGGTGAACTTTGAAGTCCTCCAATCCCACCTTTTCATTTTATATTTGGGAAAAATGAGGCCAAGGAAGTAAAATAACTTGTCTGAGATAACACAGGTAGAAAAGTGGCAGTGATGTGATTTAAACCAAGTTCCTCTAACTCCAAACCCTCTGACTCTTCATTATACTGCACTGTTTATACCTAATCTCTCTCTTTAATTCCAGCTCACTTATTATTAGTTTATTCCTTAGTATGAATGTGAGGAACATATGCATATAAATAAACATATGTGCATACACACGCACACATATGTACATATACATATGCACACACATATGTACATGTGTATGCATTCATTGAGAGTGGGTAGGAATCTGAGAGATTAATTAACTTGACCCAGATCACACAAATAGTAAGTGGTGTAACTGGGAATTGAAGTCAGGTCCTCGAAGGTCCCAATCCAACACTTTCCATATTACCTCCTAGACCCTTCCCTGGGAATTGGTTTTGATTGGGAGAGGTGTGAGACAGTTGAACATTTGAGCAGAAAAGGAGGGGGGACCATCAAGGAAGGAAACAGAGGCCAGGAGTGCTCAAGGCAATCATTTGCCAATTCTGTGTTTTTCAATCATTTTCTTCCTGTGTGGAGGAGTGTGGAACATGTAGAGAAATACAAATAGGAAATTCCCTCTGACGGACAGCTGAGCAGTAGCCCAGGAAAACTCCAAGTATGTCCCCATAAAAGATAATGAACATTTCCGAGGTTGGCCCAAGGGTAGGGGTGAAGCAATGATAATGGATTTTCATGGAAGGGGGTTTAACGATTTCCAAGGCGACTGCTTGGCACATGGTACTTGGCTGTGTGGGAGAAGAAAGAAAACAAATTGCCTCTCGGGTCACTCTGAACAACTTCAGCCCCATTTAATAAACCAATATGGAACTAGGCACTGTAAACTATATTTCAATGGGCCTGGAAATCATTTGTTTGGAATGGTCTGGAATTACTACCAACATGAGGTGATTATATGCTATTTGGCATAGCCAATACATGTATTTAAATATGAAAGATAGGCTGGGTCTGTGAATCTGAGCATCCTGGGCTCT
The DNA here is from genome assembly GCA_028646515.1 of Pseudochirops corinnae. NCBI lineage: Eukaryota > Metazoa > Chordata > Mammalia > Diprotodontia > Pseudocheiridae > Pseudochirops > Pseudochirops corinnae. The sequence continues at coordinate 185,058,174 of CM053585.1, read as the reverse complement.
GTTCCCTTGTTTCACAGAATCTCAGAATGCCAGAGCTGAAAGGGACCTTGGAACAAAGAAGTTAGAATGTCAGAGCTGGAAGAGACTTTAGTACATAGCACAAAGAATATCAGAGCCAGAAGTTTCTTAGAATTAAAATCTAGCAGATTTTAATAGAACTAAAAGACACTTTAGAGAGCATTCACTTCAGCTTGTTCATTTTTCAGAAGGAGAAACTGAGGCTCTAAGAGGGGAGATGGCCTGCATTGGTCATAATGAGTTAGGAGAAGCTAGAATGCAAACTCAGGACTCCAGGATCCTGCCTTGTGCTCTTTCTATCCCATATTTGCCTTTTCTGAACCACTCTCTTCTAGGGCAGCATTCATAGGGGCTATATATCTTAGGACTTGAAGGATGGATAGGATTTCAATAGACAGTGATTGGAGGAAGAAGGTATGCTAGACGAAGGAGAAGATGTGAACAAAGTGAGAGAGATAGGAAACTGGCATGTGTTTGAGGAATGGTGAGTTATTTGATGGGGCAAGACAAGAAGGGATCATTGGATTTGGAATTGGAGGAACCATAGAATGTTAGATTTGGAAGGGTTTTTTATAGATTCAGTCCACTCATTTTAGGAAGCTGGGAAATGACTTTGCCTAGGGTCAAACAAGGGGCAGCTAGGTGGCACAGTGGATAGAGCAATGGACTTGGAGTCAGGAAGACTCATCTTGCTGAGTTCAAATTGGGCCTCATACATTTACTAGCTGTGTGTCCCTGGGCAAGTTACTTACCCTGTTTGCCTCAGTTTCCTCATCTGTAAAATGAGCTGGAGAAGGAAATGACAAACCACTCCAGTATCTCTGCCAAGAAAACCCCAAATGGGTACATAGAGTCAGACATGACTGAAATGACTGAACAACAACAACAGCAAAAGTCATAGAGGTGGTAAACAGCAGAAGTGTGATCCAAACCCCCAAAACCAGATCTTCTGACTCTAATTCTTTCTCTTTCTACTACCCCACATTGCCTCTCCTGGGCTGGAGTCAGATTGTGAATCACAGCATCACAGAATGTGAGACTTGGAAACCATCTGAGCTACCATCTAGTCCGACCCATATTTGAAAAGGAACCCACACTCTATCACATTAGACAGGTGGTGTGGGGTAGTGGAAAGGTGTCTGAGGGCTTTGGAGCCAGAGGATGTGGCTTCAGATTCCACCTGGGATGCTTACTGTGCGTGTCACCTTGAGCACAATACTTAAACTCTCTGGACCTCAATTTCCTCATCTATAAAGTAAGCTGGGGCAGCTAGGTGGTGCCGTGGATAAAGGGCCTGGCCCAAAGTCAGAAAGATTCATCCCCTTGACTTCAAATTTAGTTGGGTGACCCTGGGCAAGACCCCGTTTGCCTCAGTTTCCTCATCTGCAAAATGAGCTGGTTGTACTCAATGGCTTCTGAGAACTCTTCCATTTATAGTTCAATGATTCCATAATGCTATGATCATAATCTCAGAATTTGGGATTTGGATTGGACCTCACTGGTGTCAAACTCAGAGAGAAACACAGGCCACTAAACCATACTAAGAGTCCCTAACTTAGCCACACGTGTTTTTATTTATCTATTTATCTACCCACTCATTTATTCATTCATTTATTTAGATTAATACATCAACATGTTAAAATTAGATAGGAACTACATTTTAATCTAGTCCTGGCCATACTTGGGAGTGACTTGGGCTGCATGTTTTCACCACTGTTCTGGTCTAATCCATACACAAAAGGGATCCCTCCTATAACATCCTGGCCAAGTGATCACTCAGCCTCTGCTGCCCTAGACTCCATCAAGGCCCTTGACCATCCTGAGTGCTCTTCTCTGGGCAGTGTCTAGGCTTGCCAGCATTCTTAAACTGTGGTGCCTAAAATGGAACGTAATTCTCCAGATGTTGGCCTGAGGGGGAGGAATCCAGAGGTGCTACCACCTCCTTATTCTTGGAAGTTATGCCTTTACAACATGCATTGTTAGATCACATTAGCTTCTTTGGGTGACCCATTACATTACTGACCCATATTGAGTTTTCAGTCTGCTCAACCCCCCAGATCTTTTCCAGGAAACTGCTCTACTGCCATGCCTCTTCCTCCTGTACTTGACGGACCTTGGATTCCAGGTTCAGAAGTTTGCAATTTGTGGTCATATGTAAACTGTAAACAAGCATTTATTAAGTACCTATTGTGTCCCAGGCACCGTGCTAAGTGCTTTTACAAATCAGGTTGTTGTGACTGCTTAGTTAGCAGATTCTTCTCTGGTCAGAACTTCCAGGATCTTGGCCATAGATGACATAGAGATGATTCCTCTCTTGAGGATTGGGGCTGCTCAGGCAAAGCTCAGGTCCATTCAGGTTAGGGTCTGGAGGACTGACTTTCTGTCCCCTGATTCTGCTGTGAATTCTATGGGGACTCCATCTCTGGGTGGGGCACTGTGTTGCCAGGCAGTCTCTGCAGAGCTCTGACTCCTAACTCCAGACAGAAGGTTTCAAAAGCATCTCTTTTATTCTCTTAATAATACCTCCCAACACATACTGATAGAAACACTCCCTCACCCCCAGACACCGGCTGTCTGTCTGTGCTAATGTATGCCAGCTACTCACAAATCTTCCTAGTCCTTCCACCCTCTCTACCGCCCCACCCCCGGGTTCTCTTTCTCATACCTCCTCACAAAACACATCCTTACAGATACATAGCCACACTCCACATTGACAAATAGCGCCCCACGCATACACCCCAATGCGCAAACACATCCCTACACATTCACACAAATTAGAATAATAATCTTTGCCCTCTCTGCTTTAAAAGGTTGTTGTAAGGAGCCAGTTTTGTAAACCTTAAAGGCTTGGAAAAAAAGGGAGCTGTTATTATGGTAATACACACCTGCTACAGGCATCCAAATAAACAAACACACTCCTACACACACAAACATATCCCTCCACATGTACACAAAGACACCCTCCCACACCTTTACATACACACGCGCGAATAGGCTTTCCCCTGAGTTAGACAAATAGAACAACTTGCCAGTCCTTTTGTAGAAACACAAATGTACTCTCACACCCCCCACAAACATATACACATAACTATGTTTAATTGCATATATATATATACATGTACATACATATATATACACACATACATATATATGTATGTATATATGTATTATATATATACACACATACATGCTTCCCCCTGCTCTGTCAGCCTCCCCCTTTCTTGACATATAGAGATGTGTGCAAAACCATGCTCCACAGGTACTCATATCTGGACATCTAGAAGGCCCCCCCCCCTCACCTACTCACAGGGATGTGCCATTCTGAGCCTTGAAAAACGCTGATAAATTCCCATGGCCTGGGGGCAGCTGTTTAAGGCTCTTGAGGGATGCCAGGGTAGATAGAAAATGAGAAGTCAGATATGTGAGCCTTCCCTTTGGAAAGAAGGCCCTTGGGTCTCTTTTGGAAGGTGGTAGTTCCAGTTGGGGAGTTTCCAAAGAAGTAGCCCTGGCCTTTCCTCTGTGTGTGTGTGTGTGTGTGTGTGTGTGTGTGTGTGTGTGTGTGTGTGTGAGTGAGATGTGGGAGTGGGAATGTGGGGTGACACATGTCCACAGCCTCAGGCTTCATAATATCAGTGGATCAGAGTGACAAAAGACCAGATATTTCGCTCAGATACTTAGTAGCCGTAAGTATATAAGGCACTTAACCTTTCTGTGTTTCAGTTTCCTCACCTATAAATGAGGAGGTTGGACTTGGACTTAATGGCCTCTAAGTTCCCTTCCAACTCATAATCTATGATCTATGATTGTTCTAGGTGAGAAGAAGGAGTGGAAAGCTCTGAAAACCAAGTGGAGAATTCTAGTGCTTTTGGGTCAAGGTCTAGGTACTGCTTTGAACAGATTTATAAAGGATGTTTGGCTTATGACAAGGCTGGGTTATGGACATGAGGGAATTATTCAACCTTGGTGGGACAGAGCAAGACAACTGAATTTAATACAGTGGTTCTTGGGTCTCCAACTCACTGGCAGCCTCCTTCCCTTACACCTTTGCTGAAAAAGCCTGCTTAATAGTTTTTTAAATTAATGATTTCAGAATGTTTAGAAGAAGTTCTGTCTGGCCTCTTTAAGCAATCAGGTGGTAAAAAGAGAGGTTTGTTCCTACAGAGGAGAAAAACACAGAGTGTATAAATTAGGGACAATTATGTAGACTAGATACACGTACTAGGAGAGAGTTGAGTTTGTGCTAGACTTGTAAGAGACAAAGCCACTGGTCAAGGGAAACAAAGGATTGCTTTAGAGATTTGACTCTAAAATCACATGTGGAGTAAATAATTGACAACAATATGGGGTAGAAGCTGTGATGAAGGGGCCCATAGAAAGTACCGTAATGTAGTGGATAGAACTATAGAATATAGAATGTTAGACCTACAAGTGTTCTTAAAGCATAGAATGTCAGACGTTAGAGGAACTTTAGAATACAGAATGTTAGAGTTGGCCTTGGAGTCAGGAAGCCCTGAATTCAAAATCTAGGAGGTAGTATGGTGTAATGGAGGTGTAATGTAGTATGGTGTAATGGAAAGTATGCCATCTCTGGAGTCCCAGGACCCGGGTTCATATCCAGGCTCTGACCCTTACTTATTACCTATGAGACCTTAGGTAAGTAAGTACTTTACTTTTGTAGGCTTCAGTTTCTTAATCTGTAAAATGAGGTAATTGGACTGGGTGGCCTCTATTGTCCTTTCCAGCTGTAAATTTTTGATCCTATTAACCTGTGTGTGCAAAGTCAAAATGTCCATCTTGGGAAGCTCCTCATGTAGATAGCCAGATTTTTTTTTTTTTTAAGAAAAGGGTTGCTGTAGTGTGAGTTAAGGGGGAAAAATGTCCTGGAACAACCTGCAGGTGAGAGAAACATAAAAAGGCAAATATTTTAGAGAAAAGAAGACAAACTGGCAATCAGACATTCCTTTAGGCTAAGACACTTTTGGTTCATTTTAGCCATCGTTTCAACTGAGGCACTTAGAACCATGGAATTTAGAAGTGAGAGGAACATTATTGTTATTCAGCCATGCAGTCATGTCTAATTCTTTGTAACCCAATGGACCATAGCATGCCAGGCCCTTCTATCTTCCATTATCTTCTGAAGTCCATCCAAGCTCAGGGTCGTTGCTTCCATGACACTATCTATCCATCTCATCCTCTGCCTTTCCCTTCTCCTTTTGCCTTCAGCCTTTCCCAACATCAGGGTCTTTTCCAATGAGTTTCATCTTCTCATTATACGTCCAAAGTGTTTAAGCTTCGGCGGCAGCATTTGACCTTCCGGTGAATAGCCTGAATTAATTTCTTCAAGTATTGACTGATTTGATCTCCTTGCTGTCCAAGGGATTGTTTAGTTATGGCATCATAGGATTTAGAGGTAGAAAGGATTTAACAGAAGATCTAGGGCAGAGCCCTCATTTTGAAAGATGAGGAAAAAGAAGTCCATAAATTTAAGAGAATTGACTCTAAAATCATATGTGGCCAAGTGGGGATTTCTCGTTTTTCTATTTTCTGTATAGAAAGCGTGATAAGCAAGTACATGTGTTTGTATGTACAGTAGAAGTGTATATACAAATATACCTTTATGTATATAAAATTTAAATGGACAGTTTAGCCATCCAGAGATATTGATAGAAAGGATCAAGAAAGTGGAAGGGCAATCTTTCCTTTTTTATGTCATATGGTAATTATAGGATTTAGAGGCAGAAGGGACCTTAGAAATCCTCTACTCCTACTCCCTTCTTTTACAGCGGAGGAAAGCAAGGCACAGAGGTTAAATAACTTGACTAACATTGCATCAGTACTAAGCATCATGGTATAGCAGAAATAGCACTGTAGAAAAAGGATTTTTGACTCTTATTAGAAATATGACTAAATCACTGAACTTCCCAGGTCCTCAGTTTCTTCCTCTCTAAAATAAAAGGGTAGGATAGTGGACCTCTAAGGTCCGTCAGATCTCAATGTCTTCTACTTCTAGGCTTCGTCCTCTGACTCCAGGCCTCTTTCTACATCTCAGCCTCCTCTGCCCCATGAATATTTCTGGGGAGCAGTTATTACCTGATTGCTATTCAGGGCCAAGAGGTGGGGCTGGCCCTGCTGGAAATATTCCTTTGAAATATTAGGAGGCAGTCTTTAGTTTGGGGAGACTAGGCATTTTCATATTCATTGAACCATCAAGTATTTTGTACTTGTGAACAGAATTCTTATGGGGTTAGGAGACAAAGTTCCTGGTTCTTTTATCTCTTAATCAGTATTACTGGGTGATGGCAATGATCTTGTTATTTCAGGTGGTATGATGTAATGCTAAGTCCCTGGCCAGTTTCATTGAGATCTTGATTTTAGAGACCCACTAATTGCTTTTGTGACATTGGGCAAGGCACTTCTTGTTGGGTCTTAGACTCCTCCTCTCCAAAATGAAGGGGATGGATTAAGTTATCTTTAAAGTTGCTCTCGGTTTTATTATTCCAGGCTCTAAGAATGCTTAAAGCTCATACAATAGAACATTATGTTCTAAGGTCTCTATCAGTTCTGACATTCTGTATTCCAAAAATTGCTCTTAGATCTACCATTCTGTGTTCTAAGTTCCCTCCCAGTTGTGCCATTGTGTGTTCTAAGAACCCTTGTGGGTTTAACGTTCAATGTTCTAAGGTCCCTCTCAAGTCTGACACTCAAAGGTCTCCCCAAATCTAATATTCCATATTCTAAGGCCCCTCTCTACTCTGGTATTCTAGGCTTATGATTCTCTTCCCTTCTCTGAATGAATCTTTCCTCCTGTTTAATGAAGACCTGCTTTTTCTCTCTATCCCGAGTAGGACTGAGAGGGCCCTAGTTTTCAACTTGAACTTATTGAAAAACTGTTTTAATATTGCCTTATGGGAGGCTATGGGGAGAGAGGAGAAACCATACTCGTTAATAAAGATTCAAGTGTCTTCAGTCCTTAGAGCTTCAGGAAGGCTCATCCAAGCATCCATCCCTGTGCTCAGCCATCCTTGGCCCAAGGTAGGCATGAGCAACTCCAGCCTCCAGGGACGCTTATCTTATTTGCTTTCAATTCTCGGCCTGGAAGACAAAAGCCTGGGAGCTCCCCTCTGCCAAGTGAAGGTGGCCCCAGCCTGCAGGTCTCCATGGAGACCGTGTAAACACATCTGTTTCTTTGCACACTGTGAGAACAATATCCTGCTCAGAATCTATAATGGGCCAGACATGAAAACATTCTCTCATGCTGGACCATTCTAGGGGCAGAAGTCGGGCCTGGAGTACATGCCTCCCCATGGGGAAGGAGAAAGGGAGGGAGAGGGGAAGGGGCAGGCAATAGCTGGCTTCTTTTTGCCACCTAGCAGTGAGTTGGGGCGGCAGGAACAAAAGGTCACAGCTCCAGAGTCCCAGCTTAGAATAGTAAAAATAATAGCTTACATTTCAAGAGCACTTTAAGATTTACAAATTCCTTTTATAACATCAATCCCCTGCGATAGGTAGGATAAGTATTACCATTCACACTTTACGTATGGTGAAACTAAGGCAAAAGAAATAAAATCTCTTGCCCATTGACAAACAGCTAGTGTCAGAGCTGGAATATGAACTCTGTTTTCTTGATTTTGAGTCCTGGGCTGCTGAGTCCTTGTGCCGTGATTGAAAAAGGTCCTCTGAGAATTTCACATGTCAGTATATTGGAAGGAGCACTATGGTATGGTGGAAAGAACACTGGGTTTGGAGTCAGGGAGCCTGCTCTGCCACTCCATCACCTGTGGGGTCTTGGGCAGGGCCTTTCACTTCTCCCTGCCTCAGTTTCCCCATATGCAAGATGAGGGAGTTAGATTGAATCAAGGTTCTTAGTCTTTTTTCAGGGGTGACAGACCCTTTGGAGGTTGAGCTAAACATAAGCCCTTCTCAGAATAATGTTTTTGGCTGGATAATGCATAGGACACAAAGGAAACCAATTACAGGCGTACTTTGGAGATATTACAGGTTCAGTTCCAGCTCACTACAGTAAAGCGAGTCACGGGAATTTACTGGTTTCCCAGTGCATATAAAAGTTATGTTTATACTATACTCTAGTCTATTAAGTGTGCAATAGCATTATGTCTAAAAATAATGTACCTTAATTTTAAAAATACTTTATTACTAAAAAAAACCTATCACCTGAGCCTTCATTGAGCTGTAATCATTTTGCTGGTGGAGGGTCTTGACCCAGCGTTGATGGCTGCTGACTGATGAGGTAGGTTTGGGGTGACCGGGGCAGTTTTTTGAAATAAGACAGCAATGAAGTTTGTGGTATCTATTGAGTCTTCCTTTCACTTGAATATGGAGAGGATATTGTACAGTTATTAAGTGGCCTAATTTCAGTATTGTTGTGTCTCAGGGAATAGGGAGGCCCAAGGAGAGGGAGAGAGACCTAAGGGCAGGTTGGTGGAGCAGTCAGAACATACACAACATTTATCAGTTAAATTCACTGTCTTATATGGGCATGGCTCAGGGTGTCCCAAAACAATTAAAATAATAACATCAAAGATCACTTATCTCAGATCACTATAACAGATATAATAATAATTTAAGTTCGAAATATTGCAAGAATTATCAAAATGTGACACAGAGACGCAATGTAAGCACATGCTGTTGGAAAAATGACTCTCATAGACATAAAAAATTCACCGTCTGCAAAGTGCAATAAAATGAGGTGTGCCTGTGGGTTGAAATACAGTTATCAAAATAGTTTTTTAAAATTCATGGGCTCCAAATTAAGAACACCTGCATTAGATGATTGCTAATATTACCTTCTCCAGCTCTGGGCCTAGAACCAGAAAGTTCTGAGTTCAAATCCAGCCTCAGACACTTACTAGCTTTACAATTCTGGGTCAGTCACTTAGCATCTTTACCAGTTTCCATACCTCTAAAATGGAGAGAAAAATGGCACCCACCTCCCAGATTTGGGGTAGAGATAAAATGAGACAATATTTGTAAAATGCTGTGTAAACCTTAAAGTGATATGTAAATGCTACCTTATGTTATTATTCTGACTCTAAATTCCTGTGATTAAAAGTATCCACCAGAGTTACATATCTCTCCATGTACTACTTTTTTGGGGAGGGTACTTTCTGTATACTTTGGAACTTTCTATCATGCCACCTGAGCGGAGGAACCCCTCTCCATCCTCCTCTTTTCTCTCTTTCTCTCTCTTTTTTTTTTGGAGGGAGAAGGCAAGACAATTGGAGTTAAGTGACTTGCCCAAGGTCACACAGCTAGTAAGTGTGTCAAGTGTCTGAGGTCAGATTTGAACTCAGGTCCTCCTGACTCCAGGGCCAGTGCTCTATTCACTGTACCACCTAGCCGCCCCTATACTTCTCTTTTAAATTTCTTTTTGTATCTTGTCTTCCCTTATTAGATTATCAGCTCTTTGAGGGCAGGGAATGTTTTTGTTTTGATTTTTATTGTATCTCCAGGGTTTAGCACAGTGCCTGGCACATGCTTAATAAATGTTTGCTGACTGATTAATTATTGTACTAATCTTTTAAGGTTCAGTTTAAGTTCTGTCTTCTCTGTAAAGCCTCCAGCCTGAAGAGATCTCCACTCCCAGACTCTAACGCCTTGACTGGATTATACAGTTTAGCTTATGCTCTAATGCTTTTCTGTATTGTCCTTTGACTCTTGTGCCTTAATCATCTTTTCCTCTCTGAACTGTGAGCTTGGACCTATGTCTTATTCTTTCCTGTATTATTTCTCACAGCACTTAGCATGGAGCCCTATCCATAATAGGGGGTTCATAAATATGGGTTGAATCACATCTGTGTGTCCAGGAGAATGTAGATGCTTTGAGGCCAGTGATTATTTTATTTTTGTCTTTGTATCAGTATTAGAGAGGCAGCTACGTAACTCAGTGGATAGAATAGAATCAGGAAGCCCTGAGTTCAAATACAGCCTGAGACACTTATTTGCTGTGTGAGCCTGGGTGAGTCACTTAACCTTGTTTGTCTTAGTTTCCTCATCTATTAAATGAGCTGGAGAAGGGAATGGCAGACTATTCTGGTATCTTGCCAAGAAAACCCTGAATAGGGTCACGGGGAATTGGACATGACTGAAAAACAGCTGAACAACAGATCGATATTACAGGATCACAGATGTAGAGCCTCATAGAACATCTGGACTAACCCCCTCATTTTACAGATGAGAATCAGAGAAATTAAGTGACTTGCCTAAGTACCTGTTAGAGGTGGAATTTGAACCCAGGTCTCTGATTCCAAATCCAGGAATCTCTTGCACACCATTCTGCTCCCCTTTATGCCAGTACTTAGTGTGATGCTTGGTACAATGTAGGGGCTTAATTAACTGATTATTGGTTGACCAATTGATTTATGGGGATGGTTGGTCAGGGATGTTGTAGGAGAGATTTCTGCTTAAATATAGCTTGGATTAGATGCCCTGCAGGAGATGTCCTCCCGCTCTAATATTCTAGGGTTCTATTTGTATATGTTTGTTATGGTTGACAAAGAAGCTTTCCGATATTTTTTGCTGGAGAGCCAGGAGACTTGTATGTAGCAGGCTAACTCTGCCCTCATTTCTTGCCCTTTTCTGGAAACTTCTAGGATTTTTCATTCCTTGTGTCTATACAGAAGAGACCTTCTTGACCAGTCTGCAGTGTCTCCTTATCTGCAATATGAGAAATGGGGAAACCAAAAATATACACCCATGGGAGACCTTCTCTCCTTGTATATGAGTCACATGACTTTCCCTTGTACCATCAAAGTGTCCCAGTGTGGATGAAATGGGACCCCAACTTCTGTATAGATTAGGAAGCATGACAGAGTTGGTGAAGTTGGGTATGACAAGTGTAGGGGTAGCTTCTCCAAAGGAACAGCCAGCTTTGGAGAAAGGTCTAAGAGATACAGTGTCTTTAAGTGAAAGACAGGTTTCAGTGAACACCAGGAGATAGAAAGAATCAAAGACAAAGAGTTTTAGGATCATGGGACAATAGGTTTAGTGTGAGAAGGGTCTTTGGACCTTGGGGATCTTGTCCAACCCGGTCATTTTACAGATGAGGAAACTTGGGTTCAGAGAAGATGGCTAACTAACCAAAGTCATTCTGGTTGTAACTGAGTCAGGATTTCAGTCCATTTCCTCTGACTCTCTACCCTAACCACACCCCCTCTTCACATGACCCATTAAACCTTCCCTGACTGAGTTCCTCTGAGTTCAGCCCTGTACCAGGTGCCATGGGGGTTATGGGAGAAGAAAATAACATGACATCTAGCTCCTTAAGGAATCCTGTGCAAACTTTCATCCCTCCATGTCGACTCCCCTTCTGTGGGGGATGAGGATTTCAATAGCTGGGAAACTTTTGGGGTCCCCAGAATTTCAGGAGTTTCTGTATTGTCAAGATCTTAGGGTCTACCTCTTAACTGCTTTTTACTTCCCACGGCAGGGAGGTTTGGGCTCACGTTTGTCCTTTGCATTGGTGTTCAGTCTGGTTTGGAATCCTCAGTGCATGCACCTAGTATGGTCTCATTCTTGGTTCTCTTTGCTGGTGCAGATTGCAATCCGTTTATTCATGCCTCCCTGTCCTATATGACTATTCCTGGTTCTTTCATAAGCTCACCACAGGAGTTCCACTCAATGTGCTAGAGGCCTTCCTCAGTTTCTCTCAATATTCCAAAGATGCCAGTAGAGCCCATAGGCTCTCTGTATAACCATATATTCTAAGGATCTTGTCCAGGACTCTCTGCAACGTACTGGGGATTGATGTAAGAAGCATAGTGTTACTAGAGGGAAAGAAATTTCCAAAGTAGTTTCAGTCTCAGACAAGCAAGGATTTGAATTCAGTTCACTTCCACAAACATAAATTGAGCTTAAAAAGCAGCATGGTGTAGTGGATATAGATCACTGAGCTTGGAATCAGGGAGACCTAGGCTCAGCTCCCACCTCAGACACTTATCAGTTGTGAGACCAGGGGGCAAGTCCCCTTAACTGCCTCAGTTTCCTTACCTGTAAAACAAAGGGGTTAGACTTGATGGCTTCTAAGGTCCCTTCCAGTTCTGATTGTATCTGAATTCTATGTGCAGGGAACTGCAGGAGGTTCAGTCCAAACACAAAGATGAATCGGGGACACATACGATGTATAATAGGTTGTGTAAGGGGGGAGGCTGATAGACTTGGAGGCAGAACCCCAGCGTGAATCCTGGCTGCCAGTTAGCTAAATGACCGTGAGCAAGCCACTGAGCACTGAGCCTTGGTTCTTCATTTATAAAAAAGGAGATAATAATGCCCTATCTTGTCTACGTCTTAGGGGTTATCATAAGCATCAAATGGACTAGTGTTTATGGAGGTATGTGGCCAATTGAAGAGCATTGGAGTCTGCTTGAACCAGTTCTGGAGAGCAATTGTTAAATTTTCAGTGTGAGCATTTATATCTGAGAAATCGACAAACTCCTTAAATTAGGGCGTGATTTATTGCTTTGTTGATTGTCTAGACATAAGAAGGTGATGAAGAAAATTTTAATAAGGCAGATTATACTTAAAAATGGGCATTTCCCACCCATTAGTACAGTCATTTAGGCCATGATTATGGCCACATACAGCTAGATAGTGCACAGAGTGCTGGGCCTGGAGTCAGGGAGACTCATCTTCCTGAGTTCAAATCTGGCCTCAGACACTTACTAGTTGTGTGACTGTGGGCAAGTCACTTGACCCTGTTTGCCTCAGTTTCCTTCCTCATTTATAAAATGAACTGGAGAAGGAAATGGTAAGCCACTCCAGTATCTGCCAAGAAAACCCCAAATGAGGTCATGAAGAGTAGGACAAGGCTGAAAACAAATGAACAACAACATAACACTCCCAACCCATTTATATAGATGTGTAAAGCACTTTTCTCAAAATAACCTTGTGGGGTATGTAGGTAGAGTAGACATCAATATCCCAATTTTTAGGTGAGAAAACTGGGGTTCAAAGAGGGAAAAGATTATGATATTCATTCTAATTTGTTTTCAAGTTCCTGGATTCGTCAGAATTTTGGTAATGTACATTTTAATCACATGTGCCTGGTACTGTACTCTTGGAAGGGACTTCACACAGTCAGAATTTGAATACAAGTCTTCTGATTCCAAATCCAGTACATGTGAACAGTGAGAGGGAGATAACCCAACTTGGGGCATTGTGAGAGTGTAGGAAATGATAGAGTTTATGTTGTATTTCCCTTGGTGAAAGGATGATTTAAAAATGCAAACATACTCCTTGTAGAGCATGCTCTGTGGTTCTGGTTTTGAGAATGAGCAGTGTGGTGTAGTGGAAGGAAGGGTGAATTAGAATTTGAAGACCTGGGTTTGAATCCTGACTCTGTCCCTTATTAGCTGTATGACCTTGGGCAAATCACTTGACCTCTTTGTGTTTCAGCTTCCCCATCTGTAAAATGAAGGGGCTGAGCTAGATGATCTTTGAGGTCCCTGCCAACTCTAAATCTATTTTCCCATGTGCTCCATCCCCCTGCTTTGGGGGAACTCTCTTCTCCCTCCTTCCCCAGTCCCCAGGCATACCATATGACTTAAATCCCTTTCTTGTACCAGCCAGTAGGTACCTGACAAGACAATACTCAGCTCCCAAGAGGGGAACACACACACACACACACACACACACACACACACACACACAGAGCTGGATTGAGTGGTTTTAAAATTTCTCTCCTCCATCTGTTGAAGGATTACTATTCCTTGAAGACTTCGGCTCTATAAGATAAGTGTTAATACATTATTTCTTCAGGACTCCAGGGCCCAGAGTTGGAATTTAATGTGAACTGAATAAAACCATTTGCTTTTTATCAGCAGGGTCCTTGGAACCTCGTTTGGGGCCTATGTGGGGCTATGGAGAAAATGAGTTTAGCTCCGGCTCCCTAATCCCTGTGAAGGGTTCATAAACTCATGGCCCATCACTCAGCATGACTCAGTCAGAAGTGCCTGCTTCTCCCTTGGAATGAAAGGCAAAATGAAGCAATGTAATGTGGCACAGGATAAAAAAATGCCTGGGCTCTGGGACTAGAGAAGGGCTTCCTGTACTGGCTTTAGTGCCTACAAACAGCCACTTCCCCTCTCTGAGCCTCCATTTTCTAATCTGTAAAATAGAGAAAATAATATTTATTCCACTAAAATCTATGTCTTATAATAAGCAGCTGATTCTGGAGAGGTCTTAGGATCTTATAAAGGCTAGGCCTTCAGAGATCAAGTTCTGGAAGATCCCATCAAACCAGAAGGGCTGTGAGTACAGGCCTAGGGACCATATATATGTTTGTGGTCCAGTGACTGACAAGCCTAGTTAAGTTGGGAAGGGTTCATTATCAAGTTGGCAGGAGGCCAATGAATTTTTATGGCTAGGGGTACTCAAAAACCATCTGTTAAGTCATTGTGTTGTGGAGCAGCAGCTGAACCAGATAGTGTTTGAAGTGTGGATATGTTGAAATCAACTCTAACCAGTGGGAGCTGATTGTTAAATTTTCAGTGTGAGCATTTATACCTTGGAAACCAGCAAATTCTATAGATCAAGACTTGATTGGTTGTTTTGCAGATTGTCTAGACTTAAGAAAGTGATGAAGAAAATGTTACTACAGATTAAACTTAGATGTGTGCCATGAATGCATTTTTCCCCTCAGAGAGCTGATTGTTAAATATTTACTAGCACATCTCTGTTATGAAGGCCCTTCTAGCTCTTGATCTATGATACTATTATCATGACATTAGGAAAGTGATGTCATGACTTACAAGTGAATTGTATTTAAGTGAGGCAGGACTATGCAAAGTCACCAGCCTCACTTTCTCCTCCAGAACCATATGGGCCCAGTGGCAAGATACTGATCAGGATGACTGGAGATGGCCCAGGATCTGGGGGGAACCTTGACCTTTTCAATCTAAGGTCTTCAACAGGTCTCAGTTTGACTGAGGCAGCGTCTATTTAGTGATTAAAACTTACTCTCTGTGAGTGATTTGAAGCTGTCTACACCAGTGACTTTGTGGTATTCCAAAGTGTCTCTGACCAACTCCTGGGATGCACAGGCACTTGTAGTAGAGGAACAAGATGGAGAAGTTCTTGCAAGATCCTTACAA
This sequence comes from Pseudochirops corinnae, assembly GCA_028646515.1. NCBI lineage: Eukaryota > Metazoa > Chordata > Mammalia > Diprotodontia > Pseudocheiridae > Pseudochirops > Pseudochirops corinnae. The sequence goes on along the minus strand of CM053585.1, from coordinate 185,043,049 downwards.
CTAAGTGGCACCAAAGCTCTGCTTCCCATTCAACAAGGATGACCCTACTCATAACCAAATTAATTTCATTTTGGTTTGTCTGTGTTTTTAGTCTGGGCTTATGGTTTCATTGATGTGAGGAACTCTTAGTGTGGGAACTCTCTTCACCAATGAAAATGGGAAATTTGTCTGCAACTCACAGTCTTAGAAAGTCACCTGTGGCAGTTAGAGGTTAAACATGACTTGACCAGAGTCACATAGCTAGAATGTGTCGAGGTAGAAAGAACCTGAATCAGAAGACTAACAGTTCTTTATTAAGCACTTAGCACGTTCTAGGCATTATGTTAAACTGGAGACACAGATGGACAGAAATGAAGCAGTGTCTGCCCTCAAGGAGTCTACCTGTTGTGTGGGAGACAGCATGGACACAAAGAATAGTGTAGACTAAAACGTTTTTTGTCCTGGGCCTGTGATTTCATTGATATTTGGAACCCTAGTGATGAAACTTCTACCAATGCCGATTACCAATCACTCACAACTTACTGTCTTAGAGAACTGCCTGGGATGCTGAGTGTTCAGAGTCCTGTATCCAGTATCTATCAGAGGTAAGACTCAGCCATCATGCCGTGTTTCCCTCCTGTTGTTGTTCAGTCAGTTCAATCATGTCCAACTCTTCATGACCACATTTGGGGTTTTCTTTGCAAAGACACTGGAGTGGCTTGCCATTTCCTTCTCTAGCTCATTTACAGATGAGGAAACTGAGGCAAACAGGATTAAGTGACTTGTTCAGGGTGACACAGCTAAGTGTCTAAGGCTGGATTTGGACTCAGGAAGATGGGTCTTCCTGACTCCAGGTCTGGCACTAGAGTATACAAAGTTAAAACAAAGTCTTTGTGTGTGTGGTTTGAGGATAAATGGGTAGAGAGGGGAGGGAAGCACTAATAGTTGTGGGGGTCTCTTGTCTAAAGTAACATTTTGTCGAGTTTGACACACACCAGGGATTCTGGGAGACCAAGGTGAGGAGGAAATGCATTCTAAGCATGGGAGTCAGCTTATGCAAAGATAGAGATGAGATGTCACATTTGCACAACAGTGAAAACAAGCCTTTATTGTTGTATGTCACCTACTATGTGCTGAGCACTGTGCTGAGCTCTATAAACATTATCTCCGTTGATCCTCATAATCACCCTGTGAGGTAGGTGCTATTATTATTATTCTCACTTTATAGCTGAGGAAACTGAGGGAAACAGAATTTAAGTGACTTATCCAGGGTCATACAGGTAGTAAGTATCTGAGATCAGACTTAAATTCTGATCTTCTGTGACTCTGGCAGCTAGGTGGTACAGTGGAGTCAGGAGGACCTGAGGTCAAATTTGCTCTCATTTACTAGCTGTGTGACTGTGGGAAAGTCACTTAACCCCATTTGCCTCAGTTTCCTCACCTGTAAATTAGCTGGAGAAGGAAATGGCAAATAACTCCAGTATCTCTGCCAAGAAAACCCCAGATGGGGTCAGAAGAGTTGGACATGTCTGAAAACGACTGAACAGCAGCAACAAAACTTCCTGACTCCGTGCCCGGAGCTCCATCTACTGTGCCACACCTATCTGCTTTAGAGGTCATCAGGTCATCATCCTTCATTTTACAGGGGAGGAAACCGAAGCATAGAGAAGTGAAGTGACTTGCCCAAGATCACACAGCTAGTACGTACCTGAGTCAAGATTTGAACTCAGGCCTTTCTCACTCTTCTTCTAGTCCTCTTTCCATTGCATCCCTTGGCCACCTAGATGTATTTGTTCTTCCACCCTCCACCCCTTCAGTCCCCTGCTTTTAATCAGCCAGAGCATTATTTTTACTGCTATGACCCAGCTCACAGTTGGAGGTATTACTAGTATATGGATTTCTTCATGTGGAAGTGAGGCTAAAGGATGGATCAGGCATCTGGTATTATTGTTGTTGTGTTTATTATCACTGATTATTATTATTGTTCACTGGAGTTACAAGGGGAACTCCTGTTTCGGGAAACTCCTTTCCCAAGTGGAAGACTCTTTTGTATGAAGCAGATCCTTTTTGCTTGCCCTGCGCCGTAGTACAAGTCAGTAGCTTTGTTTTTTTGGAAGCAAAGCCACTTGTGACCTCATAAACTGACGGGTAGAAAAGTGCAAAAGGTATTTTCTTTTCTTCTAACTTTTGCACAACGTTTGCCCTACCTCTCTTCCACTCTAAAATGACTGTAGTCCCTCTCAAAGCCTTCAGGTTATTCATTTGTGTCCAAGCTGAGCAGACCGTCCAACCTGAGATACCCCACCCTTCCCCCAATGTCCTTAACTGTATACTATCCTTAGGTTAAGGATGAGAACCAGCCTATTATAGGCTTCCCTCCTGATGACAGGCTCCCACATTTGAGGCTGGAGGATTGGAGACCAATTATAAGTATGTACAGAGAAGACTGCTCCTGAGCTAAGCTTTAGTTGTTCTGGTCAATTAACCTTCAAAACAGACTGTCTAGGAGCCTGATCAGACACAAGCCACTTTGCCAATCAGAACTTGTAAATCTCCAAGAAGACCAAGGTTCCTTACTGGTAAGGGCTGACGTCAAAAGAGGAGCCTTTTTCCCCCGCTTACTATATATAGGGTGTTCCAAAAATCGTAGTGTGGTTTTAAGCTTTTAAAGCTTTAATTGAACTAAGACTTTTGGGATACCCTGTCTGAGCAGGAGCCAGCTGGCCTTGAATGACATTCCTTCCAAAGGCCTTATTCTGATAGAACAATTTGTTTCAGCGTAGAGATGGCTGGCCCAGAGCTGGCAGAGACATTCCAGGCCCATAGGACTGTGCCCATTATCTGGAAGTACCTGAGACGGCCATGGACAGCATTTGTACTCCAAGAACCTGTTCTCCATCCGAGATGCAGCAATCTGTAACTTATCTTTGCAGTTACTCATATCCTTCAAGAAAACTTGGCTGAATCTATGGTAGTTGTACATGAGCTTTTGTTTTTTTGCCTCTTTGTGGTGTAGGGGTAACACTCACCCCATGCCTACTCATTTAGAGAGCCTTGATAAGCTGTTAAATGTTTGGGAATGGGTAGGAAAGCCTAATGACCTCTCTAGAATTAACCCAGGGAACCTAGAACATTGGGGAAAAAAGATCGGAGAGGCTGGTTTGACTAAAGTGGCCAATCACCTCAAGTCGTATGTGGATGCTTTGCTTACCCTTGGAAACTCTCAGCCTGGGATTCAATGTGACCACAAACCTCAGCAAAGATGGAATCTGTTACACCACACTGACATTTCACCAGTACTCATCAGCATCCATGCCACATCCCCTCCACTAACATGAGGGGCAAGGTGTGGTATTGGAGGAGCTGGGAATCAGGGGAGCTGAATTCTAGTCCTAGGTCTCCCACTTAAGAATTATGTCTTCTTGAACCAGGTGCAATGTGGTAGAGTGGAAAGATCAATGAATTTGGAGTCAGGGATCTGAGTTCAAATCCTGTCTCTTCGATTTATTTCCAATGTGAAGCTGGATAAGTTGCTTAGTCAGTAAAGGCTTCAATTTCCTCATTTACAAATGGAGGGACCCACTTCAAACATTCCTTCCAGTTCTAAATCTATGATGCTAGCATGATGCTGGGGGAGGTTGTGTCTGCAATACAAAGATCTTAGGATGATTAAAAAATCTTGGCTGTCGATCAAGTGCTTAGCTCCCCCTGTCATATATTCCACCAAAAGACACTCTGGGGTGACCACTGAGCTTCTGCCTCTTGTTTCTAATAACTGCTAGTTACTACTTACCCATTGTCTCCACCCCTTTACGGATGTTGTATATCCTTGCTTCCACTAACCAGAAAATTGACCCAGCCCCACACTAGTAGTTCTTCCTTCCATGCCTTTACCCTACTGTGTTTCCTTTAAATTACTTAACAGAGACATATTTGTATACAGGCTTTAATTAGATTTTTTTGTTGTTCTGTTGTGTCTGACTTCACGACCCAATTGGGGTCTTCTTGGCAAAGATACTGGAGTGGTTTACAATTTCCTTCTCCAGCTCCTTTTACAGGTTGGGAAACTGAGGCAAATTAGGTTAAGTGAATTGTCTAGGGTCATACTAGTAAGAGTTTGATTCTGAATTTGAACTCAGGTCCTTCTGACTCCAGGGCCAGTGCTCTATCTACTACACCACCTAGCTGCACCTTAATTAGAAGAATAGAAATGAAACAAAGAAGGTCAGTGGGATTTTGCCCACTATGTACATACCCGAATCTGTGATCCTTCAGTTTCTTCCTTATTAATCATCATCAGTGCTTCTAGTAACAGGTAGGCCAGAAGTTCAGTCAGGTCCTTCTCTTCTTTCAACCCAGGTCACTCCCTTTGGGAAGTAGGCAAGGCCATTTACTTGGGACTTTCCATTCAGGACCAAGCCTCCATAAGTGATGAGTATCTTTTTATATGATGCAAGAGTGCTCTTATAGTCCCTTGTGAAAATGGTAAGAGCAAGACAATATCTGATGAATATTTGTCGCTTCCTGATCTCCAGTAATGAGCCAAATTTAATTCAGGACTGTGCCTATAGTTCTTGGAGAGATCCAAGGAAGTTTCCCTCCCATTGGGAGATACAAACTACCTGGCTATCACAATTCTTTTAAGGCAACTAAAAGAGAAAAGACAGGCTCTCCTAAATAAGGAGTCACTTTCCCAATCTCACTTTCTGGGCTCCACTATATCCCCTGGCACTCAACTTCCTCTGTCCACCATATGGCTGTGTATACTCCTTGGCCATACTCACCTTGGAAGCTTTCTGTTGGCAGAACATGGGTTCTGCCATGTTGTTCTTTGGTCTGGTGAATTTATCTGTATCCTCATCTGAAAAATGAGAGATTTGGACCACATTATCTCTAAGCTCTCTAAGAAGCCTTCTGGTTCTTGCCTCTATGACATATATATTGGGAGGAAGCTTCGTGGAACAGAGGCTTGAGCGATGCATTTTGGGAAACATGATCTGACCTCTAGTGGCATGGCATAGAACCCAGAAGACTTAGGTTCAAATCCCACTTCTGATGTAATCTGTGTGACCATAGACAGGTCACTGGGCCTCAGTTTCCTTAGCTGTAAAATAAGGCAGTTGGACCAAATGTTTTCTTCCAGGTATAGATCTATGATCTTTCTGATTTGTAAATTCATATAATAGTAATTTGTATTATAATAAGGTTCAACTATACTTTTATCTTCCTTACTCATAGATGGTGCCACTGTTTGCAGTCAATGTAATCCAAAGATGTCTTGGAATTTGGAGACAATTGAAGATAGAATTGGAATACCCTTGGACCAGCTCCTGTTAGGGAGAGAGGAGCTTGCCCAATTGTTAACAACACAGTCTTATGACCCCCATAGTCTGTTGGGCCTCAGTTTCCTCCTATTTCAAATGGGAGGGTTAGGTTAGATTATAAAATCATAGATTTAGAGTTGGAGAGACCTGAGAGATTCCTCATTTTACAAATAAGAAAACAGAAGCCAAGAGAGGTTAAGATTCAGGGGTGGGGAGCCTGTGGCCTCGAGGCCACATGTGGCCTTCTAGGTCCTTGGGTGTAGCTTTTGGACTGAGTCTAAGATTCACAGAACAAATCCTTTTATTAAGGGAATTTGTTCGGTGGAGTTTGGATTCAGTCAAAGGGCTGCACTTGAGGACCTAGAGGGCCACATGTGGCCTCCAAGCTACAGGTTTCCTACTTCTGGTGAAGTGATATGTTCAGGATCACACTACTAGTAAGTGATTGAGGTAGGGTCTCAACCCAAGTCTTCCTGACTCCAAAACAGGTGCTTCATCCATTATTCCATGCTCCCTCTCTGAGACGACCCCAACGGTCCCTTTCTGCTCTAGAGCCTATGATGCTAGGAACCTTGTTTTCATCCACCCAAGGTGCATTTGTCTCCTCTGACTGATCTTTGGTCAGGGGCTGGATACTTCAGAGCATCTTTAGGGTGATCATATTAGGCACCAGAATCTGCTGGGAACTGCTAGTTAGCCTAGGTTGTAAATTTTGATGGCCAGAAGGTGCCCACTTAACTTGGGGTTTATTGGCTAGATTCCTTTGTTCCTTCGTTCTTTTGTTCCTTTGTTCCTTCGTTCCTTCGTTCCTTCCTTCGTTTCTTCGTTCCTTCCTTCCAAAACCTTTACCCCAGTTCACTCTGAAGCTCATAGATTGGGCCTCAAAGGTCCCTGCCCAAGCTCCACTTAATGGCTATATTTTGGGCCGTTTTGGCTTACAGTGAATGTCAATGGTAATTGTTTCTCTTTGGAACAGTAAATCTGAGGGTCTTCTCCTCCCAGCTTAATTTTTTTTCTTTTTTTCTTTTTCTAATTAAAGGAGCCATCCTTTGACTCACTTCTTAAAGGGCGTATTCACTGAATGGTCATCACCTCACTCTAAGTGAATACCTGAAAAGGCCTTAGCCTACAAGGGCCAGGGTCTCCCATTGCATCCTGCGTTATCTCCAGTTATCCTGATGAATATCTGGCCACTGGACCCAGATGGCTTTGGAGGAGAAAGTGAGGCTGGTGCACAGCCTTCCTCATTCAAATCAAAGTCAACTGCAAGTCATGTCATCATTTCCCTGATGTCATGGTCCTCTTTGAAAACAAAGGACAGACACAACAACAACAATAACCAGGATAGTAACATGAAATAATAAAGGAACTGGAACCGAGTCCTTGAGAAGGGACATTTGTAGAAGATGGACAGGGAGTAATACATTTTGGATTAGCAGGGTTTGGGATGAGATGGGCATCCTTTATGAGGTGTTAATTGGATATAGAAGTATGTGTGTGTGTGTGTGTGTGTGTGTGTGTGTGTGTGTGTGTTTATTGATTGGACTTTGTCCAATATTTCTGTTTCCTTAAAAGTTTAGGGGGAAAATTATGGTTGTTGGGTTTTTTTTTTTAATGCAGTCAATTCTGGTTTTTGTAACCAGGAATAACTCCAACACTTGGCCTGTCAGTCTGAGGGAAATGATGGGCTGAGGATAACAAGAGGTGCTCAGGTTTTGCCTTCCTGCAGAAGGGAATAAAGAGAGTCAGAGTTGATTAGGGAACCTTGAATTAGCCACATGCACACAAATCACCAGCTTCTCTGCCCCTGCTTCTCCAGAGTCAGGATGACTCTGGTCACTGAAGAGAACCAAAAGAACCAGATATATTTCTAGTTAAACTCAAAACTATTAAAGCTGGGAAAGATTTCAGACCCGAAAATGTTAGAGGTACAAGATCATAGGGCATGAAATGTCAGAGCTAGCTAGAGCTTAGAATATAAAATGGCAGAACTAGAAGGAATTCTGGAACAAAGAATTTCAGAGCTAAGAGGAACCTTAGAACACAGAATGCCATAGCTGGGAAGGACCTTTAAACATAGAACATAGAAGGTTAGAGTGAGAGGGGGTCCCAGAACATAGAACATTAGAGCTAATAGGGGCTCAATAACAGAGAATTGTTAAATTGGGAAGAGACCTGGTAACGTATAAAGTTAGAGCTGGACATTTTAGCCCTTCATTGTGCAAATGGGAAAATGACTTCTCAGTCCACATTGAACTTAGTGCCCCCCTGCCACTCTATACTTTGAAAAACCTCAATTTTTATCTTCAAGGGTACTCCCTCCACCAGTACAGGTTGCAGCCCATGTCTTAGTAGATGGCTTTCTGGAGTTGCTGTGATCGAAATGGCCATCACTGACAGAGCTGGGACCAGAATGTGATAGAGTGGACAGTTCATCAGACTTGGAGACAGAAGACCTTGGGTCATCTTCAGGTTCTATCACTTGGCCTTTCAAATGAGGAAAAACAATGGATAGGAATTCAGGAGACTTGAATGATAGAACATCAGGACTGGAAGGGACCTTAGTGGTCAACTCATCCAATCTCTCATTTTAAAATGTGAAAATAGATACTCTAAGGGAGTAAAGTGAGTTGCCCAAGGTCACATAGCAAGTGAGAGGGAAAACTGGAATTCAAACTCAGATCTATGCTCTTTCTGCAACATCATACTTCTCGACCTAGCTTAGTTACTATCTTACTGTGTGACCTACTTCTGGTTGTCACAAGTTATATCCTTAGAACTTTTTGTTACTGTAAAACAATCAACCAACACTTAGTGGCTGTGCCTGGAGTCAGGAAGACCTCAGTTAAAATCTGGCTTCAGACACTTACTAGCCGTGTGATTCTGGACAAGACTCTTGACTTCTCTCTGCCTCAGTTTCTTTAACTTCAAAATAGGGATAATAGTACTTACTTCTCAGGGTTGTTGTGAGAACCAAATGAGATATTTTTTTGTAAAAAGCACTTAGAACAGTGCCTGGTACAAGGTAGACACTAGAGAGATACTTATTCCCTTCCCTTCCTCGTTTATTAAGTGCTCTAGGCGTCAGGCACCATACTAGGCATTGAGGACACAATGACAGAAATGAAATCGTCTCTGCCCTCCAGGTGCTTACATCCTGTCTAACCAATGTCATGCAGATATTAAACTTCTCTTTAAAATATATCTTATTGGCCTATACTCTAAGGAGACGTATATGTGAAAGTGGTCAATGATTTTTTTAAAAAATTACTATATAGGTCAAAATGTTTGTAGTAGTACTTTTTGTATTAACAAAGAATAGGAAAATGAGGTACATGCCTATTGAATGGGGAATGTGTAATGCATTATAGCACATGCAATTCTACAGTACCACAGAAAAGGATATGTAGAATCCAGAGAAGTATAGGAAGACCTATATGAAAGGATACAAAGTAGAAGAACAACTAGGAAAGCAATATTCGAAATGACCAAAACAATGTAAATGGAAGTGACAACAAAACAGTTGAAATTCAATGCTGTGAAGTTATAAAGTCCAATCTTGTCCCAAAGAAAAGACAGGAAAATGTATTTCTTTCCTTCTCTGATCAGAGAGGTGGAGGGCCATGAGTGTATAACACAACCTATAGGATAGAATTTGACTGACTTGTTGGTTAGTAGCAGTGAATTGAATTTTTTTTCTTTTTTTTCTTCTTTGTTATAAGAGATGGCTCTCTCAGAGCAAGAAGGAGAAAGAGGTAGAGAGGGTCATATTTGGAAATGTAATTGATGTCAAAACAAAAATTAGCAATATAAATTTTTAAATGCCAAAACATAATAAAATATGGGTCTTGAACATGTTTCTGACTTTCAAGACTTTTTTCCCTTTTCCCTTAGCTAAAGTAGCTGTTAGCAAAGGTGATCTGTGGATCAGATGAAACATGTCATGAGAAGAGAGCTTACACTAAAACTGATGCTGGATCCAAAGGTCCTAGTGGTCTCATGATAGGAGTCCAGGACCAGACACAGATTAGGTATGATGCTGCTGATCAAATATGTTAAAATTTAGCTCCAAATGAACTTTATAATTAACTTTAACACTGTAAAACTTGAAAGGTTTTCTCCATTTATATATCTTTTTGAAGATTTGGTGTCCTAGAATCTATTTCAGGGACCTAACTTCTAAACATCTTGGCAACTTTAAATTAAAAAAATTCTTTCTTACCAAGATGAAAGCTCTCTTAACACCAAGCTTGCAGTAAGAAGCTCTTATCACTTGTTGTTAGCGTGACCTGGGGAAGTCATCTCCTTTGTTCAAACCTCAATAACCTCACTATAAAATGAAAATAATAAGACTTGTTCTCTCTATCTCAGAAAACTACCAGGGAGAAAGTGCTTAAAGTATAGAAATGTGAGTTATTATTATTAGGTCAGAGATGTTGTGAAGTATGAAAAAAATTGATATGAAAATGCAGTATAAACTGTGTAGTGCTTAGAAAACATCAAAGAGTATTGTAAATTGTAAACTCTGTAAATTATAAAGTACTTTGCCTCACTTTGTGAAGGGCAGTGTAGGGCAGCTAGGTGGTAAAGTGAATAGAACATTGGCCAGGAAGTCAGGAAGACCCAAGTTCAAATCTAACCTCAGACACTTACTAGCTTGTGTGACCCTAGACAAGTCACTTAACCCGATTTGCCTTAGTTTCCTCATCTGTAAAATGAATTGGAGAAGGAAATGGCTAACCAGTAACCCCAAATAAAGTCACAAAGAGTCATTTATGACTGGAATGACTAAAACACAAAAGTGTAAGGGGGAGTTTACTAGACTTAGAAGAGACTTCTTTGATTTCAAACCCCTTATTACCTGAATTCATAGTTTATAAATGGAGAGCTGTGAGGCTACCGAGACCAGCTTTTCTAACCCCTTCATTGCAGAGATAAGAATACTGAGGCCAGGAAAACTTTAGTGATTTGTACAAAGTCAACATAGGTAATAAGTGTCAGAGTGGTGACTGGAACCCAAGTCCTCTAACTTCAAAGTCTATACTTTTCAAATTTGGACAGTAATCATAATAATAGCTAGTATTTATTTAGGACTTTAAGGCTTGAAAAATGCTTTACATGGATTATCTGAGCTATTATTATCTCCATTTTACAGATGAGAAAACTGAGGTTAAGGGTGACTCGCCCAGGATCACACAGCTGTGGTAAGTGATGGGACAAATTTGAACTTCAGTCTTCCCTACTCCAAGTCCAGCGCTCTATCTAACTACTTCACCTGTAAGTCACTTTCTATCCCTGGGCCTCGGTTTTTATGTCTATAAGATGAAGATAATTATAATTATATGACCTACTTCACACCAAGGTTGCTGTAGGTAGGGAAAGTGCTTTCTCAACCTTAAATTACTGAAGAAATGTGAGTTGTTGGTATGTTGTCAGTGCCAGGTAATGCTTGTTAGTGAGTGAATTTTACGTAGACAGTTACAGACTTGAAAAGCAGCTGGGTCACAGTGATCTAGAAGGAATCTAAGCCTCTCTACAATACTTACAAGTTCCTGGATCCCATCCTATCCCAATTGAATCCCTGGATTTTCTGGTCCCTTCACTAGCTAACTGATGATAATGATCTGGATATGATTACAAATCTTGTTCAAACTTCTCCTTTTTATTACTATCTTTTGTTTTTGTTATCACCCCAATTTTTGCTTATATCCCTTCCCTTCCCCCTTCCAGAGAGTCATCTTTATCATAAAGAATTTTTTTTAAAGAAAAAAAAGAAGAGTAAAAAAAATCAGCCAAATCAATATATACACTAAATAAATCTGATATCATGTGGAATGACCACACTCCTGGACTACTTCTTCAAGGAGCAGGTGTAGGTGTGTTCTCCTATCTATTCTCTAGGGCTGAGCTTGCTCTTAAAATGTTACATATTCATTTTCAATTGTTTTTGGCAGTTCTTTGCATTTACACCGTTACCATTGCATATTGTTTTCCTGGTTCTGCTCATATAGTTTTTATCAGTTCACATAACTCTTTTCATGCTTCTCTGTATTTATCATAATCACCTTTCATTATAGCCCAATGATATTAATTTGTTTAGCCTTTCTCCAGCTGATGCAACCCTTTCCTTTTATAGATCTTGATACAAGGACCAAAGAGGTGCCAACGGTCAGAGACAGTAGTCAGAAGAGTCAGAACCTACATTTTGGTCTGTGGACTCCAAATTTTTTTTTTTTTTACTGTATCATGCTATCATATGTGGCATCAATTCAACTCAACAAATTTTTCTTTTTCTTTGAAGAAATAGATTTTTATTGGTATCTTTTGTTTTATATCACTTAAATTTTTCTCTGATATCTCCTTTCTGTCTTCTTCCTATTCTGTGTTATAAAGAATTTCAAAAGGAAAAAGAAAAAGAGGAAGAAGAGTACAAAACCAATCTAGTCAAATAAGTCATTACATTGAAAGAAAATCTGACATATGGAGTGGTCCACACTCATGAAACCTTTCATCTATGCAAAGGAGCAAGTGTAGGTCTGTTCTTGTATTTTTCCCTTTGGTACCACACTTGTTTCATCTAATTTTGAAATACTCCTTTTTGATTGTGTCATGGTTGTTCTTTCTATACATTATTGTTCTGTACATTATTGGAGTCAGAGTATACATTGTTTCCCTGCCTCTGTTTCCTTCTCTTTGTGTATGCTCTTTTCTTGGCTCTACGTACTTTACTCTTCATCAGTTTAGGTAAGTCTTCAGATGCTTCTCTCCAATCATCATATTTGTTAAATCTTACAGAACAGTAATATCCATTATAATCATGATTTGTTTCCATACAGTCTATTATTTCCATATAATTTGTTATCCGTACAATCATAATTTGTTTAACCATTTCTCAATTAATGAGATTTATTTTGTTTCCATTTCTTTGCTACCAGAAAAGGAGATTCTAGAAATATTTTGTTGTGCATAAAGCCTTTCTTGACAGTTATTGCCTTGGAGTATATGCCTAGCAGTAGCATCAACAAACATTTATTAAGCATCTGTTAGGTATTTGAAATGATACTAGGTGATGAGGAGGCAGAAAAAATGAAAAATAGTTCCTGTCCACAAAAAGCTTACATTTTACTGATTCCCTGATAGAAGATTATGGAATGGAACCTATCAGCTGGCAACAACAGTGTCCTGGTCATTCTATACTATGATGAGTGGTAGGGAGGACAGGACTGGGCATGTCATTAAAAGCTTGTTGATTAGTGCCAAGTCCCTACCAGTAACAGTTTAATATAATATAGCCAACTTGGAAGGCAAAGGCCAAATCTTGTCCCCGACTCCAGGCCAGAGCCATAACTAGGATGGGATTACTGGAACATTTCTCCAGAAGATATTTAGAGATTGCTGACAATGCTTGTAATTCTTCAGCACCATGGAAACAATTGAGTTTTGAAAGTACTTAGCAAGAATAATTAGTAAAATTAGGAAGCTACCAGATGGTATATATCCACTACTCTGGTGGCTGCATCCCAGGTGAGGGACCCTGTATCCATCCTCCCTGATGCCCAAAATAGACCTCCCGTGGAGCCAGAATCTTCATTTCTTTCCCCCTACCATCCTGCTTCTATGGGGCAGTGTCCTGAAGTATCTTCTCCTCCATCCACAGTTGTCTTAATAATTTTACTTGAAAGCTTGCTATGTGATGCTTGCCCCAAGGTATGTTTTATATTGCTTCTCTTAAGTGCAAACATTCAAAAATTGCTAGTTATAAATTTTCCTTAGCCTCACAGAAAAGTTATGTGGAAATCCTGAAAACCTATAGAATTGTCTAATTTCTTCATCTTGAATGTACAGTCCTGGCTTCTCCTCAAAGGCAGCATGGATTGAAGGGTTTGATCTTGTTACTAGGGTCAGTGTGTGTGTGTGTGTGTGTGTGTGTGTGTGTGTGTGTGTGTGTGACAGATGGACAGAGAGAAAGAGAGATAGAGAGACAGGGAGACAGAGACAAAGACAGACAGACAGAGACAGAGAGAGAAGGGGAAAGAGAAAAAGGGAGAAAGAAAGAAAGGGAGAGGGAGAGAGGAACAGAGAGGGAGAGGGAAGAAAGGGGAAAACAGAGAGAGGGAGAAAGAGAGAGAGAGAGGGAGAGAGAGAGAAAGAGGGAGAGAAAGAGAAAGAGGGAGAGGGAGAGAGAGAGAGAGGGAGAGAGGGAGGGAAGGAGGGAGAAGAAGTAGAGGGAGAGGGACAGAGAGGGAATGCCTGCTATAATGCAGTGGGGATACAAGTAGAGGTAGACAAGACAGTTCTTGTCCTCCAGCTGCATACATTCTAATAGGTGAAGATAACACATAAAGGACAATGGGATGGTGGGGAAGGCTATGGCTTCTCCAGCTTGGTTTGGAGCTAGTGTCTGTCTAGAAGTGAGGTGGAGGCTTTTTTCTAGGCAAGATTAGGTTTGAAAACTCACCTATTTGGACTCAGAGTGGAGTCTGAATTCAGATGGGAAGGAGGTGGAGTGGAAAAAGGCCAGAATGGAAGTGGCATGGTGTTGTTTCTAGTGCCTGGGTAGTTGGATTTTAATTTTTTTTTTTTTCCCAGAGAAAGGAATAAGGAATGTATATAGACCAAGAAGCTGCTAGTTCAAGCTGTCCCAAAAGAGAGAAATCAGATATAAAAAAAGGAAAAGCCTTTAAAGGAAGTTTCAATTTTCTCTCCTTTTGCAGTGTGGGTCCTGGATGCTGTTTTCTTGGATGAAATATGCCCTTCTAGACAACAAGGGTGAAATGTGATTGTACTGAGATCTGGAGCAGCCCGCAACTCACAGGGAGAGAGATGAATCTGGGAGTACTTTTTTATGCCTCTGTTTCCATCAATTCAAGCCTTTGTAGTAGAGAGGCAAGAGTTCCCATATATGGGCTATGTCATTAACATATGACATAATCCACTTTTCTTCCATAAAAATAATGTATTGTTTCTGGGAGTTTTTGCTGTGGGAAACTCTTCTCTCCAGAAGGAGAGAATCTATCTGGGGGGGTAGGGGTGGGGGGTGAGGTTAGCTCTTCTGGAACAAAGAGCAGCCAGCCAGCTGCTCTGTATTCTACAGAAATTTAGTGTCTTTGAATCTCTGTGTCCAAGACTGAATTGCATCCCATTGTTCCAGACATTCATCTATATTTAGGGTTAAAAATGCCTTGTAATTCCCACTGAATCCCATCCTGGGGTCCTATGCCCTCAAATCCTGTTATTTTTTTGCTGATGGGGAGGAATCTGAGAAATCCCCCAAGAATCACATGAACTTCAAGGCCAGTGTTTTTGGGGGCAGTTAGGGGATAGAATGTTGGGTTTGGAGTTAGGAAGAGCAGAGAACACATATGCAGCCTCAGATGTAGTAGGTACGTGACTCTTGTTTAGCATGTCACATAATCTCTCTGGGACTCACTTTCTTCCTCTAAAACCAGCATAATAATAGCTCCTATCTTGGAGTTGTTGTGAGGATCAAATAACTTCATATTTATAAAGTGCTTTGCAAACCTTAATACCATATAAATGAGAACTATTCTCCCCTCCCCCCCAACTCTGTCTAACCCTTTGACCTCCCATACAAATAAATGAAAGGTAGGAAGAAAGGGCTAGAGTAAAACTGGAAGATGGATGGAATCATTCCAAAGCATCAGCCATTGCCCTTCAATCTTTGTTCCACATTTTTGCCTTTCTTATGCAGATGTGGTTGGCAACAAGACCCAGAGGCTTTGGGCTACAAAACCTCTGTAATATGGAGATAAATAACACCTGTGCTATTGAGCTTCCAGCCACCCTTGTTCTGGGCTGCAGTGTGGATCCATGGTTATTGTACTGGGCATCAGACAGGGACCGTCTTCCACACATCAGCAAATGCTAGTTCTGTTTGGCATTATTATAAAAGAGAATAGTATAGTATAGTGGAAAGGGTCTTGAACTTGGAGACAGGGGACATAGGTTCAAATTGCCCCTCTTGTTATTTTGGTGACTTTGGGCCAATCCCTTCTCTGGGCCTCAGTCTCATTCTGTAGAATGAGGCAGTTGGTCTAGATTACATTTAAAGTCTCATTTAGCCCTTGATCTAAAATATTATAAATCCAGGCATCTAATTCAAACCCCTCATTTTACAGATGAGTAAACTGAGGCCCAGAGTGTTTGAGTGACATGCCCAAAGTAAACCAGGTTAAGTCACAGAACCAAGGACTCAGATACAGATGCTTCAATTCCAGATAATTGCTATTTTCACCATGTCATGGTTCTTTTAAGATCACTTTCATCTCTAAATCCTATGAAGTGGTATGTTCAAGAACCTTGGTCCAGGGAAAATCTGGGACTTGGGTGGAGAAAAAAAGACTCTCTAAAATTATTATGTAATTTGGTCATGTCTGAGGTGGGCATCTGCTTGAGAGTACAGACATAGATGAATATTAATAGCCCCTTTCCCCCAAGGGGCTGTAAATCAGTTAATTAGAAGCCTGTCACCACGCTTATATTGTCTAGAAAGAAGCCCTATCATCAGCAGCACATGAAATAAAGGCTGCCATTAGCAGGTGATCACCATTTCCAGTTAAATGACCCATCTCCCATTAGTGCCCGTGTGGAAGGTGGTCTGGATCCTTCTTCCCCTGTGCACATTTTAATCAAGAAAAAAATTATTGCAGCCGTGGGATTTGCTGGGTTTTACAAGGCATCCGCATCATTATGGGTATGTAGGAGTGTTAGAGGCAGCTAGCTGGTTGCAAAGTGGAGAGACTGCTGAACTGAGAATCAGGCAGATCTGAGCTCAAATTTGGTCTCAGACACTTACTAGCTGTGTGACCCTGGGCAAGTCATTTAACTTCTGTTTACCTCAGTTTCCTCAGTTGTAAAATAGGGATAACAGAAGCACCTACTTTCCATGGTTGTTTATGAGGATCACGGGAGGTATCTGTAAAAAGTACTTGGCACAAGGACCATCTTTCACATTGGCAAATGCCAGTTCTCTTTGGCATCATTATAATAGAGAATAGTGTGGTATAGTGGGGCATAGTAGGTACTATGTAAGTACTTATTCTCTTCCCTTCCTCTTTAAGCCCCTCAGTAAATCAGCCTTACACTGAAGGTTTGGGGAGGATAGAGGAAAGGCTCTATCTAGGCCAGTGGTTCTCAACCTTACTAATGCCGTGACCCTTTAATACTTGTATGTGGGTGTATCTGCATGTGGGTGGACCCACCTGGAGACGGATAGAGGAGCGGTGTCTCGGTTCCTAAGACCATCGGAAATATGTGTTTTCCGATGGCCTTAGGCGACCCCTGTGACTCTTGTGAAAGGGTTGTTTGACCCCCAAAGAGGTCGTGACCCACAGGTTGAGAACCACTGATCTAGGCAGATGAGTGGGGCTCCTATTCCAAACAGTGGTTATGGAAGCCTCTCTGCTTCCCTTGGTTTCTGAAAGGGCTCTGTGAGTGGTTGGGCCCAAGTGAGATCCCTCTAGTTTCCTGGCTCTGATGGTGTCAGCGTAGCCAGGGACTGGTCTGTGATTTCTCTCAGATTCTATGGAGCTGTGTTGATGAGCAGTCTGAAAGTATTGTCCTGGCAGCTGGCTGGGGTGGAAAGACTGCTTCATTTGGACTAGAGAAGGAGACCTGTATTCATGATGTTTACTAGCTGTGTGTGACCTTGGGTAAATTATTCCCTTTCTCTAAATCTCAGTTTCTTCATCTCTAAGATGGGAACAATAATACAGCATATGGTGCCTACTTGAGGAAGGGGTTATTGTGAGGAAAGAGCTTTACAGAGCTTTAAAGCATTATAGAATTAGTAGTGGTGATATTATAATTTTTGTTCTTGGTGCTAAAACAAGAGATAGTATGATAGTAAATTCATAACATCTGGGTTCAAGTCCTACCTTTTACACATGATGGGTGTAGGACTTTGTCACTGGGTCTCTTAGTAACAGCCCCAGGTAACTCTCTAAGGCATCAGTCACCAATCTGAATTGGTAGATAGAGTCACCTCACTGGGAGGTATCTACAAAATGAAATCACAGCTTCAGTTAACATAACATAACAGGATCTCAGATATAAGAACCAGGTACAAATTCATAGCAGAGCTTGCAATCAGACTGATTTCATGCTGAATTTTCCTGAGTTATGGATTTAGAGAACTTTATACATTCCCTACTAGGAGCCCTCATAAGTTCCAGGGTTAAGGGTGGTTAGGGTTAAGTGGCCCTAACTGGAGAGTGGAGAGCCTGGTCGATCATTTAATCCAAAGTCCTTTGTTAAAGGTGAAGCCATTTTGTTTCCTGAGGAAGGACACATATTGCCTAGGTTTAGAGCTTTAGCTAGGGGTGGGGAAACTAGAGCTTAGACCCCAGGACAGCAGCCCTCAGAGCCCTTTAGCAACATAGAAGCAACAGAAGAAGCATAATTAGTTAGAATAAATACTGACTAGACTGCAAGCTGGGGAGTCCCACCCTGATCCTATTCCCCTGTGTGTGTGGTACCAGCCCCTGCAGTGATGCAGAGTCTTTTTCTCTCCCCCTTTGTGGGTGCAGCACAACTCTTGCCCCAGGCTTGCTTTGTGCTGAAGGCAAACATTTTAGATTATGGCTCTGACAGGGTGATTTGTTACCTGGGTGACACATTTGATGGGTAGGTAACACATTAACTGACAGAATAGTTACTGGATAGAACACATTAGCTGAGTGACACATTAGCTAGGTTAACACATTAGCCCAGTGACACATTAGTTGGATAACTTGTTAGCTAAGTGACATATTGACTGGGCGTCATATTGGCTGGGTGTCACATTAGCTAAGTGACCCACTTGTTGGGTGACAGATCAGCCAGGTTACATATTAGCTGGGTGACAGACAAGCTTGGTTACAGGTCAGGTGGGTGACAGCTTAGCTAGTGACAGGTTTTTCAGGTTGCATATTAACTCACTAAAGGAGTCACTAGTTGCTTAATGAATGCTTATTAAATGAATGAATCCTGTTGCTGAGGTCGGAAAGTAGGATTAACTGCAGCCTGGGCTTTGGACCCAGACCTTCTCTGGGTCATAAGCTGATTTTGCTATCTGCTCATGACCTCAGGGCTCCTCAGCCCCACCCTAGGCTGCAAGCTTTTTGTCATCTTTCTCTCCTTTTGAAATGGTTACCCAGCCTGATGTGAATTCTAATGAACATTTTTTACAGCATATCTTTTAATTAAGACGTCCATACGCAGTGTCTTTTCCCAGGAGCTGCTTGGGGTCTGAACACTTAGGACCATTCTGAGTGAGGTTGGGTTATACTGAGAGAGGCCACAACACAGGGATAGAGGGCTCATACTCTGTGGGGTTCTACTGATTTACCCTTGGCCATGGCTTCATTCAGGCTTTTGGGGTCCATGCCAGCCCATGAGTTGGCAATTTTTATCTAGGAGTGACTGATTTTTCTCATGGTCATGAGAGGGATGGATTTAACATCAGCCCCAAAGGCTGAGATAAATTTCCCAACAAGACGCAGCTGTATTCAGCTGTTTTGGCTCAATGGGAGAACAAAAGAGAACCAAAAGTCCCAGGCTGCTCTCTGTGGCTTTGGGGAGGCAACCCAGTGATGTCGAAGGAGCCTGAACCTGTGATCCCAAGCTCAAGGGTTTGAGTCCTGATGTTGCCAATTGCTGGCTATGTAACTAATAGGCAACTCAATCTAGTCCCTTCTCTCCCCCTCCTGAACTTTATCGGTAAAAGGAGGTAATGATGCCTAGGGCACCTATCTCACAGGGGCACTGGAAAGAAAGCTCTTTGTATATCATAAAGTGAGTTGGAAATGTAAGCTGTTGTTAGAGTTGGCTCTGAAGCCAGAGAGAGGAGAAAATACATGGAGGAAAAGAGCCTGCTTTGCAACTAGCAGAATGAAAGGTCCTCTGTTTTTTTAAAGTGGAAATTATCCAGCTGTCCTCTTTTCCCTCAAACCTGGGCCCTGCTGTCTAGGCTTGGGCTTTCTAGTCTCCCAGCACAACCACTGTGGAGAATCAGAATAACCAGGCTCCCTGGCTCTTGGATTAATTAATTAGTAAGAGAGGTGAGTTTGTGAAATATAGTAATGGTACGTTCCTCTAGCACGTTAAGGTTTGCAAAGGAGCCAAGAGACCACAGGCATAGCAAGAGTAATAGATCAGCTTCCATTTTCCACTTGGATCCATCTACCCAATGTCAGAGGGAGGGACCCAGCATGTTGGGTGTACCCTCCCATCCCCACGGAGGATTATGGGAAGAAATGAATGAACGTCACAGCATGAGACAGCGTGGATGAGTGGAGACCTGCACCTTTTGGGGAAATATTCACATCAAAACATTGAAGAATATTTCATATTGACCTTGGAAAGCAAATTTCTATGCTGGTGTGTCCTGACCTCTAGGCTTCCCAGTGAAGGAACTTCCTCTACTAACGCATATAAGCAAGTGGCCAGTCGGTAAACAAACATTTATGAAGTACCTACTGCGTGCTGGGTGCTGTTCTAGGTGCTGGTGAGACAGAGAAAGGGGAAAGAAAGTCCCAGCTCTCAAGCCGCTCACAGCTGAATGAAGGAGGCAATATGCAAACAAGTTATTTACAGGATAGACTGGAAGTAGTTCACAGAGGGAAGGCGCTTCAATTAAGTGGGGAGGGAAGGGGAAGGCTTCCTGTAGAAGGTGGACTTGAAGGAAGCCAGGAGCCTGAGATGAGGAGGGAGAGGATTCTAGACGTGGGGGACAGCCAGTGAAAATACCCACTCGGGACAAGGAGGGTCTTGTGATAGTTTTAGAGTCTGGGGAATGCAAAAGCAGTTGAGAAGGAACGTGGCAGGAGAACCAGGACAGAACAGTGTCTTCACAAAAACTTAGAGAGGTGAGTATGTTCAGGAAGAGATAGTGATCGACAGTGTGAAAGGCTCCAGAGAGATCAAGAAGGATGAGTATTGAGAAAGGCCATTAGATCAGGGAACTGAGAACACGGGTGACTTTGGAGAGAGTAATTTCAATTGAATGGTGAGGTCAAAAGCAGGTCAGATTGCAGAGGATTTACAATGTGGAGAGGAGACAAAGTGGAGGCACCTGGTGTAGACAATGTTCTCAAGTTTAGATGAGAAAAGGAGGTGAGATAGGATAAATAGCTAGGCAGGGTGTTTGTATCAAGCAAGAGCTTTTTTTTTTTTTTTTAAAGAATGATAGAGACGTGGTGGATGTGTAAACAGCTGGGAAAGTGCCAGTAGATAGGGAGAAATGGAAAAGTTAGAAAGAGAAAGTGGGGATGAATGTGGAAGCAACCTATTGGATAAGATGGGATAAAATAGATGGAGTGCATGGGGAGTGGTTTGCTTTGGCAAGGAAAGGACCACCATTTCAGAAAGGAAATAGTGGGGGGAACCTGAGGAGAAAATATAAGAAAGTAGCTATTAGTGGAGAGAATGCCAGATATGGTGTCTGAAGGTTCTGCAGTTCCATTTGTAAAAAGTGGGTTGGACTAGTTACATGATCCCCAAGTCAACTAAAATGTCATCTTCTAGAAGCCTTTCCTATTGCACCCCTTAACGCTGGTATCCTCCTACTGAGTATGGATTGATTTTTCCTGTCTCCATCTTGTCTGTATATAGTCATTTTCATAGTGCCTCCTCCATTAGACTGGGAGCACCTTGAGAGCATGAACCAATTTTTGCCTTTCTTTGTATCTCTAGTGTTTAATACAATGCCAGGAACATAGTAGGCACTTATTAAATGCTTTTGTTGACTGTCCCTGCTAGTTCCAAATCCTCTGAGTGAGTTCCCACCCATAAAATTCCACAAATAAAAATAACACATCTTAGAATAGGAATAGAGTTGAAAAGGACTTTAGAGGTATCATAGGACCATTGATTTAGAGTTGAAACGGACCATTGAGGCCATCTAGCACAACCCCCTTGATTTACAGAGGGTGAAAATGAGACTCAGGGAAGTTAAATGACTGGCCCAAGGCTATACAGATAGTAAGAGGCAGAGTTTAGGTTTAAACCATGGCCATCTAACCTGAACCCAGAATTATTTCCACTGTCACTGCTGCCTGTTTTTTCCTATTGATTGCCTTTATGACATCATATAATGGCAATCAATGGAAAATATATATAATATTAGACATTACATAATATGACAATCAATGAGAAAATGGAGTTCAAATTAAAGGGAGCTGTTTTCAATACCACTCTTCCAGAACACAGCTATCCTGTAAATCTAGATGTGGCTGGCATTAAAATGAAATTAGAAACTAGAAGGGTTATTTATTAAGAGCCTACAGTCTTTGTTATATAGTGTAGAAATCTGTAAAAAATGGCAAGGTACCTTCTTTTTTAGAAAGCTATTGTTTCTTGAGAGACAAGATAAATAGCATATCCAGGTTTAATAATATTCACATTTGAATCTGTCATCCTTCATCTCACTCCAAGTACAAATCCTCTGAACTCCAGAATCAACAATTCCTGTTTACTGTGTCTACCTTTTTCCAAATAGCTGGATCTTTGGCTCATCCCTCCCAGTTTTCAAGTTGTCTCTTGGCTTACATTTGTTCGTTTGGTTTTATAGTCATCAAAGTGCTTTCACACCCAGCTTTTCCTACTCCTTTTACCATTAAGGTCATTTTCTAGCTTGTAAATATCTTTTCTAACATGTGACCTCTAGAACTGCACAGCCCTCCCTCACTCAAATCAAAGTCAGCTGCAAGATCATAAGAGAGTGAAGAGGAACAATAGAACATTAAAACTGTGAGGGGCCACAGCACATACTCATCTCCTTGTTGTTCAGTCATTTTCAATTGTATCTGACTCTTCATGAATCCATTTGGGGTTTTCTTGGCAAAGACACCGGAATGGTTTGCCATTTCCTTTTCTAGCTTGTTTTAGAGATGGAGAAACTGAAGCAGAGTTAAGTGACTTGCCCAGGGTCACACAGCTAGTAAGTATCTGAGACCAGATTTGAACTCAGGAAGATGAAGTCTTATTAAGCGGCGGGCCAAGTACTCTACCCATTGTGCCGCTTAGCTGCCTCATCCTCTACAGAACTAAAAACTGACATTCCTAAAACACAGATCTGACCAAGTCACTCCTTTAATTTAAAATGACTCCCTAATGCCTATACCTGGCATTTAAATGCATTCAATCATCTCTCCCTCCCCATCTTCTTCTCATATTCTTCTTCTTCCTGAATTATCCATTCTAATCACACTAGCTGGCCAACTCCTGCAGGTGTCCAACACATCTGGAATGCTGGCTCTCTGTACCTCCACCTTAGAGAATACCTAGGTTCCTTCAAAGCACAGCACAGAAACCCTACATATAGCCAGCTTTTCTATAACTTTTAGTTTACAAAGACCTTTATCAAAATATAATTTTGTTGGATTCACACAATGACCATGAAAAGTGGATACTATTATCATTATTCCCATTTAGCAGATGGAGAAACAGAGGCTTATAGAGGTCTCCAAAGTCACACAATGTCCGAAGTCTCATTTGAACTTAGGTCTTTCTGACTCAAGGCCCCAGAGCTCTTTCTACTGTGCCATTTACCTGTCTCTGAGAGATCATTTAATCTAACACCTTCCTCTTCTCTCACTCTTCTATCTTAGAGAAGTTGACACTGAAGCTTAGAAAGGAGAAGTGATTTACCCAGGGTCACACAGTAATGAATGGTAGAGCTAGGACTCCTCCTTGGGTCTGCTGACCCGCAGGCTAGTTTTCTTCTCATGGTGCCTCCCTGATTATGTTTTCTAATTAGACAGACAACTAACAGAGAGTTTCTCTTCAAGTCGTATGTGGAATCCCAATTTTCAACCTATTAAAATACAATAAAACACACTCCAAATTAAATGAATACTTTCTCTATTGACCCAAAGGGCACTGCAGTGTTTTACTGGGTCTTAGAATTATTATCCTGAACATCAGTGGGGTACACATCACATAGGCCTAAAGAATAACAAATTTAGATTTTGCTTTTAACTTTTGTTTTGTTTCTCAGTTTCATTTTATTCAATGAAAAAGCAAATCCAACATCAAGAATTTATCAAGTACCAGGTGCTGTGCTAGGTGCTGGAGATACAAGGACAAAGAATGAACCAATTCCTTTCCCCAAAGAACTTGCCATCTAACTGAGGATACAACAAGGACATGGAGAAATATATCCCGCAGCAATGGAAAGTGAATAAAGACAAATAAACTGAAGGTGGTTAAATGTCAGGCAGTTTGGGAGTGAGGACACTAGTCTTACCTTAAACATATGCGAGTTTGGGAGGGTCATCAGACAAGCCTTCCTCCAGGGCTGGGTCTGGGTCTTAAAGGCAGTGAGGGAGAGGGGAGGAGGGTGGGCGTTTCCCCCATGGAGAAGGCCCGTGCAAAGGCAGAAGGATAGGAAGTGGAGTGTGTGTGAGGAGCAGAGAGAGGACAGTTTGGCAGATTTGGAAGAGTGTGGAAAGGAGAATAATGTCCAATAAGGCTGGAAAGATAGATTGGGGCCAAGTGGTCTGGGGCTTTAAAATTTAAACAGAGGAATTTATATTTTATCCTAGAGGCAAAAGAATAAAAAAATCAACGGGAGTTGATTGGGTGGGGTTGTGCTTTGGTCAGTCTGTGTTTAAGGAAAATAAAAAGATAAGACAGCAGCAGAATGATGTAGTAAAAAAAGCAGGCTAAGAGACAGGAGTCTTGGGTCTTGTGATGTTTCTTCTGGGCCTAACCCTTGGCAGACATGTCATAGGCTGGGCCTGGGAGCCTCCTACCATGAGGCAGAAAGCATGGATTGGATTAGAAGCATATGTCCATACCAGAGGATTGTAGCATTCAAAAGATCAAGACAAAACATAGTCAAGCGTCAGACAGAATATTTAGAAACTGAGACCCATGAAGAGGGCTCAAATTAAAAAAAAAATCTGTGACAGTTTGCAGCATTTGGTGTATTGTGAGTGTATTCATGTTTTCATGCCTGAGGGTGAAAGAGTGAACCAGCTGCCACCCTGTGCCACCCAGCATCCCTAAGCTAGCTTCAGCTGGGTAGCTCTTTACCATGGGCAATTCGAAGTGGCAACAAAGAAGTTCTAGTCCAGACTGCCACCAATTTTCTCCATGGCCTTGGACCACTCACCCCTTTGGGATCTGCTTCTTTCTGTCCAAAAATAAGGGCAGATTAGATGTCCTCAAAGGCCCCTTTCATTACATCATGTTCCATGTTCCTGAATTTCCCTTCCAGTTCTAGCATTCTGTAGTTTAAGGTCCCCCCAACGCTGACATTCTGTGACCTCTGTTTCACGGCTCTTTCCAGATCTGAAATTTTAGACTATAGATCACATGTTCTATATTCTAAGTTCCCTGCCAGCTATGTTTTTCTATGTTTTAAGGTAATTTCCAGCTCTGAATTGTATATTTTAGGTTTCAGGTTCCCTCCTATCTTTAAAATGTCCAAGATCCCTACCAGTGCTGACATTTTGTGTTCTATGTATTTGGGTATCTTTTAGCTTTGATGTTCTGAGGGCCACCTCCAGTCACCTTGATCTATATCTTGATGCTGGACCCAGGTGGCTCTGAAGGAGACAGTGAGGCTGGTGACTGTGTAGCTCTGCCTCATTTAAATTCACTTGCAGGTCATGGCATCACCTCCTTGACGTCATGGTCCTCTTCCAGAACAAAGGACACACAGCAACATCAACAACAGCTTTGACGTTCTATATTCCACATCCTACATTCTGTAGCCTTTCCCATAGGATTGTAGGATTGTAGGTAGGGACTTCATGATTTATCATTTCTGGGAGCAGTCATCTGATGAAATATGTATGCAGTGCTTGTATTTATGTTAACTGCTATTGGGATAGATTCTCTTAAATAAATAGATTTTCACTCATCATGGCACCCCCTATTGTATGTGGAGGAAGACGTTGAATGCCATTGAGCCCTTTTCAGCCAGATGACTTACGGAAAAGAGCTCTAGTCCCAATTCTCTCATTCTCCACAAAAGGAAATTAGAAGCATTAGAAAACTCATTCTAGCCAAGCACCTCGGCGAGAGCTGTGAGTGGCAGGAGTGGGTCAGCCACCCTCTTAGATCACGTTGGGCTGGCACATCATTTGCAATCTATTAATCCTGCCACCAGTAAAACTAATTGCTTAAGAACTAAGGAGGGCATTTCTGCAGGCACCTTAGCCTTCCCATAAATGAGAGCATTGTAATTCCCTTTTACAGCCTGGAGCCCTATAAAAGGTAATTTGAGCAACATTTAATAATGCTGGTTTTATAGGGTGACTGGTGCCTTCTGGGGGTGGAGTAAACCTCTGCTCCAATTAGCCACCATTTTGAGCTGCATCCCTCCAATACCAAGCTCCAATCAACAGCGCCAATTTCTGATCCAGGTCAGAGGGAAAGGGGTATGTGGTAGAGGCATACCCCTTTGAGGCAGAGAGGATGGGAGACTTTAGCACCCAAGAGTGAAAGGTGTGATTGTGTCTACAAGAACTGCAAGGGATGGGGCATGGATTTCCAGTACTTACTACCCATGTGACCATGGGCAAATCACTTCCCAGGGTCTCAGTTTATGAATCTGTAGAATGAGGAGGGTTGACCAAATAATATTGATGACCTCTGAGGTCCCTCTGGCTCTAGACAGTATTAACCCTTCCCACTTCAATGACTAGTGATCCAGCTGTCCTCTCCTGCCTAGCTAGCTCCAAAAAATCCCAAACAAAACATGGGACATGTTGTCAGCGCTATCAAACAAGATTTAGAGCCTCATTTCTGTGGAGTCATTTACTGTGGTAAGTAACCCTGAGCACGTCACTTTGCATCTTGGGGTCTCAGTTTCCTTATCTGTATAATAGGGATAATAATCCTTGCCTGTCTAGCCTCTCGGTGTTGTCCTGAGGATCAGAAAACATGAAGTGTGTTAAAGGTCTTTGTAAATTGTTATGTGAAATAGGCGAGATGCAGCGTGTTATAGATGAGAGACTGCTAGACTCGGAGTCAAAGGACCTGGGTTCAAATTCTGATGTTTGCTTACTAGCTTTGTGATTTTGAGCAAGCTATTCCCTGTCTCAGGCCTTCAGTTTCCCCATATGTAAAATGAAGAGAGAATGGACTTTATGATCTCTACAGCTTATGGTCCTTCGTGATTTTTATGCTTTGCCAAGTTCATATTTGAGGTTAGTCTGTTAGTAAGCACTTATTAAGCGCCTTCTGTGTGCAGGCACTATGCTAAGTCTAGGGATACAAAGAGAGACAAAAAACAGACCCTGCCCTCAAGGAGCTCACGGTCTAATGGAAGCAATGAACAAACAGATATGTACCAACAGCCTACCTGCAGGATAAATAGGAAATAAATAAGAGAGGGAAGGCCCTAGAATTAAGAAGGATTAGATAAGGAAAGGCTTCCTGTAGAACAGGGGTGTCAAACGTGCTGCATTTGGCTACACTGTTCCTGAATACCACTGACAGCAGATCAAAATGTAATAGGGAAGTACTGAACAAAATACGTAAAAATACAACAAGACGTAGGCAATATTAATGTGTGGTTTTCTAAGTCAATATGTAGCTGCAGGGATCCTTTTGTAAGATTTAGTGTCCCCTGCCTCCCCCTTTTCTGTTAGGGGTGAAATGACTTGCCCAGGGTC
Organism: Pseudochirops corinnae; assembly: GCA_028646515.1. Classification (NCBI taxonomy): domain Eukaryota; kingdom Metazoa; phylum Chordata; class Mammalia; order Diprotodontia; family Pseudocheiridae; genus Pseudochirops; species Pseudochirops corinnae. The sequence continues at coordinate 185,016,117 of CM053585.1, read as the reverse complement.
ACAAAGCTAGTAAGTGTCTGAGGTCAGATTTGAACTCAGGTCCTCCTGACTCCAAGGCTGCTACCCTATCCACTGTGCCACCTAGCTGCCCCCACCTGCCCCTTTTCTATCTGAGTTTGACGCTTGCTGGAGAAGATGGGCTTTTACCTGAGACTTGGAGGAAGCCAGAGAAGTCAGCAGGCAGAGATGAGGAGGGAGAGTATTCTGAGTCTGTGTGTGTGTGTGGGGGGGGGTGGCCAGAGAAAATGCCCTGTGTGGGAGGAAGGCATTATCAATATTATCACTGATATATCTTTTTTTGGGGGGGGGAGGGGAAGATAGGGCAACTGGGGTTAAGTGAGTTGCCCAAGGTCACAAGGCTAGTTTTTTTGTGTGTTGTGTCTGAGGCTGAATTTGAACTCAGGTCCTTCTGACTTCAGGGCTGGTGCTCTATTCACTGCACCACCTAGCCGCCCCTATCATTGATATATCAATGACTTTTTGCTCCAAGGTTGCATTTTTATGCCCTCCAGCCCTCCTCATTCTTTGTGTCCTCATTTCTGTAAACTCTTCACTGACAGCCTACCCATTAAGCAAGAGGGCTTCCTCTGGCTCCCTTTACATTGTGTGGGGTACAGGGCAGCACTGAGTCTGTCTCTTTTTTTTACTGATTATGTGGAAAGAGCTGTGGCTTTGGAATCAGATGGTTAAAATCTTACCTTAATTACTTACAGCCTTTGTGATCTTGGAGCAGACATTCAACCTCTCTGAGCCTCTGTTTTCTCATCTGTAAAATGACCAGGTTAGACAACCAGATGACCCCGGAGCTCCTTTCTAGTTTTAATTCTTTGACCCTCTTTTGAGCATTTATGTCGTACGAAATATCATTATTTTGTAGAGAAATGTTAAATATGAATCTAGGACACACAGTGAATCTGAAGGAGTTGGTTCTGGTTATAGTGACAAAAAAGGAATATAAATACATTTTCAAAAGAGAATTCTTTTGTAGAACATAAGCTCCTTGAGGGCAGACACTGAGTTATTTTTCTTTTTTTTGGTATCTCCAGGGTAGAAGGTAGTAGGCATTTAATTGAATCAAATTGAATGGGAGTCATAGGAGTTAAATCACAGTCCAAGGCTGTACTGTCAAATAAATGTGCTGTCAAAGGCAGGCCCTGAGAAATTGCCTAATGAGAGGTACACATTGTGCTTTGGAGTTCAGATGAGGGAGAAATCGTTGCTGTGATCAGAAGAAGCTCAGAAGAAGCAGGACTTAAGCTAGGCTTTGCCAGTCAGAAGGGATTTGCATCACTGGAAGAGGAAGAAGGACATTTCTAGTTAGGCTGGGTTTTCGGGGATCATGCAAGGGAGCAGGGGTAGAGTGGAGGGTCAGCAGCTTGCAGAAGTGTCTGTGGGTCCTGACAAGGTTTGAATTCCTGCCTTAGAGCAGAAATTCTGGAAATAAGTTCCACCCAGGATCTCCCATGGGCAGAGGTGGCAGGTAGTGGGAGGAAAGGGTGGCAAGTTCCTAACATTAAAGCTGATAACTTGGAAGCGTCACTATTTCATTTCTAACATTGTTGGAATTTCATCCAGAGCTTGACTAGTGCTCATGGTCACTCGAGGGAGGGATGCTGGCAATAGGGTGAGAGTAGGTAAGGGAAAAGGAGGGGCCCAGGCCTTTTGCCCCTAAGCCAGATGTTAGAGCCATGCAGGTTAGACCTGGTAGAACATGAATTGATTGCTGTAGTTTTTATGGGTGTGAGCTTATATAAATTACTGCACCTGTCTCAATCTCAGTCTGATATCCCATACTCATTTTGTGGTGGTTGCTTAATCGTGTCTGACTCTTCATGACCCCATGGGATTTTCCTGGCAAAGATCCTGGAGTGGTTTGCCATTTCCTCCTCTAGCTCATTTTACAGGTGAGGAAACTGAGACAGAATGAGGTGATTTGTCCAAGGTAAGTAAGTGTCTGAGGCATGATTTGAACTCAGGCCTTCCTGATTCTAGTGCTGTATCCACTGAGCTATCTAGCTATCCTCCTATGCCTATAGAATCATAGAATTCCAGGGTTGGAAAGGACCTAAGAACATCAAACATAGAACAGCAGAACTGGAATTAGGCAGCTAGATGGCACTGGACCTGGAGTGGGGAAGGCCTGGGCTCAAAGGCAGCGCTGGATATTTGCTAGCTGTGTGGCCCTGAGCAAGCCACTTAACCTCTGCCTCAGTTTCCTCACCTGTAAGATGAGGCTAACAATGCACCTACCTTCCTGGACTGGTGTGATGAGATGTTTGTAAAGTGCATAGCAAACTTGAAAGTACTGTATCAACGCTATTTATAGAGAGAGATCTCAGAACACAAAATGGTAGAGATCTGCAAGGGTTGTTAAAACACAGAATGGCAAAGCTGGAAGAGACCCCTGAATATATGGGACCTTAAAAGGTAGGATGTTAGAGTTGGGAGGGAACATAGAACATGAGGTCTGGAAGGGAACTGGAACATAGAATGTCAGAGCTGGAAGGGATCTTTGAATGTAGAGTGTTAGATGGGGAACTTGTATCCTCAAGGCCACATGTGGCCTTCTAGGTCCTCAAGTGCAGCCCTTTGACTGAATCCAAATTTCACAGAACAAATCCCCTTAATAAAAGGATGTGTTCTGTAAAACTGGGACTCAGTCAAAAGACTGCACCCAAGGACCAAGAGGGCCACATGTGGCCTTGAGGATGCAAGTTCCCCACCCCTATTTTAGAATATAGGGCATCTGGAAGAGAACTTAGAACATAGAATATCAGGTCCGGAAGGGAATTAGAGCATGGAATGTCAGAGCTGGAAGGGATCTTTGAACATGGAATGTTGTCTAGAAAAAATTCCAGAACATAGGATGTTAGTTAGTAGAAGTGGTCTTAGAACAAGGATTCTTAACTTTGGTTGTGTTATGGATTCCTGTGTCAGTCTGGTGAAGCCTATGGACCTCTTCTCAGAATAATATTTTAAAATGTAAAGAACAAAATATATAGGCTTACAAAGGAAACCAAATATACTTAAACCTACTATCAAAATCTGTTTTTGAGGGGAGGGAAGGCAAGGCAGTTGGGGTTAAGTAGACTCGCCCGAAGTCACAATGCTAGTTAAGTGTCAAGTGTTTGAGGCTAGATTTGAACTCAGGTCCTCCTGACTTTGGGGACGGTGCTCTATTCACACTACACCACCTAGCTGCCCCCAAAATCTGTTTTTAAAAAAAAGTTCACAGACTTTGTAGGTTAAGAGAGAATGCTAGATCTGAAAAGGTCTACTCTAACTCTCTGGTTTTACAGATGGTGAAACCAAATCACCAAGAGGGTACGTAACTTGTCCAAGGTCACACATAAAATTCACAGCAAAACTGTCACTGGCACCTCATCTTCTGTCACACAGGTCACCAGGTCTCAGTCAAGTGCTTTTTAACTCTTACAGTTAGAGCTAAGATGGTGCTGTCAAAACATGTGGGGACCCTTCAGAGAGGAGTTTTCCTATAAAATACAAAGCTGTTCCAAGTGTCATCGTTTGTTTACACAAACACAAGGCTGAGGTTCTCGCTTCTGGTGACAAAGAGAAAGAGAAAATTCGGTGGCAGCCAGTAATTTTCTCTGCCACCAAAAGTCACATCTGGTTCAATAACAATAATAAATACCTTTCCCAGCTCACAGACACATTCCATAAAGGATTTTAAAATAAAAGTTCATTTTTCAGTCCTGAGAATAGAAAATCAATCCTGGAGTGTGCCTGAGAGCAGGTTTTCTATTTTCATGAGCTGATTTTGGTCAGCCTCCTCCATCATGCGGGGCTTTTAGATGCCACAGCAGCTTTCTCTCCCTTCATCAATACCTTCCCCCTCCTCCTTTCCCTCTGAGTCTCTGACTGGGGGGTGGGGTGGGGAGAGAGACTAGGTAATAAATATTGGTGATTATTTAAGGAGGAGTTGAGCAGATGTGAGCCTCTCCTCCCAGAGATGAGCGCACAGTTCTGTCTCTCCCTCACCAGGGCTGGCTGCTGCTGTCCCAATTAGCCAACTTCCCACAAACTAGCCGCTGGCAGCACGCAGGGCTGGGAAGGAAAAAGAAAAAAATTTTCACAATTGGTGACTGCTTCCCTGGCTCTGTTATCACGTGGACAGCAGAAGCTGTAATGCTCACAATGTGACATAGCAAGGTTGAAGAAAGCTTGGACCGCTTTTGAGTTCTAAGGCTCAGAGAGGTCAAATCAGCTGCTTGATGTCACTCAGTTGGCCTGTCACCATCTCCTGAGTCCTGGCTGGGTTGATGTGCTCCTAGACTACCCAGGCCATCCCTTCTCCTGTCCCTCTCTGGCTGTGAGCTTGGCCTCCAGGGGCCTCGCAGAACTCAGGAACAGCTCAAACATCGCTTTCTGCAGGAGGCTTTTCTCAATCCCCCTAATTGCTAGAGTCTTCCTCTCTAAGAAAATCTCCTCTGTATGTGTCTTGTATGTATTTGATTATATGTCATGTTTCTCACTAGAATGTGAGCTCACTGAGGATATGGATTGTTTTTGCCTTTCTCTGTAACCCCAGCACTTAGTATGGTCCCCAGCGCATAGTAAGCACTTAAAAGATGTTCAGTGACTGATTGAATCAGTATTCGAACCCAGGTCCTGAGACTCCAAATTCAGGACTCTTTTCATTATACTAGGGTCAAAAATGTAGCAAGTGGCAGAGCCAGTACTCAGACCCATATCTTCTGACTCCAAATCCAATGTTATTTTTATAACTCTCATAATAGTAGCTCTTATTTCTGTAGAATTTTCTGTTTAGTAATATTTAATAGGTTTACAAAGCTCTTTACATCTATTAACTCATGTGATCCTTACAATAAAAATTCAGTTAATAAATGATGATTCCTTTGAATTTTGGGAGGTAGGTGTTATTATTATGCCGATTTTACAGATGAAGAAACTTGAGACTGACATAGTTAAATGACTTGCCCAGGGTCACACATCTAGTAAGTATCTGAGTTCAGATTTGAACTCAGATTTTCCTTGAGTCCAGGGTGAGAGTTCTTTCTACCGTGCCAGTTAGCTCTCTGAATGGGGTAAAACTAGTCACTCTTTAAGATTACATCTATCTGTAATATTCTGTGTCCCAAGACCCCTCCCAGCTCTGACATTCTGTGTTCTAAGGACCCTCCCAGCTCTGACATTCTGTGTTCTGAGGACCCTCCCAGCTCTGACATTCTGTGTTCTGAGGGCCCTCCCAGCTCTGACATTCTGTGTTCTGAGGACCCTCCCAGCTCTGACATTCTGTGTTCTGAGGACCCTCCCAGCTCTGACATTCTGTGTTCTGAGGGCCCTCCCAGCTCTGACATTCTGTGTTCTGAGGGCACTCTCAGCTCTGACATTCTGTGTTCTCACTGCAGAGGTATAGGAGTCATCTTCCAAGGGGACTGTTAACATTTCAATTTGAGCATTTATGCTCTTCACCAGCGGTTCTCAACCTGTGGGTAGCAACCCCTTTGGGGGTCGAACGACCCTTTCACAGGGGTCACAGGGGTCGCCTAAGACCATGGGAAAACATATATTTCTGATGGTCTTAGGAACGGAGACACCGCTCCTCTATCCGTCTCCTGGTGGGTCCACCCACATGCAGATACGCCCACGTACAAGCATTAAAGGGTGGTGGGATTAGGAAGGTTGAGAACCACTGCTCCACAGTTTGTCAAGTGTTAGAAATTATGGATTGATTGTTTTGTTGATTGTCTACACTTAAAATGATGGAGAAAATATTTACTTAAGGGTGTTTTGGGCACATTATTTTTTTCATAGAGCTGATTGTTAAACAACTACCAGCAGACCCCTGATTCTAAGGTTCCTTTCAATTTTGATATTTTATGTTCTAAGGTCCCTTCCAGTTTTGAGGTGCTGTGTTTTAAGCTATCTACAAGCCCCGACATTCTGTATCTAAGGCCTTTTCCAGCTCTGATATTCTGTGTTCTAAAGTTCTTTCAAGTTATAACATTCTGTGTTCTAAGGGTCCTCCTAGCTCTGACATTCCGGAGTCCAAGTACCCTTCAAATTCTAACAGGTACTGTTGCTTGGTCCTTTCTAGCTCTGATATACTATTTTAAGGTCTCCACAAGCCCTGGAATTTTATGTTCTAAGTTTCCTTCCTGCTTTGACAGGCTGTATTCTAAGGTTGCTTCCAGCTCTGACATTCTGTGTTCTAAGGTCCCTTTAAATTCTAACATATTTTGTTCTTTGGTCCCTTCTAGCTCCAATATACTGTCTTAAGGTCCCTATGAGCCCTGGTATTGGATGTTTTAAGTTTCTGTCCAGTTTTGACAGTCTGTGTTCTAAGGTCCCTTCTAGCTCTGGCGTACCATGGTCTAAGGCCCTCTCAGCTCTGAATCCTAGGATCTCTGACTTTTTGTTATCCTCTTTTAACTCCAGAGCTTCCAAGTGGGTCAGCAGCTTCACAGATTTGGGGACTGAGCCAAACTTCTTCCATCTGGTGCAGAACAAAAGACGACATACGCCTGCCAGTGGAAGTCATTGCTCTCTGTGCTAACTGTCCTTGCAGAGCTTCCAGATTCAGGCCAAACTCGCCCACACACCCATCCCCTTGGAGGACAGCACTGAGAGGTGCCAGGTTCCCTGTCTCCACCCTGCTATCTGGTCAGCTCCCTTCGCCAACCACCAGGAAGCAGAAAAGATATTAGCAAAGTCATTCTTTTCACCCCAACCCCATGGCCCAAAAGAAGGCCCTTGTGTGGTGGCAGGAGGAGAAAGACAGAAGGAACACTGTCCATCTGGGAAAGGCAGCCTGGGCCTGCCACTGACTCAATGTGGTCACTGAACTTGGCCAAATCGCTTACCACTCCTGGACCCTCGGCTGCCTCATTTGTAATGTAGGGAGAATAATGAGCCCTGAGTTGCAGTCGGAAAAGTTGGTTTCTGTTCCCTGTTTTGCTAATAATAACCACTGTTAGATCAAATGAGTTAAATATTTGTAAAGGGCTTAGCACAGCATTGGGTACATAGTAGGTGCTACATAGATGCTAGCTATGGTTATTATTAGCTAGCATTTTTATAGCGCTTTAGTTTACAAAGTAGTTTACATATATTTTCTCATTTGGTCCTCATAACAGCCCTATGAGACAAGTCCTGTTATTACTTCTGTTTTAGAGATAAGGAATCTGACATTGCGTGACTTGCCCACGGTTATGCAGCAAGTAAGTGTCTAAGAAAGGATGTGAATTTGGGTGTCCCTGATTTTAAGTCCAATACTCTATCCACTGTGTCACTTGGCCACTACTGGAGGAGAAGGAGAAGGAGGAAAAGGAAGGAGAAGGAAGAAGAAGGAGGTAGGAAGAAAAAGAAAAGAGAAGAAGAAAAGGAAGGAGGAAGAGGAGGAAGAAAGAAGAAGAGGAAGGAGCAAAAGGGGGAAGAAGGAGTGGTTACCTGAATGCCTCTTTGTGGTGTGGAGGTAACTCTGGACTCTTGAAGGCTTTGCTAGTGAAATTCTGGCTTTGGCAGAGCCTACTAAGCTGGGAGGATTTTCATATTTGGGGCCAGTGATAAGTTGTGTTTCTAGTGTTCAGTCATCCACCTAGTTAAATTCAGACAGACTGGTCACTAGGGTGATCATGAACCTCAACATGGAAAGTTTTTCTTTAACCCTGCAGCAATTCTTGAAACAGTCTCTAAAAGCACAGAAGGTTTTCAGTCTTCACCAGTGAAGGTGATTCCCATGTTGGTGAAACCAAAGATGCGTAAACTATAAAATAATAAATAAAATTGTTACTTAAAACTCTCTATAGATCTTTAAGGCTGATAGAACTCTTTGCTCATAATAATCCCATGAAGGAAGGCAGTGTAAGTATTGGTACCATTTTGTAGATGGGAAAGTTGAGGCAAATGTGGTGTTATTGAAAGAGAGCTGGGCTGGGAATCAGAAGAGCCAGGATTTGAGCAAATCTCTTAATGTCTGTGGCTCTCAGCTTCCTCTTCTATAAAAAGAGAGGGTCAGATTAGATGGCCACTAAGGTCCCTTCCACTTAAAAATCTGTGATCTCAGCAAACTAAGAGATGTAAGTCAATTTGCGTGAGGTCACGTGGGTAAGAAATGACAGAAGTGGGACCAACTCTCTTAACTCCAGATCCAGTCCACACCTGATGGAACCCAAAAGAAAAAATAAGTGATCCTTGGTTAGTTTTGTGAAAAGCTTTCTAGGGAACAGAGTCCATTTACTTGGAACCTTGGATCAGGAAGATTTCAGAGTACAATGATTGAAAGGCAAGTGAAATTAGTAATGTCTTGGGGGAGTGTTTTTTTCTTTTTAAAAAATATTTTGGCAGTTTTTAGGGGAAGAGCAGAAGGTGGGAGAGAAGCCCAGTTACTGAGCAGGAATCTCTCATTCCTCATTCTGAGAGGGCCATTGGCTGTTGGATTCTCTGCCAAGCTGTTTTCCCAGGTGCACACACAATTTTGGAAGGGGGAGATAATAAAACACAAAAAAGAGAGAAGGAAGATGAGGAGCTGAGGGTGATGGGGCCTGCCTGACACATGTGAGGTACTTGGAGAGAGGTTGCACTGGGGGGTCCCATAAGAGTCCTGGACTCACAGTAGCTGCAAGAACAGTAAGAGGATGATGAGAGACATCAGTGCAAAGGAGATGGGGCATAGATAGAGATTGGTTGCTAAGTGACAGTGCGTGTCTTTCCCTCTGAGCTGTGAGGCCTGGGCTCCATGAAGATGTTTGACTTCATTCTCATCCATATTCAAAGGAAACGCCTTTGAGATCATCTTGTCTGACTCCCTCATTTTATACAGAAGAAAGCAAAGGCCAAGAGAAGTGAGCCACACAGTGAGCCTCAGAGCCAGGATCTGAACTTGGGCTTCCTGACTCCAAAGCCATTGTGCTCCTTCCATTAGTCAGTCAATAAGGCATTTTAAAAGTACCTGCTGTGCCAGTCACTCACTGTACTAAGAACTAGGAGACAAAGGCAAATTATAATCTCTTTCCTCAAGGATCTGTGAGTCTAATGGGGGATGCAGCACACAAAGAACTACAGTTAAACCTTCCACATTGTGGGGGACGTGGCACCTCTCCTCCTAATCTGGAAAATCCATGTAAAATATTTTGGCCCTCCCTTTGCACCAGAGAAGTCTGAATTTTCCCTTTTTCTTTTATGGGATGTTTGTGGTACCTTATTGTAAAATTTGGATTAAGTATTTGTCATAGGCTCTGTATCCTCTGCTGGCCTTTGTGTGTCTCCTTTGGCTTCTGTAAAACTCTCCCCAAATTCTTATTTAATTTCTTATGCTAACACGTGCTATATTGAAACCGAAATGGGGAAAATCGTGATATGGAAGGGATAACTGTATGTAAAAATAAGATAGAAACTGGGTGAATCAATGGAAACAAGATACTGGCCTCAGAGGATGTGAAGAAAGGTTTCTTGAAGAACGTAGGACTTTAGCTGGGACTTGAAGGAAGCCAGGGGAGGATAAGAGGCAGAGATGAGGAAGGAGAGAATGCCAGGCATGGTGAAAATGCCCATTGCTGTTGATGGAGTGTCCTGTGGGGAGGCACTGCAAGGAGGCCAGTGCCACTGGATAGCAGAGTAAGGCGTATGGTGGGGTATGAAGATGTAAGAAAGTAGGAGAGGCAGGAAGAGGCCTGGTTATGAAGGGCTTTGAGGATTTCACATTTGATCGGAGAGGTGACAGATACTGCTTGAGAATATTGACTATGAGGGTCTCGTGGTAAGATCTGGACTTTTTTGGAAGATCGCCGTGGCAGCTGAGAGGAGGATGGACTGAACGGGAGAGAGTCTTGAGGCAGGTCGACCAACCAATAGTCCATTGAATAGTCGAGGCATGAAGTAACAAGGGCATGTGCCAAGATGGCGACAGTGTCAGGAGAGAAGGGGACATATATGTGAGATGTATTTCTCCCTCCAGCAGGTTTCCAAGGAATTGAGACTATGGATCCCCTAGAAGAGACAGCTAAGGAAAGAAAGAAACAATTTGTTTTTATTGTTGCTTATTTTAAAAAGCATCATGGTCACAATAATGTAAACGGAATGATCACTTGAAGGAAGTTAAACGTAGCATGACCAAAAAAAACAATGAAAGTCTCAGAGGACAGATAATCAAACATACCACCCTCCTCACAGAGTAGAGGCGGGGGACTGCATGGGCAGGATGTTGTATACATTGTCAGATGTGGTCTTTAAATCAGATGTTTTTCATTTTCAACTTGGAGACAGCAAGGATTTGGGAGATCTACTCCCTGCCCCAGAAATTACTCTTACATAAGGACAATATAGAGGCATATTAAAACCTCCTTTTCAGTTCAACTGGAAATATTAAGAAATAATATTTTCTCCAGCCTAAAACCCTTTCCAGACTTATCCCTTTAGAAACGTAGGGAATAGGCCAAGAACAAAAGGACCTCCTCATGACTAGGGATCAAGGGTGGAAACCAGACTTAGAGCAAAGAGTACCCCTTGTCCAGTTAAGATCATTGTCTTCTCCATCCCAATGGCAATTGACAAGATGTCCTAGAGGTTCAGAAAGGATTAAGATGCTCATCACTGAGTCCTTGGGGGTTGTGGTCGAGGAAGAGACTCCATAGTTCTAGTTGGAGGTTAAGTGACTATTGTTTTGTAATATTTACCCCAAATTCTATTTGAACATTTATGACCTTTTTCTTGTTCAAGATCTTTATAAATGTCACTTCAAATTGTCTTTGGGTAGAGAGATATCTTAGGTATGGGGGTACTATGTCAGTTTGGACATTTTTCTCTCTAAGCTAGAATTGTTTGTATTAAGAATAATGTTAAATGAATGGAAATTGTTTCTTAACTAAATTAAATTCTAATGAATTAAATTAAAAGTTGTTTCATGCTTAAAATGTAGAGGATACTATTAATATTTTTTCCCTTTGGCAAGAAAAAGCATCAATACAATATATTTTGATATTAACTCATAAATTATATTTTAATTATAATTAAAAATATAAAAAAAAAGTTTTGTAGGCTATTTTCCTAAACACAGGGAAGCTGAATAGTTGTAAAAGCCCTTGACCAGGAAAACCAGGAGGAATTCAGAGCCACAGTTATCAAGTGGTCTCTTCTCTTCTACCATGCTGGGCAAACTTTTCTGTTTTCTGGTCTTGAGTTTTATTCTTTGCAAAAGGAGGGGGTTTAGACCTGGAAAGAGCACTAAGTTTAGAACTGGAAAGTCTAAATCTGAAGCTCAGCTCCCCTTTTATTCTTGTAACCTTAGGCAAATCACTTTCCCCTACCTGGGTCTCAGTTTCACCTATAAAATGAGTTAGATAAGTTCATTTAAAAATGTTTTAAAATTTCTTTCTTAAAATATTTCCCAATTACATGTAAAATTTTTTTAAACATTCATTTTTAAAAATTTTGAGTTCCAAATTCTCTTTCTCCTAATTCTCTTTCTCCTTCTGGCCTCTCCCCCACCCATTGAAAAGGCAGGCAATAAGATATTGATAAAACATGTAAAGTCATAAAAGATATTTCCATATTAGCCATGTTGCAAAATAAATACACACATGCACACAAAACACTAAAAACAAAGGCAAAAATATACTTTGATCTGCACTCAGAGTTTATCGGTTCTTTCTTTGGAAGAGTGTAACATTTTTTTGTCATGGGTTCTTTGGAATTTATCTTGGGTCATTGTCTTAATCAGAGTAGTTAAGTCTTTCACAACTGATCATCCTTGCCATATTTCTGTTACTGTGTACAGTATTTTGGTTCTGCTTGTTTAACTCTGCATCAGTTCATGTAAGTCTTCCCAGGTTTTTCTGAAAACATTCCCTTTATCATTTCTTATAACACAGTAGATTCCATCACAATTATATACCACAACTTGTTCAGCCATTCCCCAGCTGATGGACATCCCCTCAATTTCCTATTCTTTGCCACCACAAAAAGAGCTGCTATAAATATTTTTCCCTTTTTTATGATGTCTTTGAGATACAGACCTAGTAGGTGGTATTGCCAGGTCAAAGGATATGCACAGTTTTATATCCCTTTGACTATAGTTCCAAATTGCTCTCCAGAATGGTTGGACCATGAGCTAGATGAATTCTAAGGGTCTTTCCAGTGTTTAGCTCCTTGCTCCTAAGCATATGTAATGTAATGTTTGCAGACCACGATCCTCTCTGAGTGACTCTTTGGGCCTCATTTCCCTCATCTGTAAAATGGGAGGTGGAGTAAATGGTTATATTTAGAGCCCCCCTTCCTGTTGTAAATTCTGTGATCCCATGGCCCTTCCAGTTCTCAGGATCTGTAATTCTATTCTTTCCTTAAGTTCTATTTTTGAAAAATTTGCTGGCTGAGCAATGACCCATCCCATGTCTAGGTTCTCTATCTTTAAATGAAGGAAGTACATTAGATCTAACTTTTTCTCCCAGCTCTACCATTAACTATGAGACAATCTAAGAAGGTAGAAAACAAGAAACAACTCTCTCTCTCTCTCTCTCCCCCCTTCCTCTCTCTCCCTCTCCCTCTCTCTCTTTCTCTGTCTCTCTCTGTCTGTCTCTCTCTCACACGCACACACACACACACACACACACACACACACACACACACACGAAAGAATGCCAGACTTACAGTTGGGAGACCTGAGTTTGAATTCTGGCTGTAGAACTGCCCTTAGACTCAGGCCTCAGTGTACCCCAAACCTGGGAGGATAGCAGCAGTGGCTTCTTGGAGCTCTAAGGACACTGCCCTGTAGTCACTCAGAGATTTGCCCAACCCGAATCAAGGAAGGATATTGCCACCAATCCCCGATTTTAGAATTGAACATGAAACTACATAATAGCCACTCTTACCACCCTAAACTGTACAAAGACAGACCTGGATGCTCCCAGATAAGCTTAAAATCCTTCAGAAGAGCAAACATGAGACCTCTTCTCAGCAGAACCGAGTTATGTCCGAGCACTGCCTCCAGTGTATACTAACTGTGTGATCTTGGGCAAATCCCTTCACTCACTGTGCCCCAGGGTAACTGTAGAATGGTTGCCTATCTACATGGAATCTCCTCAGTAGGGAGCTCCTTACATAAATACAAGCATAGGTTGGGGCCCAAAATATCTGTTGTTGTTGCTGTAGGAAAAGTCTCCAGTGATATCCTTGCCAAGAGCCTTCTCACCACAGCTGCTGGGAGCTGAGGGATGGGGGCTCTTTGGTGGCCTGAGCTGTCCTCAGAAACCCGGCAGTGATGAACTCATGCCAACACCTGTGCTGACAAGGGGCCCACTTACTGCAAGAAAGAGCTGGAGAAAGGGATTGGCACCAGGCCAAGGGGCTGGAATTTGGCCCTGCCAGACAGGCAGCTGAGAGGCTCTCCTGTCCAGGACAACCGGCATGACCTGACTGCACAGCTTGTGGGATCCTTGGCACGGTGTCAGCCTGGCTTGAGGCCGACGCCAGGTCTTTATCACATATCACAACCCACCCCCATACCCTCGCCACCCAGGAAAGAAGGGAAGGGCCAGGGGGCCAGGGCATCCTAGCCCACAGCTCTTCAGGGATGGAAGGAGCCAGATTACATTCTAGTCACCTCTCTGAAGCAGATACACAGAGACAGGGCCCAAATCTGGCTTCTTTCCCCAGGCCGATTCTTGAAGTAAAAACCAGACCCACATTTTCAAAATTCAAAATAAGCTAAATGTCTATAGGCTGTAGAGTTATGAAGTATTTTAAAAATTTCGTTCCCTTGATCCACTTTTTTCACACGTTAAGAGATTTTTCATTGTAATCTTTTTATCCAAGTCAAAAGAATGTTATGTACTGTAACAATGGAAAATAGGGAAACATACTTCATAAGCATTAGGCATTTTGAGGCTCACAAGATGGTACTTATATAGAGCTGGAAGGAACCCAGAGATGATCTAAATCCAACCTTTCCTCCCTCCCCAACCCCATTTCACGGACAGGAAAACTGAGGGCCAGCACAGGGAGCCACTGTGCCTGTGTTTCACAAGGCTAGTAAGAAGTAGAGGCTTACAAGAGGGGTGGTGCAGTGGATTGAGCTGTGGACCTAGAATCTGGAAGACCTGAGTTTGAATTTAGCTGCAGTCACTTAACTAGTTGTGTGAACCTGGGTGTTTAACTGCTGTCTGCCTCAGTTTCCTCAACTGTAAAATGGGTGTGATAATAGCACCTACCTCCCAGGGTGATTGTGAGCATCAAATGAGATATTTGTAAAAAGCATTTTGCTCAGGCATTATATAGATGCTTCTTCCCTTCCCCTTCCCTCCTCTTCCTCCCCCAAACTCTAACCCTCTTGCTTCCCCTCCCCTGCCCTCCTCCTATTTCTTATTCATTATTCTCCTCCTCCTCCTCTTCTTTCTCCTCATTGTCCTCTTCCTTTTCTCCCTCCTCTATACCACAGAGATTGTCACCCAGGCCCTACCCTCTCAGGAGGTGTCAGGAGGAGAGCTTTGTAAACTGTGAAGTGACACACTGGAGGGGGGGAGCCTTGCTAGGTGTGGGTCACTCAGCTTCTAGGACCCTCTATTGACTGAGAGAATCTCGCAGGTGTTGCCAAAGGAATTGGCTCAGTGGCCAGCAAAGGTAAACAGAACGGTTTCCCAGCACAGCGCCCGATTTTCCAGGCTTCCACACCCGCCTCATTTCGATGCACTCAGTCATGTGTGAGACAGTCGATTGCCAGATTTCACAGACCTCTGGAGAGGTGCATTCCATCCCGTCTGTGCTCCAGAGCAGAGAAATGGGAAAAGGGGGGAGGGAGTTAAGGGAGGGGGCCTACAAGGCCCTTTCTTTGGAGAGTCCCTGCCCCCACCCTGATACCAAACCACCCTCAGTGCACACAGCCCTAAGCTGTTCAGTTTGAAAACAGGTAGTGACAGGTGATGATTAAAGCCTTGGTTCCTCCTCCCCCAGTCCTACCATCCCAATGGCCACAGAAATGTTGGGAGAGCTTTCTCTGGGAAGGCTCCAGTCCTGGAATATGAAGTTTGTGTTCCCTAAGACACACGGTTACATTCAGTTAGATCCCTTGGGCACATCACTGAGTAATTATGATAGCTAATATTTATATAGTGTTTTATATGTATTTGTATAGACACTCTTAGCTCACTAGGCCCAATGCATTACAGCAAATTCAAGCAAGTCATGGACCCTTTTCTTTTTTTCCCATTAATTGATTTGTTTATTTATTTTTAGTTTACAAGATTCAGTTCCACAGTCCCTTGAGTTTCGAATTTTCTCCCCTCCTTCTCTGCCCCACTCCACGGCGGCATGCAATCAAGTATAGGATCTGCAAATACTTTCACACTGGACATTAGTCTGCTTGTATAGAAGGGTTGTAACCAATGGAGTGAACAATGGGAAAGAAGAAACAAAACCAAACATGGAAAAGAACGATAGCATGTAGCTTGCTTCAGTCTCCATTTAAACTCTGTTCTTTCTAGATCTTTCTCTGAATGTAGATATCTCCTTCCATCCTGAGACTTGTAGAGTTGTCTTATAACTGTGCATTGCTGAGAAGAGTCCAGTTTATCAAGGTTGGTCATCACACATACGATGTGTCTGTGACTGTGTGCAAATTTTTCCTGGTTCTGTTCTTCTCATTTAGCATCAGTTTGTATGAGCCTCTCCAGGTAAATATGAAGTCCATCTCCTCCACATTTCTTATAGCACAATAGTATTCCATTACATTCATATACCACAACTTGTTTAGCCATTCCCCAATTGATGGGCATCCCCTTAATTTCCAGTTTTTTGCTACCACAAAGAGAGCTGCAATAAATATTTTTGTACATATGGGTCCATGGACCCTTTTCTTATTCTGCCCTGTCCTGCTCTGTTATTGAGTTGGATGGCTCTTGTTTCAAGCTTGGATGATTCATTTGGACACTACCTTCGTCGTTTGTTGTGTCTTTGCTGTGGTATAAGGGAAAGAACACTGCATTTGGAATCGGAAGACCTGGGCTCAAGTCTTGGTTCTGAAGCTTATGATACTTAGAGCCTTGGGCAAGTCACTTCTCCTTACTGGGCCTCAGTTTCCTCGCCTGTAAAGGGAGGGGACTGTAACAATCAAGAGAAAGACTGAACAAAATAATGGCATATAATTACAATGAAATATTATCGTGTAGTAAGAATGATGAATATGAGGCATTTTGAGAAATGGGAAGACTTGTATGAATGGATGCCAAGTGAAATAAACAGAACCAGATGAATAATATACACAATGATGAACATTATTCAAGGGAAAAGAACACCATAAGGAATCCAAACACTGAGTCCTAGAGAGCACATAATGAAACAGATCTTTCTTCTCTGAGCAGAGAGGTGGGGGATCGTATGGACAGAATGGCGCATGCATTGTAAGTTGCTATCATTGTATCACTCATTTTGCACAACTACTTTTGTTTGTTTGTCATTGTTGTTTAGTCATTTCAGTCATGTATGATTTTTTGTGATCCCACTTGGGATTTTCTTGGCAAAGATACTGGAGTGCTTTGCCATTTCCTTCTCCAGCTCATTTTACAGATGAGGAAACTGAGGCAAACAAAGTTAGGTGACTTTCTCAGGGTAACATACCTAGTAAGTGTCTGAGGCTGGATTTGAATTCAGGAAGATATGTCTTCTTGACTCCAGTCCTGGTGCACTAGCCACTGTACCATTTAATTCTGAAGCTGAGTATAACCAGGAATAATTGTTCAGTATGAGCAAGAATCATCAATAGAACTTGAAGAAAAAAGGAAGGAATTGCTCTTTAAAGTAACTTCTAGTTCTGACATTCTATATTTTAGCTCTTTCAGAGGCCAAGGGAAATGGTGCAAAACCCACTTGATTTGTATTCAGAGAACATAGCTTGAATTCCATCTTTGTTCTTTACCTTAGGCAAGTGAGTTCATTGTTTTGAGCCACGTTTATTTTTTGAACATTGTTTCTATCAACCCTGTCAGGACCTGGATAAAGAAAGCCCAAGATGTATGCAGTTGAATTGGCTCAAGACCAAGCTTTTGCTCATCATGTATATTTACAGGTAAGAATGTATTTCATTGACTCAGCTACGGAGGAGAGGGCAGCAGTGTGGTACGGTGGAAAGAACATCAGATATGGAGTCAGAGGACTTGAGTTTGAATCCTAGTCAAGAGGGACCTCTTGGAAAAGATTTGGAATCTTTATATAGTCATTATTAGTTGTGTAACCTTGGACAAGTCACAACCTCCAGGAGACTCAGTTTCTCATAGGAAATTTATCTATACTCTAGAAATCAATAAAAGGAGAAGGTTGGAGTAGATAACCTGTGGTATCTCTTCCAACTTTATGGTATTTATTATATCTGCTATGTGCAATGCCCTGTGTTGAGAGAAATGCCAAGGTGACTAAGTCCTGACCCCTGTCTGGAAGGAGCTTACATTGCAGTGGGGATGGAAGACATATATCTCTTGCATGGGACATGTAAGTGGGACAGAGAAGACATATATGGAGATAAACCTCACAAGATTGGGATGTGACAAGTGCAGAGGTGGGTTATGAGGGGTATGAGGTCTGATGAGGGAGGAATCCCTCTTTCCTGGGGATATGGGAGTAATATAATTCTCAGAACAAAAGAACAGATATCAGAGCAGGGCCTGATAGCTAACTTGCCAATAGGCAGCATGCCTTCCTGTGAGAGTGTATCTTTGTATGACAGTGGTTCTCTTTAATCATTTTATACCAAATTCTGACCTTTGGATTATCTTCTCTCCTTTGCAGTGGAAGAAGGTATAGTTAAGTGACTTGTGTGTTGTTGCTGCTCTTGGTCAGTTGTGTCTGACTCTTTGTGACCCCATTTAGGGTTTTTTTGGTAGAGATGGTAGAGTGGTTTGCCATGTCCTTCTCCAGTTCATTTTACAGATGAGGAAACTGAGACAAACAGGGTTAAGTGACTTGTCCAGGGTCACACAGCTAGTAAGTGTCTGAGCTCAGATTTGAACTCATGAAGATGAGTCTTCCTGACTCCAGGCCTGGCACTCTATCCATTATGCCGCCTAGCTGTCCCCAAGTGACTTGCTTAAGGATAGTTTGTCTAGGTCTACTCAGTGCCAAATATCTGGCTAATCCCTTCAATTCTGTCCAAATTAAAAAGAAAATTTTTTCTTTTGCTTTTTGGAGGGGCAATTGGGGTTAAGTGACTTGCCCAAGGTCACACGACTAGTAAGTGTTACATGTCCGAAGCTGGATTTGAACTCAGGTCCTCCTGACTCCAGGGCCAGTGCTCTATTCACTGAGCCACCTAGCTGCCCCTGTTCTGTCCAAATTTTAAGTCTAATAAATTTCATGTCATTGTGTGGTGGGAATATCTGGAGAGTTGATTGCATTGGAAGGTATAGCCCAGATGTTTTGTCAGAGCTTGAATTTGAGCTTTTCGTTCTAGTATCTTCAGAACTTTAGTTAGAGCACTTGAACTGAGCTGACCCAGACATCTACCTTGGAGATATTCCCAGTACTGGACACACTCTCCATGGCAGGCAGATTGCTTCCTTAGAGAATTACAGGGACCATTGTAGCAAGAGCACCTCCATACAGACTGTCCAGGCATCTTAGTGACCTGCCTTCATTGTATGATCAATCTGACTGGGGGCCCATAGAAATAGAGAGGACAGACCCCTTGAGAACCTGCTTCCAACAGTAGGAAGCCGGCTTTTAGCTGCTTCCAAAGAGTTTGAACAATGTATATAGCTGAGATCAAGGCTGGAGTCCTAGCTCTATCATCTACTTACTATATGACCTTGAACAAGTCACTTCTAGTTTCTGAACTTCAATTTCCTCATCTGTAAAATGGGAATAATAATCTTTGTACTTCTTGGCTTCTGGGCAACCAGGGGCAGCTAGGTAGTGCAGTAGATAGAACAACAGAGTTAAAATCCAGTTTCAGATAGTTACTAGCTGTGTGACCTCCATTAAATCACTTAACCTCCATCTGCTTCAGTTTTCTTCTGTAAAAATACAGATAATAATAATAGAATCTAACTCTCAGAATTGTTGAGGGGATCAAATTGTAAAGTGCTTAGCACAGTGCCTGCCACATTATAAACACTATATAGATCAGGAGTGGGGAATCTGCAGCCTCAAGGTCACCCCTCATATAAATTCTCTTCCTCCTCCTCCCCCTCCAAAATATATTTTTAAAATGTGCTATGGTTATAATTATGCCAAGTATATTTTCATGCCCATCTAACAGATGGAGAAACTGAGAGACTGACTAGCCACTTGCTGAACAGGTTACAAGGCTGAGGTATTCTGGTTCCCAATATTGAATCTTTTTGAAACTCTGTAAAATAAAAGTTTTGGCTTGCCTGAGGTTTCCACCTGGATGACCCTCTGGTACAGTTGCAAGGTGAATCTCTGTTGGCTTTGTAAGGGGGATGGATCTCTTTGCAAAGGCCTTATCTCTTTTCCCAAATGGCTTTACAGTCTGACCCAGGTTTTTTAAAAGTGGTAAAAAAAAAAAAATCAAATCGAACCATGTAAGCTCTGAATTCCAGAACATTTCTGATTCAGAGGGCAGTCTAGTGAATGGCAGGTCCTCAGAAGAAGGTGCTCTCTGAAAGCCCTCCAAGATTTATCCCCTTATCGGCACTCCCAATAATTTATTACAGGGCCATGGAGATGAAAGAGTCGGGCACTCCCCATCCTGGGAGTGGGGAGAAATTCTTTTAAACATCTCTAGAAAAAAAATGCTCCTTCATGAAGAACATTTACTTTTTGAACACTATTTCTATCAACTCTGTCAGGACTTGGATAAAGAAAGCCCAAGACATATGCAGTTGAATTGGCTTGAGATCAAGCATCTGCACCTCATGTATATTTACAGGTAAGGATATGTTTCAGTGACTCAGCTAGAGGGAGAAGCAGACAGTGTGGTACAGTGGAAAGAACATCGGATTGGGAGTCAAAGGACTTGAGTGTGAATCCCAGTTAAGGGGGACATCTTGGAAAAGATTTTGGAATCTTTGTTAGGCATTACTAGCTGTGTGACCTTGGACAAGTCACAACCTCCTGGAGACTCAGTTTCTCCTAGGATCACAGACTTTGAACAGGAAGGAACCCTAGAGGTCTTCAAATTCAACCCCCTCATTTTCTAGATAGGGAAATTAAGATTTAGGGAGGATGTATGATGTTCTCATAATTACATAGCTAGTTAGTGTTATAAAAGGGATTTGAACCCATTCTTCTGATTGGACAGTTCCTCCTATAGTCTGCATTTTAAGGAATATGCCCAGACCAGTCAAGTTTACGTTTTTTTCCTCTCTAGGCTCTGCTTCTGACTCTTTGGGCTTCTTTTCCCACCACAGCCCAGACGCCTTTTCATCCTAGAAGATCCTTGTCCCAGCAGCCTTCACCCCTTAGAAGGTCAGGCTGATGCTGTTGCCTTTCCTTCTAATTGGTCTGTTTTTTCTGGAATCTTATGCCTTTATTCCTCTCTTTTTTCCTGGGGTCCACTACTCTTGACTCCTTTCTCCAGCTTGCTTCCTTCTGCTCTTCTCCCCCCAACCTTTTTAGTTTTTAAAAATATATATGTTGTCTTCCCATGTTAGAATGTAAACTCCTTCACAGAGTTTTGTTTATATTTGTATTCATAGCACGGTGCCTTAATAAATGTTTATTGACTTGACACGGATTCAGGTATTCCTGACTCTTAGTCCTGTACTCTATCCATGCTGCTTCTTTTCCCTTCATCTATAAAATGAGGGAGTTGGATTAGAGTATAATTCTTCCTATTCTAGTTCATATCCTTCTATGCCTCTTATGATTCAGTTTGGACAGAGCAATCTATTTCATGGTGAAAATGGGGCCCACTTTGGAAAGTATGTACCACAATGAAAGAATGTCCCTGTAGCAAACTCATCTATGGAAAGGAAGGTACCAAGATGGAAGGAATTAAAAACCAGAATCCGAATGGAAATGACTCATGATTTATGGACTAATCCATACTACTGATGCTGACAGTCAGTAGATCAAAGAAAAAGCTGGATGTAGTAGGTTGGGTTTGAACAGGGATCCCGGCATCTGGTCTCAGCTCCATGTGAACTTGGGTAAGTCACTTCTCATCTTTGCCCACAGTTTCTTGCACTGTAAAATAAAGAGACTGGATTAGATATTTTTTAAAGGTTCCTTTCAGCTCTGAAAGTCTTGTTCTGAAAGTCCTTCCAGCACCAACATCTTTCTTTTATGTTCTAAAGTCTCCCCCAGCATTGATGCTTTACAATTCTAGCATGATGCAGATGTAATGGGCAGGGGGAGGGTTTGGCACACGCGCAGACCCCATCAACTTCCTCGCTCTCCATATGGAGGATTCTAGGGAGCTTGCTTCTGGGAGAATTGTGATAACAGGTAAGGGAAGTGTGTTGGAGAAACCACAGAGCATGAATAGACATTCTGTAACTAGTTCTAGCTGGCTGACTATGTGATGGAGGGAGGCTCTTTGATGGCCTGTCAGAATCAGTCACAGTCTATCTGTTTCACTTGAGTTTGGGGGAGCTCAGTGACTTATTCATTCGCATCAGGTGAGAGACCGTGTGGTAAGGGAGAAGGCCTTAGGAGCTTCTCCCCTCTAAGGGAAAAAGCAGGATTTGTTCTTTGGCTTCTCTTTTTTTCTCACGCTAAGGAAATGAAATCTCTGACCTTGGGAGGGCAGGAGGGGAACACGTGTTTATTAAGATACAGGTGTTGTGCTAAGAACTTTAAAAAAATTATCTCATATAATCCTCACAACAACCCTAGCAGCTAGGTGATGTTATTATCCCTATTTTTGCAGTTGAGGAAACTGAGGCAGACAGAGGTTAAGTAACTTGCCTATGGTCCTATAGCTAGTAAGTGTCTGAGGCCAGATTGGAACTCAGGTCTTCCTGACACTGGGCTGTCCACTGTGCTGTCTGACTTCTTCCATATTGGAAATCTCAAAGGTGAGGAGAGGAAGTCAGAAGAACTGGGTATTGGAATCCAGGCTAAGTTTTTCAGCCAGGGTATGTATCACTGTTGTCCCAAGAAGCAAGGGGTGGTCTCTGGAAATGACCTTTGGGTCCACATTCCAATGGAAGACTCACTCAGCAGTCATGCCACATCTGGACATGAATGGGACCGATGATACACCAGAACAGCCTTGTTTTGTATCTAATTCCTCTAGAGACCAAAGTGGTGTGTGTGGCGGGGCTATACCCTAGAGATATTGGGGAAAATGTTTATACATTTGTTCTTTCTAAATTTTGGATTTAAATATCCTTGATATTAGACAGAAGTGGGGTCCTGTTAACTGGCCTCTACCAATGGTGGCACACAGTTGGTGGGAGCTTGAGCATATGGCATCAGAGAAATGATACCCCCAGAGTTACCTCTGGAACTCTAAGGGCAGATAAAACCAGCCTGGACTTGGGTGAATAGAGCCAGAGCATACAAGGCACAAAGAAAAAAAACCAAAATCTCAAGAAACCAGGTAAGAAGAGAGATTTCTTTATTCCAAAAGTAATAGAGCTGAAAAAGAAATCATTTTCCCCCTAAATTTGATTATTAAGACAAAATTACAAGATAGCTGATGAGAACGAAGCTGACTTTATCCCAGCCTATCCTGCAAATTCCCATCACAATGTATTTCTGATAGGGGAAGATGATTATTTTTTCTGATAAGAAAACTCGAATGCTATCAATTATCAAGAGACAGAGAAATTAGAACCCTCTGGCAAAGGGTGGAAGATTTAGCCCTCATTGGAAATAACAAGAATAATGCTGACAGTCAATAAGCAACCTGCCATGCTAGAAAGAAAAATTGTAACAACACATTGACAAGAAAAAAACAAGCAGAATGTGTAGAGAAACACACTGACCTAGGAGCCAGAAGTTGCTTTTTTGCACTAGGGCTAGGGCCCTGGTCTTGCAATCTGGAGACCTAGAATCTAGCACTTACAAGCTGTGTGACTTGGATAAGTCACTTGACCCCTAAGAATCTCCTTATCTGTTAAATGAGAATAATTTCTACTTTGTCCGGCTTTCTTCACAGCCTGGTTGTAAGAATCAAATGAGCTATTGAATATAAAATGCCTTGTAACTGTCAGGTACTATTAAACATGCAAGTTGTTTTTAGTGATGACTAAATTTATTATTAATTATGTTTGATTAGTAGTAATAATAGCAGTGCTCTATGCCCTGCACATACTGCGTGTCCACATTGATAGTCAAGTCTACATGTTCTCCCTTAGCTTGCTGAAAGATCAAACCTGGTGGATTCTTCGAATCCTCCTCTTTAGAGTGCTTTGGCTAGTTATTCCAAGCCTGATTGGTTGAGAACCCATAAAATATAGATTAATAAAAAATCGAACTTGAAATTATCGCCACATGAGACCCAGCACGACTTGCTAAGAAATCAGCCTGCTCTGTGATGGAGTACAGGCCCCGGCAAGCTCCAATACGCTTGTGTTCATTTTATTCCTGAAGGCTCTGGCCAGGCTGGGCCAAGTCAGGCCAGACCCTTGGGTGGAGCTCTGGTTAACCGAGAATCATGGAGGTACCTGGGAGACAAGAGTGGCTTCTCAGACAAGGGCCTAGATAATTAATAGAGGAAGTGAGACACTGGGAACATAACTGACACATCCAGCAGGCCAGTCAGTAAAGCTGTTTCCCAAATATTCCTCCTCCCCTCTTCCCTGTATTTAAACATCCCTGTACTCTCCTGAGACATCCAAATGAAGAAATAAAGTGGCCCTCCTCTCAGCTCTTGGGAGTTAACAGATTTTCTCCTCAGAAATGAGGGACTTGCTTCTTTACTGAGGGGGCAGAGAAGACAAGAAAGAAAGAGGCAAAGAAACTAATAATAAAAACACATCTACCCAGTGCTTTATAGCTTCTAGATCAACTTTTTTCACAGCAACCTGGCCCAGTAGGCAGTGTAAAGATCCTTCTTCCCATTTTATAGATGAAGAAACTGAGGTTTGTAGAGATCAAGTGATTTCCTCAGAGTCACACAGTTAACATGTAGGAGAGCTGGGACTTAAAGCTACATTTTCTGATGTGAGGTCTAATACTTTCCCCCCCGTATTCTGCATAGGGAATAAGTGGCAAATGGTAGAAGCTGCTGAGTATACAGTAGATAAGAGTATTGACCTTGGGATCAAGAAAATTTTCATTCAAAACCTACCTCGGAGACTTAGCTTTGTGACCTTGGGCAAGTCATCAAATCTTTCTCAGCCTCAGTTTCCCTATCTGTAAAATAGAGCTAAGAAAAGCACCTACCTCCCAGAGTTGTTGTGAAGATCAAATGAGGAAATATATAAGTCCATATTTCTGAAGCTGAGTCCAATATCCCTCTCCTCCCTGTCCCCCTTTCCCCCCCACTATGTAGGTAATAAAGAGGCGAATAACCAGTTTGTCATCAGCAGATGGTTATGAAAGGTCAGGAAAAGTACCTTGTGGCTTGCAGTGTGTCACTGTGATGTTGATCATTAAAACTAGAAGGGCCCTTAGCACCTGGTTTAACACCCCCCCCCCCATTTTATACATGAAGCCTAGGGGAGGAAATGCCACTCAGGGCCATGTCAGGGCTCAGCTGCCGCCTGGACTGAGGCCGCAGGACTCTCAGGCAATAGTCACTTTCCTCTCCCTCCACCGTTCCTGTTGACTGAAAAAGTGATTGATTGTACACTAACAGGATTGTACTCTATTAAGCACCACCATAGGACAGAGAGGGGAGGGTGGCATGGAAGGAGAAGCGGTAGTATTTCTGAACGACAAGAAAAGGCATGTCCTCAATAGCTCTCTGTAAACATTGTAGAGAGGAAAAGGGAGGGAGAGAGGCAGGGAGGGGTGGGAGAGGAGCAGGAGAGAAGTACGGTGTTTGCTGGACCATGGCCCCAGGAAGGAGACAGCACTGCCTGATGGCAGGCTGTGCAAAGGTCTCTTGTCCCATGCATGTCAGCAGTGGGGACACCAGAAGAAGCTGGTGTAGACATCCTGGGCCACAGGGGCCTGACGGTTCCTTAATTCTTCTTTTTTTTGCTTTTTTTTGGAGGGGGGAAGGTAGGGCAATTGGGGCTAAGTGACCTGCCTAAGGTCACACAGCTAGTTTTGTGTTAAGTGTCTGAATCTGGATTTGAACTCAGGTCCTCCTGACTCCAGGGCTGGTGCTCTATTCACCATGCCACCTAGCTGCCCCACAGTTCCTTAATTCTTAGGTGATTTCCTTTGCAATCATTCCTGTGCTGGTTTGTTAGGAAGATTGCCTCAGAAGATGAAGTATGGGGTTGTAAGGGAATGCTTTTCTTTGTAAAGACAAGGTGTTACAGTAGAAAGAGTGTTAGCTTGGGAGTCAGAGGACCTGAGTTCAAATCCCAACTCTACCACTAACTACTCATAGGTTACTTCACCTCTTTGGGCTTCAGTTTTCTCACATGTAAAAATTTAAACTCTGCTTCAGAGAGTGCAACTCTGATGAACTGGCTGTGTTGTTTGAATGTAAAACATACACTTGTTAAAAAGACTATTTTATGGAGACCTCACACAGGGCAAGCATTCACATGTCAGTCAGAAGAGGAGATACAAGGACACTTTCAAGGTCTCTCTTAAAAACTTTGGAACTGATTGTGTGACATGGGAGACACTAGCACAGGACCACTCAGCATGGCATGCCCACATCAGAGATGGGGCTGTGCTCTATGAACAAAGCAGAATTGAAACAGCTTAAAGGAACCTCAGGATGCACAAATTTAGAGAATCCACCCAAAATGTTCACATGAACTATTTGTGCCCGACCTGTGGTAGAGCATTCCAAGCTCATGCTGGTCTGATCAGCCACAGTTGGACGCATTGAAACTCAACTCTAGCATGGTGATGTCATTCTGGTCCTCTATGAGAATGAAGGACAACAACCAGATGAGATGGTTAGAATAGGTGATTTCTAGTATCCCTTCCATCTCTGAATTGGTCTATTATCTGATATTTAATACCTGTGTGACCTGAGCCAGTCACTTAATATTTCTGGGCCTCAGTTTCTCCCTTTTAAGGGAGTTGGACTAGATAGCTTCTGAGGCCTTTTCCAGATCTAAATCTACGAACCTATAAACTTGTATAACCTAGCCACCATTGTGCTTTTTGTAGCTGAAGAAAGTTTTGCCTCTGCCAAGCTCTCTCCATCCATCCATCCATCCATCATCCATCATCCATCCATCTATCCATCCATCCATCCATCTATCCATCCATCCATCCATATATATCTATTTATGCACGTGCCAGCTATGTATGCCTCAACTGTCTATGTATCATGTGCATGTATGTATCTTGTATCTATCATCTGTGTATTTATCACTTATGTATGTATGCATGTCTCATCTATGTATGTGTTACCTATCATCTGTGTGTGTATATATATATATATATATATATATATATATATGTATGTATGTATTCATCCACTCATTCATCCATCCATCTATGTATCCTAACTCCTAGAGTAATTGTGAGGATCACACGAGAGAATATTTGTTAATTGTTTAGGACCTACATGGCACATAGGAGGTGCTTAATAAATGTTTGTTTTCTTTCCTTTCCTTTCCCTTTCCTGTCTCTCTACCTTTATACTGTTATTCTTTAAAATGTCAATGGATCCATGACCTTATCAATGGCTTTACTCCCTTCACTTGAACAGATCACAGCCTCTTCCTGTTTTCTCATCCATATCATTCCACAAAGTCTCTGTATAAAATCTACCCAATGTGTGGGGAAATCTTCCTCTCGTTCTTTTAATATTGTATGTGTGCCATTCTCAAACTCAAAGTTTTGATTACATGATCTTTCTATTCAATTGATCAAACCATAAACAATTATTAAATGCCTACTGTGTCTGGCACAGTGCTAGGCACTGGGAATACAAAGCCAAAAAAATGAGACAATCTCTGCCTCAGGGAGTGTGCTTATGTTCTCTTGGGGGAGACACCATATACACAGATAAGTATATGCAAAATTTCAGTAAAAGGAAAATCTATGGTGGGGGGTTACAAGCACTGGCAGCTGAGGGGAATCAGTAAAGATTTCATGGAGAAGATTTTACTGGTACAGGGTTGAAAGAAACAAGAGATTCTAGGAGGCTGAGGTGAGATGGGACTGTATTTCAGGCCTGGGGGCAGCCAGTGCCAAGGCATGGAGGTAGGAGATGTGTACAGAATAACAAAGTCCAGTTTGGCTGGACTGTGAAATAATGTATAATAAGGTTGGAAAGGGAGATTGGAGCCAGGCTGTGAAGGCTTTAAAAGCTAATGTGACAAATTTATATTTGATCCTTGAGACAATAGAAAGCCACTGGAATTTATGAAGTAGGGGAGTGATATGGTCACTTTTTCTGATTCAGGTCCCTGATGAGATTTTTAATGGAAATTCTCACATTCAGATCATTGTTAGTAATAAGACGCAGCCCACTCACACCCTCTTTCCATAGGTGCTTGATGTACCTGCAGGTGTGATGCTTCTGAGAGAATAGTGTCCTGTGAAGTGCAGCCAAATGAGGTGACCAGGAGAATGCTGGTATTTAAAACATGTGCTCAGAATCACTGACAGCCCCGTCTATTCTCAAACACAATCCATCCTCATTTCCTTTTCCTTCTCAGGTTTTTGTGGTCCATTCGCATGTTCATTCAATCAAAAAGCAATTAGCAAGTACCTACTCTCTGTAGGTGCTGGAGATAATAATGACAAAAATGAAATAGTCCTTGCCTTCAAGGAGTTTTTTATATTCGATTGGAGGAGGTAATGTATACCCACAATATAAATACAGAATAAATACAAGGTAATTTGGAGAGAAAGATAATAGTGGTTGGGGTGATCATGGAAAGCTTATTGTATAAGGTGGACCATGAGCTGGTCCTGAAGGAAGGATGATAGCTTCAGGGGTAGATGGTAGAATCTGGTGAAGGATTTTTTTTTAGAATGAGGGAGACTTGGGCATTTTTGCAGGCAGCAAAGAAAGAATAACAGAAAGAAGTTGAAAATCAGAGAGGAAATTACAGTGGACACAATCTGATGGAAAAGATGGAAGGGGGTGGGATCAAGTGTACAGCTATAAGAATTGGCTTTGGAAAGAAGGGGCACCTCAGTGTAGAAATATAGAGTCTCTGGGAGAGAGTGAGGATGATGTCAAGGATTGTGAGATGAAGAAACTGGGAAAAGAGGGAGCTCACAGTTAATGTCATCTATTTTTTCAGTCAAGTATGAGGCTAGGTCTTCTGCTGAGAGTGTAGAGAAGTTTCAGGAGAGAAGAGAAAGTTTGGAATAGCCCCTATTTAGAATCATACAGAAATCAATTGGAAAAGTGTAAAAGGATTGCCTTGATTCAGTGAGGATCCAGGTGAGGTTAGATAACATACATTTGAAGATGCTTCAGTTAGTTCGCTTGTGTGACTTTCTCCAGCTCTATCCAACAGGATGTGAGTAGGGGCAGAGAAAGTGGATGGTTGGAATATTTTATGGTGACAATACATACGTGACAATGGACAAAGGAGAAGGAGATTTAAGAGTAGGGAATAGTGTAGATTTTAACTGGTTAACTGTAAGGTTAAGATTTGGAAGGGAGATATAATGGCCTGAGGAATGTAGGGGGTTGGCGAATTCAATGATGAAGAAGGATCGGTTTAGAAAGTATAAGGTACTGGGAGAGATGGAATGAGTAGGACTCAGACCCTGGTGGCTGAACAAGCCTTCTCAGGTGTTTGGCCTGCTGATGGGCCTGGATTGGTTCCCCATTCCCCAGGAAAGACAGCAAACACACAGGTGTGAGGATTAGGTCCTCCAGATAAGCATGGCAAATACACCTACGGCCTGGGAACATAGAAGTGTGCAATGTCTGCAGGAGAAAACAATTAGGAAGGAGATCTGTGGCTCTATAAAGCTGGTGCCTGTATGAATAAAGATTGGCTTTCTACTTTCACCATTCTGAGAGTCCCATCTGTCTTTTATGCATTCACTAGCAACCTCTGGGTCAGTGACACTTTCTCAGCCCTGTCTGGGGGCGTCAGGGCTCCCACACTTTCTCAGTCCTGCTGCAGGACATCAGGGTTCCCCAAACTTGGCTCCCCACAGTGATTGGATTGAGGAATGTCAGAGTTTGGAAGTGTAACACTTCTGGGGGATGGTGAGATCTAGGGTTTAACCATCTTAGTGTATAGATGAAGGGACGTGGAGTCATAGGTCATGAGAACTAAGGATATTGAGGCAGTGAGAGGTTAGAGTGTTTGAGTAAGCATCAACATATGTGTTGAAGTCTGTTAAAGTAAGGTCAAGAGTTGAGAAGGAAAGACAATGAACCAGCTTTGAAACTCCTTGAGAAAGAAGGGAGAATGATACGGCGACTGGTAGACAACAACCACTGTGATCTGGGTTGGATAATAAATTGTGACAGAGTGAACTTCAAAAGAGCAGAGGTCGCTGATAATGGAGGCAAAGGAAGAGTCTGAAAGTAATAGTAAAGATGAAGAATTTCAGGATGAATGTGACAGGATGTATGAGGGTGGGGATAGGAGAGAAGGTTCAGTCTTAACTGGAAAGAATGGTCAGGGATGTAGTGTGATCTGGGGGAAGCCAGTGCTCTTCGAGTGCCAGGAGATGTGAGGAACATGAGAGAAAGAAATAAAAAAATGAAGGGAATTTTGTTAGTTATGGAAAGGGAATTCCAAAGGGCAAGTGGGATATGGGAGTAGTGGGACTGAAGGGGGAGGAGAAAATGGGGGAGGAGAAAACAAGAAGAGGAGTGATTGCCTCTCAATGCAATGATCAAGTATCACAGGGACTGGGAAAATAATATGTGGTAGGAGTCTGTTAGCCATAGAGGGTAGCTGTGGGTGTGAGCAACTCCATTAAAGATGGCAGGCATTTAAAAGATTAAAATGCTCATGTAATCCATGGCTCTACTTAGGGGTTTTCATTCATGGGATGTCATTGTTGGGGCACGGGCCTCCTCTGGACATGGAGGTCAGAGCAGATTGGCAGATGTGGGCTGTGGAAATTCTCTTGCTGTAAAAACTGGGAGTTTTGTGTTGTTCGGTTACTTTATTTTTCCAAAGTGTATAGCTAGGCTAATACCTTTTGAGTGAGCAAGAATCTCATTTAGGAAGCCCCATGGTCCAGTGTAGTAAGCACCATTGTCATCTGCAAGTAGGAGTATTTGGATTTTGTGCAACATGTTGACAAACACCTTTGGGGGATGTTTTTGGTTGTTTGTTTGTTGACCTTCGTTCTTGGAGAGGACCAAAGTGACATCACTTTGTTGGGGTCAAATTACAGTGTGTCCAACCGTGACTGATCAGACCAATACAAGCCTGTAATGTTCTACCAGAGGTCAGGCACAAACAGTCTGTGTGAACATTTGGGATGGATTCTTTAAATTTGTGCATCTCATGTTTTCTTTTGAATTACTTCAATTCTGCTTTGCTCAAAGAGCACAGCACCTTCTCTGATGAGGGCGTGCCATGATGGGTGGTCCTGTGCCAGTGTCTCCCATGTCAGACAATCAATTCCCCAAACCAAACCGAATGTTTTGTGCCTTGCTGGACACTGATCCTCAGTAGATCACTGAACAGTTATTTTTGTGGTAGCAGCTGTTATAGAATCATACATGATTATAACATATTTGGAGAGATACCTTATTTGAAGAGAGTCTTTAAGGTTCCACTTCATTTTATAAACAGATACTTTTCTGTAATCAACAATCAGTGAACATTCTCTACACCTCTCAGTTGTGTGACTGAAGATCATTGTATTGTTGAAAATCAACAAAAAAAGTTGGGAGGGCAGTTAGGTGGCACAGTGGATAGAGCACTGGCCCTGGAGCCAGGAGGTCTTGCATTCAAAACTGGCCTATTCCCTTCACATATTTTCATTAAGGATATGTTCAATGTATCCATAAATTTTACTCATCAAAATTTCCAGACATGAAAAAGTAGGTATACAGATTCTGATACCTTCTTGGTTACCTTTTGTTGGTAATAAGATTTCCCATTCTTATAAAATCTTCTACTTTTCCAGTTTAATTTACACTCTGAGGATAATGTAACTTCTCAATGTTAGCCTCCTGTACAGGCTCATTTTTCTCCCTAAATAATTTTTATTTATTGTTTTTTACAGGAAAATGCTCATGATCATTCGTTATACTATTCCATTATGTTTTATAAGTGAGCTTTTACTCTATACTGATTTTGCCTTTGGGTTTCATTTTCTCTCTGCTTATCAGGCTGAGACAGTTTTGAGGCACTCTCTTTGGCCTTGTTGTGTTGATTGTTTTTGATTGGTTAAATTTCTCTAAGAATGTAACAGAGTCAATGTCTACTTCTGCAATGTCCACATTTCTATGAGTTAACAGCTTCCTCAAACAGGTAGGATTGGAATCATTATAATTCCATATAATATCTTATCTTTATCTTTTCTTCTAATTTGGCATTGATTTTGACTTCTGATGACCTGATTTCAGACAATGGAGTCTAAAGTGATTTCTTTGACGGTAACAACTTGCTTGCTTGATGTCTGTTAATATACAATCAATTTAAATTTTCTTTTGCAATGTTATTAAGTGCTCACCACATTTAAACCTTTTAAATCCCCTCTTGAATGAAAAATTAATTCATGTTAAATAGGCATGAATCTTCTGAGTAGGCTATAAGCATTTGACTTCTTTCATTTCTTGATCCCTAACCATATCTTCCATTATATTTTGCAATGTCTGCCTCAGTACCCACCTTCGCGTTGAAACCACAGAATATCGAGGCACGTGCTGATTTAGTTTGGAAGATCTTATCAAATTCTTCATAGAATTTCTCTGCCTCATACTCTGCAGCTGATGTTAATGCATACACTGTAATTATCGTCATGGTTCTCTGCTTACTTATGTTCATTGTGAGCACTAAAGGTGAGATATTCCATGGAATAATGTTTCTTGTTCCTTTTAGGTAGTCAGTGAAACCAATTCTGATAACTGCGACCTGGCCAAGAAAAGGTGCCTGAGGGGTTAGGATAGAGTGGGATTGGGCAAGAAATGAGGGGTTGAAAGGGAAAAGAAGGAAACATGAGGGTTATTAGCCTTTTCTCCTGGAGAATGGGAAGGATTAGAAACTAGGCTGGTATTGAAGGACTAAGGGGTCTAGAGAGAGAGGGATAAGGGAATGAGGAAACCAGAGGGACTAAAGCAAAAGAAAAATATAAACTCTCTGAAGGCAGGAGTTGTTTAATTTTCATCTGTATTCCTAGTGCCTAGCACAGAGTAGGCACTTTAATTAATGCTTATCAAATCATATTCTTTTGTTTCTTTCTTGGAAGAAAACCTACCACTCTTCCTTTTTATCTGCAGCTTCTTGTGTCTTTTGATTTCATTTATAGTGAGAACATCAACATGGATATGGTTAGGTTTTTTGATTAACGTATCAAAGTATTGGTGGACAAAGATGTCATTTTAAGCATATCAGCCATTAAGATAATGCTTATAGACAGTCACAGAGCCTGTGATTTTAGGACCCTTCCTCACTTTTCTGCCACTGCAAAGGAAAAGGAGGCTTCCCAATTTGTATTTTTGTCTGCTTCATGGGTTGTCATGGTCAGAAAAAGAACATCTCCAAGTGGCCATCTTTTTTGGTGATGAGCCTCTTTGTAATTAATTAAGCTGGTCCTTTCTCAATCGAACAATCTGTCACTGGGACTGTATTCAAAACCTCTGCAGCACAACATAGCTTATTAGAATTTGTGTTCCTCTAGCAAAGCCTTCAAAAACCCAAGGTTATCTCCATTTTATGGGAAAGCATGGGGGGAGGGACTTGGTGGAAGAAATAGCAACAGTAACAATAAGAATAGGATGAAAAGAACATTAGCATGGAAGGGACAGATCAAATGGGTTAAGGGAAAGGGCATCTGATGAGGTTCTGATGCAGCACTGGCATTGACTTCCTGTGTAACATTGTCGTAGCTACTTTGCCTCTCCAGGCCTCAGTTTCCTTTGTAAATTTTGGGAGTTGTATTCAGTGATATCTTGGGCCCTGTATAGCTCTGACTTACGATTCTATAGTTCTGTGCCTGTTAAATGTAGCTCCTCATCTGGGTCAGAGGAAAAAAAATTGGAATTAAACGTCTCACTTTAAAGAGCAGTAATGTTTTTGTTCCCCCTATTGTGGCTTAGTCCTTTGTTGCTCCTCCAGCTTCCGGGTGAAGGGCATGATTGCCTTTTTCTTAAGAGGCTGGCACAGGATAGAAATTCTGTTTCTTGCTAGCGAGCTACATTCTAGGTCCTCCTGTCTCTGAGAGTCAGGTATTGTCATCTGGATACGCCCCTTTTTCTCTCTAGAAGGTTGAGCCCTAGAATTCTAATTTGACATTGAACCGGAAATCTCCCCTGCTGGGTGAGAGGCTGGGTGGGGTTCAGGAGCTCCCACCATATGGCCACATGGTTCTTCCCTCTACAGCTGCTGCCTTGAAGACCAAGAAGTGATGCTGCTGTTGCTGCTGCTGCTGCTGCTTCTGCTGCTGCTGCTTCCACAGCTGAGACCAGGAATTTGGGGACTGTGAACTCTTTTCTTGGGACGTGAGGGTGTGAGCCACAGGGCTGCCATAAGCTGGTCGCCACCTCCCTCTCTCCTTTTTTTTTTCCCTTTGGAGGGGGGAAGGCAGGGCAATTGAGGTTAAGTGACTTGTCCAAAGTCACACAACTAGTACATGTCAAGTGTCTGAGACCAGATTTGAACTCAGGTCCTCCTGACTCCAGAGCCGGTGCTCTATTCATTGTGCCACTTAGCTGCCCCTCTCCTTTTACTCTCTTCCTTCCCACTTACCTGTGCTCATTCAAATTTGTATTTTTACTAGTTTTACTACTTTTTGGATCTTTCTGAAAAGGGAAAAAAACAGAAAAAGGGAGACCCTGGCATAGAAAGTTATCCAGGTGATTTGTGTCATTTCCTAACATTTTGTTGAGGGCCTTCTCTCTCTGTCTAGATCCTGAGCCCCTTAAGATCAAGGACCATATTCTGTACTCTATGGGCCCCCCCACAATGCTTCAATAAAAGCTGGGTCAACAGTATGTACTAAGTACAGATTAGTTGATTGATGAATTGATTTCACAGAGTTCTCAGAATAATTACTGGAGTTGGAAGGGACCTGAGAGACTTTCAGGCCCCCAGGATCCAACATGTAACCCTTGAGCTAAACATGGCCCAATGGAAATTCTTTTTTCAAGCAAAATACATTTGTATCTAATTAGCTGGCATTAGTATTACCAAAATCAACATGAATAAAGTCAAACCAAAACATGTTATGATTTGACATAAGAAGCAATCAGAGTTTGTGACAAGATACTAGCCAAGCCAGTTCAATACCAGGTGGCTGGCAACTCTAGCCAGTGCATAGGAATCAGTAGGTCCAATAGGTCTGGACCACCTATTACTACTGCATGTAACTCACTGACACCAGGTGCATGCTAGCAGGCTTGGATCAATTAGTAATTGAAATCGAAACAGAATGCAATTAATTATGTAATTAAATTTCCGTGGACCACACACATAATGGATTTTTGGTCACATGGTACACTCCAGAAAAGCTTGGATCCCTTAATCCTTCTTTTATAGTCCATTTCTTTTATAATAGGGAACTGAGACCCAGAGAAGGATAGTGACTCACCTAGGCTCACACAATTAGTGAGAGATAAATCAACACACATTGATTATAGTAGAATACTTTAATTCCTCTATTTGTAGGCATGCCAGGCCACTCATTCCCATATCTTTCTCATGTCTATCTTAAAGACAGAAACACTTTCTTATACATGATATTTCATCTCCCATTTTCATGTCTTTGCCCTGGTTGTTTCTCATGCCTGGTGTTCTCCTTTCTCAATTCTGCTTTTTGAAATCCTATGTTTCTTTTCTAGCTCAGCTCAAGTGTCATCTTCTATAAGAAGCCATTCTTGATTCCCCTAGTTGCCACCCAATTACTCTAGATTTGTTTTTATTATTATTTTTTTATTATTTGTTTTATATTTTGAAACATCTATATTGTCTCTCTTGATAGAATGTAAGCTGCCTGGAGGCAGGAACTATTATATTTTGGTCTTTATTATTTTATTTTATTACTTTATTATGCACAGTACCTTGCAAACTGTAGGTGATTGATACATCCTGGTGGATTAATTGATTGATGGTACACCAATCCAAAGGCCAGTGGCTTAGGACAAAAGCTCAGCCCAGGAAAAAAAATCTCAGGCAGGTTAAGACAAGATGAGGGAGAGGACATCCATTGCTGATCCAAACTGTTTTTTTCACCTTGACTCTAATGGGTCTGTTGCTTCATGTAACAAGACCTAAATAAGAGAAATTGTTTGGATAAGAGTTTGGATTTATATGCTATCTTTCTGCTGAAGAGCTTAAAGCATTTTCACATCTATTACCTTATGCCACCATGAAGAGAGAGTACTGACAGACAAAGGTAGATGAGATATTAGATGTAAAAGCCCTAAGCTCTTTGGCAGAGAGAACTAAATGTATATTAG
The DNA here is from genome assembly GCA_028646515.1 of Pseudochirops corinnae. Classification (NCBI taxonomy): domain Eukaryota; kingdom Metazoa; phylum Chordata; class Mammalia; order Diprotodontia; family Pseudocheiridae; genus Pseudochirops; species Pseudochirops corinnae. Next base: position 184,980,593 of record CM053585.1, on the reverse strand, counting down.
GCATTTAGAACATGTTCAGGCTGTGAAACATGGAAGTCACCCATAGAACCATAGAAAATTGGAGCAAGAAGGAGCCTTAGAACACAAAATTTTAAGGATTTGGGAACAAGTATATCCTATCTGGAAGAGAGACATTAGAACATAAGAAGCTAGAAGTGGAAAAGACTTTAGCATATAGAACAGAGAGGGTCACACCTGGATGCTAGAGCTAGAAGGGACCTTAGAACATGGAACACAGAATGCCAGAGCAGGAAACCTCTTAAAGCTCTAATCTGTATATCTCTCCACCCTTTCACAGCCAACCCCCTTGAAAAAGTCATCAAGCATTTTCTCCATTGCCTCTCCTCTCCATTTAACACTTTACAAGCTGGTTTCTGACCTCACTACCCACTTGAAACTACTTTCTCCAAGGATACCATCGTTAATGGTAAATTGGAAAATCTGTTATCAGTCCTTATTTTTCTTTGGCTTTTATGGAGTTTGACACTTGTTTAAAATCCTCCTGTATCCTCTATCTCCCCTAGATTTTTTATGCCAAGGCCTATGGATTTTACTTTTGTAACATCTCTCAAATGTGCCTCCTTCCCCCCCCTGACACTGCCACCACCACGTGGTTCAGGCCCTCATCACCTCACTCCTGGCCTATTGCAATGGTCAGTCTCAAATCCTCCACTCAACTCTCACAGTGGTCATTCTAAAGTGCAGGTCTGTTCATGTCACCTCTACTATTCAATATTGGCTTCCTATAGCCTCCAAGATCAAATGTAAAATCCTCCATTTGGCATTCAAAGACCTTCATAACCTTTCCCTTCACTTCTCCTTTCTACACTTCTTATACTTTAAAACCTGCCCGTGTACTCTGTAATCCAGTGACCCTGGCCTCCATGTTGAGCTGTTTTTCAGTCATGCCTATCTCTCCCTAACTCCTTTTTAGGGTATTCTTGGGAAAGATACTGGAGTGGTTTGCCATTTCCTTCTCCAGCTCATTGTATAGTCGAAGAAGTGCAGGTAAACAGGGTTAAGTGATTTGCCCAAGTCATATAGGTAATAAATGTTTGAGGCTGTATTTGAACTCAAGAACGTGAACCATCCTGACTCTAGGCCTACTGTTCCCCAAACAAGACACTCTGTCTCCTAGCTCTTGTCAATTTCACTGTCCTCCCATGCCTAGCAGGCTCTCCCTCCTCATCTTCACCTCCTGGCTTCCTTTAAGTTGTAGCTAATCTACATCTGCCAGAAGTCTTTCCCAATCTTTCTTAATTCTAGTGCCTTCTCTCTGTTGATTCTTTCTAACTTATCCTGTATATACTTTGCATATAGTTATCTGTATGTTATGTTCCCCTTTAGACTGTAAGTTTCCCTGAGAGCATGGACTGTTTGCCTTTCTTTGCATCCTCAGAACTTAGGACAGTGTCTGGCACATAACCGATAACTTATTAATAAAAGTTTATTGACCGACTAACTTTACTTCTTTCCCTACATCTACGTGATCCTTCTTAGTGTCTGTTGCTGAGTCATCAGCTACCTACCCATGTATGTCCTCCAAGGTTCTGCCCTGGTCCCTCTTCTTTTTTTCTTGGCAATCTTGTCAACAATTAAATCCCAGCTGAGGAAGCTGAGACCTCAAGGCCACATGTGGTCCTCTAGATCCTCAAGTGCAGCCCTTTGACTGAATCCAAACTTCATGGAACAAATCTCCTTAATAAAAGGATTTGTTCCATAAAACTTGGACTCAGTCAAAAGACTGCACCCAAGGACTTAGAAAGCCACATGTGACCTCGAGGTGGCAGGTTCCCCACCCCTGAATTAAATGATATCTCCAAAACTGGTCTTAGTTTCCTTCCTAAGCTCTAGCCCTATTTCATCAATGACCCATTGGAGATCTTCTATTAGATGTCCCATAGGCATCTCAAACTCACCATATTAAATGGAACTCCTTATTTTTTGTCCTAAACTACCCCCTCCAAATTTTCCTGTTTCTTTTAAGGACACCATTATCTTTCTAATCACCCAGGTTTTGTATCTCAGAATTATCCCTCTTTCCTCTTTTCACTGATATCAAATCAGTTGTTCTGTTACATGTCTTCCATCTATTCCATTCTCTCCATTCACCTGGCTACTACCCTTCAAACAAGGGCTCACACGGAGGTCAGAAAAAGTGACATTCTCAAGGTCTCTGTGAAAAGAACTCTGAAACTGATTGTGAGGCATGGCAGACACTGGCACAGGACCATCCAGTCTGATGTGCCAGAATCATAGAAGGTGCCATGCTTTATGAATAAAGCAGAATTGAAGTAGCTCAAAAGAAATGTGAGCTGCACAAATTTAGACATCTCTGCTCCAAATATTCATAGAGACTATTTGTGTCTGACCTGTGGTAGAGTGTTCCAAGTTTGTATTAGTTTGATCATCCACAGTTGGACACACTGTAACTTGACACCAACAAAGTGATGGTATTTGGGTCCTCTTCAAGAATGGTGAACAACCAACTCAACCCTTCAACACATTCTTGCCTTAGACTATTCCAGCAGCTTACTAATTTTACTCCTGGCTTCCAGCCTCTCTCTTCTCATTGTCTACACAACTCTATCCCCCAACCCCAAATTTTCCTAAAGTGACAAGCTGACATGTCACTGCTCCTGTGCAAGAAATTTCAATTACTTTCTTTTGCCTATAGGATAATATAAAAACTTCTCATTTTAGTGTTTAAAGCCCTTCACAATTTGACTGTAGCCTACCTTTCCCAGCTTACTGTATACATCTTCCCTCCATGCTCTCTATGTTCCTTGTCAAACAAGCCTATTCATTCTTCGAATTCAGTGTTGAGCACCTACTCATCTATGTGCTTCAACCAGGTTATCCCTCATGCCTGAATTTTGTTCCTTCCTTATTGCTGCCTCTTAGGATCTCTAGCTTCTCCCTAGGCTCATCTCACATGCCATCTACTAAAGCACTATCACCTTATTCCCTCCTTCCTACTCAAATGATCCTGAACATATTTATCTGTTTACAAGTTGTACCCTCCCCCAAGTAGAATATAAACTCCTTGAGGGCCGTGGCTGTTTTTCGTTATTTTTTTTTTTAATTCCCAGCATCTAGCATAGACCTTGATCATGGTAGGTATTTAATAAATGCTTGTGGGATTGAAATGAGTTGGTTAGAACATCAGAGTTGTAAAGGGTCATATGATGCAACCCCTTAAACCTCTTCATATTACAAATGGAGGGAAATGATGCTCAGAGGGGGCAGAGAATTCACAGAGCATTAGGATCTCAGAGCTGGTCACATGCTTGTCTATGAATCCAAGTGATACAACATTCCCAATACATGGTCATCCTCCTCTTGTATCCTCCTAGTGAGGGGAACCCATTATTTCCCAAGACAAACCATCACATCGCCCAAGGTCACAAAGCAAGCTGCTGAGCCCAGAACAGAGTGGAATACAAATAGTGACTTTTGTGCTGAGCTGCAAACCAAAACAAAGTTTCTCTCCAAAAACATGCCCAGTGAGCTGGTTCAGATCAGAATTGAACATACATGTTTGCTGAAACTATCGAAAAGACTGATATTTCATTCAGTTTGAGTTTCTGATACAAGTGCCTTTGGGTCCATAGCAAGACTATATTTAAGGGAAGCAATTTTCACACTGCAGATTTTGGCTTAATATGAAGGGGGAAAAACAAAACAAAACAATCCTTTTTTTTTTTAAATTAAAGTTTATGTTTATTTTTAGTTTACATCATTCATTTCCACAAGATTTTGAGTTACAATTTTTCTCCCTGTCTTTCCCCTCCCACCACCCCAAAACAGCCCTCCCCCAATCTGCTCTCTCCTATATCCTCCCTCATCTCTTCTCCCACTTTCTGGTAGGGCAAGATGGATCTCCATACCCCAGTGCCTGTATATCTTATTTCCCAGTTGTGTGTAAAAAATGATAATAATAATTTTTTTTAAACATTTGATTTTACAACTTTGAATTCCAGATTCTTTCCCTTCCTCCCTCATTACCCACCCTTACTGGGAAGATAAGCAATTCAATATAGGTTGTGCATGTGTAATTACACAAAACATTTCCATAGTGGATATATTGTGAAAGACTGACTATATTTCCCTCCATCCTATCCCACGCCCTACCTTGTTCTATTCTCTACTTTGACCCTATCCCTTTTCAAAAGTATGTGCTTCTAACTACCCTCCCCTCCATCATCCCCCCTCTCATCCCCTTCCCCCCTATCATCCTGTAGGACAAAATACCCAATTTAGTGTGTATGTCATTCCCTCCCTAAGCCAAATTCAATGAGTATAAGGTTGACCCATTCCCTTTTGCCTTCCTTTTCTTCCCCTCCATTGTAACAATTATCTCTTGCCTCTTCTATATGGGATAATTTACCCTATTCTGTCTCTCCCCATCTCCTCTCATTATATTCCTCTCTCACCTCTCAATTTCACCTTTTAAATATCATCCCTTCCTATTCAATTGATCCTGTGCCCTCTGTCTCTATGTGTACCTGTATACATATATATACACACACTCACACATATATTCATATGCACATATGCCCTCCTATATAGCATATATATATATATATATATATATATATATATATATATATATATATATATATATACACACACACATACACACACATTTATATTCCCTTCAACTAACCTCATACTAAGAAAAGTTTCATAGGTTACAATTATTGTTTTTTCACGTAGGCATGTAAATAGTTCAACTTTGATAAGTTTCTTATGATTTCTTTTCCCCGTTTATCTTTTTATTCTTTTCTAGCTTCTTGTATTTGAATGTCAAATTTTCTGTTCAACTGTTTTTTTCATCAAGAAAGTCCTCTATTTCATTGACTGACCATATTTTCCCCTGAAACATTATACTCAGTTTTGCTGGGTAGGTGATTCTTGGTTTTAATCCTAGCTCCTTTGACCTCCAGAATATCATATTCCAAGCCCTTTGGTTGCTTAGTGTAGAAGCTGCTGGATCCTGTGTTATCCTGATTGTGTTTCCGCAATATTCAAATTGTTTCTTCTTGGCTGCTTGTAATATTTTCTCCTTGATCTGGAAACTCCAGAATCTGGCTATAATATTCGTAGGAGTTTTCTTTGGTTTTTCAAGAGGTGACCAGTGAATTCTTTCAATTTCTATTTTGCCCTCTGGTTCTAAAATATCAGGGCAATTTTCCTTGAGAATTTCTTGAAGGATGATTTCTAGATTCTTTTTTTGATCATGGTTTCAGGTAGTCCAGTAATTTTAAAATTCTCTGTCCTGCATCTATTTTCCAGGTCAGTGGTTTTTCCAGTGAGATATTTCACATTACCTTCTATTTTCCCATTTGTTTGGATCTGTTTAATAGAATCTTGATTTCTCATGAAGTCATTAGCTTCCATTTGCTCCAATCTAATTCTGAAGGAATTATTCTCTTTAGTGAGCTTTTGAAATTCTTTTTTCATGTGGAAAATTCAGCTTTTTAAGGCATTCCTCTCCTCATTGGCTTTTTGGACCTCTTTTGCCATTTGAGTTAATCTATTTTTAAGGTGTTATTTTCTTCAGTCAGGTTGTTGACTCTCTTTTTGTGATTTTCTTGCATCATTCTCATTTCTCTTCCCAGCTTTTCCTCCACTTCTCTTACTTGATTTTCAAAGTCCTTCTTGAGCTCCTCCATGGCCTGTTACCATTTCATATTTTTCTTGGAAGCTTTGGGTATAGGAGTTCTGACTTTGTTGTCTTTCTCCCATTCCATGCTTTGATCCTTTTTGTCTCCCAGAAAGGAATCTAATGTTGGATTGCTGTGCTTGCTTTGCTTCCTTTGCTTGCTCATGTTGCCCCTCAATTGCTTGACTTTTGAGCTTTTTGCCACAGTAGAACTCTGCTTCCAGAGACAAGAGCTTTGTCCCAAATTGCTAGGGTTTTCACACTGCCAGAGCTAGTAGGAGGGAACCACCTCAGGACTGCCACCCCCACCACCTCAGGACCACCACCCAAGACTGCAATCCAGATCCAGGTAGGTTAAAGCAAGAGCGATTACCCTCTGAATGTTCTCTTGGACCCCCCTATGATCTGCAAGCCAGGAGCTCTGAAGCATCCATGTGGAGGTGGCTTCAGGGCCACCGCACCTTTGCCACTTCTACCTCAGAGGGCAGGGGTTGGACCTGCTCCTCCATCCCCCCCAGTCCCAACAGAGTTCTACACTGACCTCTCACTTTTTCTTTGGCATTTATGGGTTCATAATTCTGGAAACCACCACTGCTGCTGGTGATCTACTCTCCTAAAGTCTGCTGCAGCCACTGGTCAGGGCCACCCTGGGGCTAAAACTGCGGGCTCAGTAGGGCTGGGCTTTGCTCCCAGTGAGGTGAGATGAACCCTTCCTGTCCACTTGCTGGGCTGCCTTCAGTGGGAGATTTGTTCTTCTCTGTCACTTTGTGGGTTCTGTAGCTCTAAAATTTGTTGAGAGTCATATTTTATAGGTATTTGAGGTGGTTAAGGGGAAGTCATGGAGTTTTCCTGCTTCTACACCACCATCTTGGCTCCACCCTCTCCTGAAACAATCTTAATATGTCTATCCAGCAGTAGAATGGGCTGCCTCACGTAGAAAGAAATTCCTTGTCACTGGGATGCAGCTGAGGTGAAGTGGAAAGAGCCCTGGTTTAGGGTGCTGGTTCTGCCTCTTAGACCTGTGTGACCTTGGACAAATCACTTAACATTTTCTTAACCTTTTCTTCATACAAAACTGGGATAATAACAGTTCAGAGGGCTGCCATGAGTGTTGGGTAAGATAGGAATAGGACCAGAGGAGTGTTGGAGCCCCCTTAGATGAGCTATGGAGAGCCTATTCCAAGCGTTCATGCCTGAAATCAGCAAACTATAAATCAAGGCTTGATTTATTATTTTATTCGTTATCTAGACTTCTTGTCGTTGAATCATTTCAATTGTGTCCAGCTCTTGTGATCCCATTTGGGGTTTTCTTGGCAAAGATACTGGAGTGGTTTGCCATTTCCATCTCCAACTCATTAGAAAAGTGTTAATAATGTAAATTAAATTTAAAAGTGGGTCATGAACACATTTCTTTTTTTAAACAGTGAAAATGATTGTTAAACATTTACCAGGATGCCCCTGGATAAGACCTGTGATTTCATTAATAAAGGGAACTTCTGGGAGAGGAAACTCCCTCTGTTACTGCATGTTATTTCCTTCTCTATAACTTAAAATAAGAGTTGCCTAGGTCGCTGAGAGGTGGAATGACTTGTTCAGAGTCACACAGATGGTATGTGTCAGAGATGAGACAAACTGAGGTCTTGCTGGCTCCATGGCCAACTCCGTCTCTGCTATGACAGGTTGGCTCTCAGAGAAGACACATGTAAAGCACTCTGTAAATTGTATCCTGTCAAATCTATCTGCCCTGATCCCCTTATCTCAATACCAGGTAGCACTGGTTAGTGAAAGAACATTGATTTTGGAGTCAAATGCATTGGGTTCAAATTGTAGCTCAGCCACCTAGTGTCTGCCTGATTATTGGCAAATCATGGAAACTTTTCAGACTGAAGTAGGTGATTTCTAATGCATTGGGGCCCAAGGATATCAAACACATCATTCCCAAGGGTGTACCAAGCTTTCACTGGCCTGATCAGGATAGAGAGGGAGACTGCTCCCTGGCAGGTGCATTTAGCAGATATTATAACTCCAATTTCAACTTTAAACTGTGACTGCTATTGTTGCCTGGGGACCCCTATCTTTTTCCAAGTTATTGCAGCTCAGTTGCCCGGCCACGATAATAAAGAAATCTCAATGGGTTGTCTGGTATTTATAAATCTACCCTGGTGGCAGGTCTGGCAGATAAAGAAACAAAAGCAGCTCCCCTTTAAGGTGGATTAGCTCCGGCAGCCTGAGTGGACTTCTCAGGGTCTGGGTTGATGGAGATCAGCCCTCCATTCATCAGAGGAATCTTGAGTGGTTTCACCCCAGCCAGCAGCTTGGTGTGGTGGTAGGTTCAGACAGAAATCCTGATACAGTAGCCAGATGAAGTATCGTAGCAGCTCTCTGAGCTGGTCAAGGAATCGGTCAATGGTATTTCAGCTCCATATTTTCATTTGTTTTCAATTATCAAGTATTTATTTTCTTCCTCTTTCCATCTCTCCCCTTCCCCTCCAAGAAAATGAAAACAAAACCCTGTAACAAATAAATATAGTCAACCAGAACAAATTCTCCCATTGGCCATGTTCAGAAACACATGTCTCATTCCATTATTTAGTCCTCTGGAATCATGATTGGCTATTGTGTTCATCAGATCAACAAGGCAATATCTCCCTGTGTCCAATTCTGTGCCACATGCTGTAGGGCAAATAAAACAGTATTGGCCCACCCCCCACCCCCACTTGGGGTTTCAGTTTCCTTAACTACAAAATGAGGCAGTTGAACTAGATGACTGCTAAGGTCCCTTTAAGTTCTAAGCTCGCATGATTTTTTTCTTTAGAAATTTTTTATTTATTTTTAGCATCCTTTAAAAATTTTTTCGAGTTCCAAATTCTCTCCCTCCTTCTAGACCCTCATCTACTCAATGAGAAGATAAATAAGAAAATATCAATTATGCATGTGAAATCATGCAAAATGCATTTCCATGTTAGCCATATTGCAAAAAAAACCAAGAGGAATAAAGTGAAGAAAATTATATTCAGTTTTTACTCCAAGTTCTCTCTCTGGAGGTAGATGGTATTTACATCATGAGTCTGTTGGAATTGACTTGGGTCATGTATTGATCAGAGGAGCTAAGTTTTTCACAGATGATCATTGTTGTAATATTGCTGTTACTATGTACAAGGATTTCCTGGTTCTGCTCACTTTCCTCTAAATCAATTCATTTAGGTCTTCCCAAGTTTTTCTGAAACTATCCTCCTCCTCATTTCTTATAGCACAATAGTATTCCATCATAATCATATACCACAACTTGTTCAGTCATTCCCCAAATCAATGGGCATTCCCTCAGTTTTCAATTCTTTGCCACCACAAAAAGAGCTGCTATAAATATTTTTGTACATATAAGTCTTTTTCCTTTTATTTGATCTCTTTGGGATATACAGACCTAGTAGAGGTATTGCTGGATCAAAGGGTATGCACAATTTTATAGTCCTTTAGGCATGGTTACAAATTGTTTTCCAGAATGGTTGGACCAGTTTACAACTCTACCAATAATTCACTGATGTGCCCATTTTCCCACATTTGTCGTTTTCCTTTTCTGTCATATTAACCAATATGTTAGGTGCAAGGTGTACCAGAGCTGTTTTACTTTACATTTCTCTAATCTATAGTGACTTAGAGCATTTTTTCATATGATACCTTTGAGTTCTTTTGAAAACTGCCTGTTTATATCCTTGAACTATTTATCAACTGAGGGATGGTGCTCATGTTCACAAATTTGGCTTAGTTCCTTCATTATCTTTGAGAAATGAAGCATTTATTAGAGAAACTAGCTGGAAAATTTTTTGATGTTACTTTATTGCCTATGGTATCTTTTAGGCAAAATGTAGTTTCCCTGATTATCACTTTTAATCAGGTCTATTTTTGCTTTTGCTTGGTCTGAAATCATGATGGCTACCTCTGCCATTTTTACCTCAACTGAAGCATAATAGATTCTGCTCCAGCCCCTTATTTTAGCTCTGTGTTTGTTTTTATGTCTCAAGTATGTTTCTTGTAAATAATATATTGTTTGATTCTGGTTTCTAATACATCCCACTATCCATGTCCATTTTATGGGTAAGTTAATCCAATTCACATTCAGCTATTATTGCTAACTGTGCATGTTCCGTTGTCCTGTTTTCTTTTTGTGTATTTTTCTTTCTCTTTTTTTTTACCCTATCCCTAAAAGTCTATTTTGTTTCTAACCACAGCTTCCCTTAATTTGCCTTCCCATTTGTCCCCTGACACCTTCTCTTATCCCTTCCCCTCCCATTGCCTTTTTGGGTAAGATAGATTTCTATGCCCAACTGAGTATATATGTGTGTGTGTGTGTGTGTGTGTGTGTGTGTGTGTGTGTGTGTGTATTTTCCCTCTTTGAACTAATTCAGATAAGAGTGAGTTTTGAGTGTTGTCTGCCACTTTCCCCATTTCCCTTTCACTGTAAAAACCCTTCCTTGAGTTCTTCTTTTATGTGAGGTAATTTCCCCTCATTTTTCACCTCCCTTCCCCCTTTTCCCAGTGCCTCCCTCTTTCTCACCCCTTAATTTTTAAAATCTGAGATCATCACAACGTAATTGACTCATACTCATGCCCTCTATGTTGACACCTTCTAACTGTCTTAATAGCAATAAAGTTCTTGGGAGTAACATTTATCATGTTCCTGTATAGAAATGTAAATAGTTAACTTATTAAGTCCCTTACGATTTCTCTTTTGTGTTTACAGTTTTATACTTCTCTTGTGTCTTGTGTCTGAATTTCATATTTTCTATTCCACCCTGGTCTTTTCATCAGGAATACTTGAAAGTCTACTATTACTTAAATGTCCCATCCCTTCCCACCCCTGAAGGATTATACTCAGTTCTGCCGGGTAGGTTATTCTTGGTTGTAATCCAAGTTCCTTTGTCTTCCAGAATATTATATTCCAAGCCCTCTGCTCCTTTAATTGGAAGTTGCTAAATAGTGTGTGAGCCTGACTGTGGCTCCATGACACTTGAATTGTTTCTTTCTGGCTGCTTGTACTATTTTCTTCTGGAACTAGGAGCTCTGGAATTCAGCTATCATATTTCTGGGAGTTTTTGTTTCGGGAAATCTTTCAGGAAGTGTTTGGTGTTTTATTTTTATTTCTGTTTTACCCTCTGCATCTAAGATATCCGAGCGGTTTTCCTGTATAATTTCTTGAAATATAATGTAGAGGCTTTTTAAAATCATGGTTGTCAGGTAGTCCAATAATTGTTTAATTATCTCTCTTTGAACTATTTTCCAGGTTAGTTGTTTTCTGGTGAAATAGTTCACATTTTCCTCTATTTTTTCATTTGTTTGACTTTGTTTTATTGTTTCTTGATGTCTTATGGATAGTCATTAGCTTCCATTTGCCTAGTTCTAAATTTTAAAGAATTATTTTCTTCAGTAAGCTTTTTATCTCTTTTCTCATCAATTTTTCTTTTTAAGGAGCTGATTTCTTCAGTGAATTTTTGTGATTCTATTATCATTTGGCCAATTCTGTTTTTTAAGGTATTATTTTCTTCAGTACTTTTTTTGTGCCTCTTTTACTGACCTCTTTTCATAATTTTCTTGCATCACTCTCGTTTCCTTTCCCAATTTTTCCTCTACCACTCTTATCTCTTGCTTTGTAACTCTTCTAGGAATTCTTGTTGGGCTTGTGTTCTATTTGTATTTTTTCCTTGAGGCATTGCTTATGTCTGTTTTAACATTGCTGTCTTCTTCTGTCTTGATCTTCCTTGCCACTATAGTAGCTTTTTCATGGTAAGGGTTTTTGTGTGTTTTTTTGGTTTTTGTTGTTGTTGTTTTGTTGTTCTTTGCTCATTTTTAAAGTTTATTTCTAGACATTAAACATTATGACAAAATTGGGCTCTGGGGTTTGGGGAGGCACTGTTGCAAGCTTCAGGCTTTGTTTGTACTGCTGTTTTCAGAGCTAGTTCTGGGGATCTGTAGGTTTTCAGTGCTTTTAAGATCTGGGAATAGGTGTGGTCACTGCTCTCCTGGTCTATGTTCCCTTGCACTCCTTTCCACCCTCCAACTGCGACCAGGTTCATTACTTCTCTGTAGCAGCAAGCATTAGTGCCCCTCTCTGCCTTGGGACTGTGACCCAGAACTGTTTATGGGTTATATAATTGTCAAACAGTGTCTGGTCCTGTGCCCAAGATTAGCTCAGGATCCCCTACAATTTCTTTCTGACCAGTTATCCAATCTTCTCAACATCTCTGGGTTGAGAGCTACTGCGGCTGCTATTGCTACTGTGGTCACAGCTTCCTCCAAGGCTCATCACTGATGTTTCTTCCCCCATCTTGGTCTGAATTCCTAAGTTGTCTTGGGCTGAAAACGTCTCAATCTGATCTTTTGTTGGCTATGCTGCTTCAGAATTCAATTTGATACATTATTTTAAAGTTGTGGGAAAGTTTGGATGGGTTGTTGCCTTTAGTCTGCCATTTTGGCTTCTAGCATGTTTGTATGACTTTTGGCTTTCTCTTTATGCTAACCCCCTTTATGTACTTTATGTCTCAGTCAGTCTGAATGACTGTTGCCCAACCAAAGGAGTGTTGAAGTTAAGATCAAAAGACCTCAGCCCCAATCCTGGTTCTGCCACGTACTGTGTGACCTTGGGCATCTTTTTTTGAAAGAACCATTTTGTTCCTCAATTTCCCAATCTATAAAATGAGGGGTTTGGATTAAAATATCTTTAATATTTTTTTCTAGCTAAAATTGCATTCTCTATTACCTCTGGGATCAAATATAAACCGTTGTTTGGTATTTAAACCCGGTCCCTTCCTACTTTTTAGTGTTGTTGTACTTTAAACTCCCCTCCATGTACTCACTATCTAGCTCCACTTCACTATCTACAATTACTTGAACATGACATTCTGTCTCCCATCTCTTTGCTTTTGTATTGGCTGTCTTTAATGCCTAGAACACTTTGCCTCCTTACCTCCTGGTGTCCTGTAAATCTCAAGTCCCATCTTCTGGAGGAGGTCTTTTCTAGTCCCCTTAGCTGCTAATCCCTTCCCCTCTGAGATTACCTTCCATTTTATCATTGTTGTTGAGTCCTTTCAGTTGTGTCCGATTCTTTTGACACCATTTGGGGTTTTCTTGGCAAACATACTGAAGTAGTTTGTCATTTCCTTCTCCAGGTCATTTTACAGATTAGGAAATTGAGGCAAACAGTCTTAAGTGATTTGCCCAGGGTCACACAGCTAGTAAGTGTCTGAGGTTGAATTTGAACTTAGGTCCAGTGCTCTGTCTACTGCACTATCTAGCCACACTACTTTCCATTTATTCCATATATATTTTGTATGTGCCTAGTTGTTTTCATACTGCACCCACTCTACCTCCATTAGAATGCGTGTTCCTTAACAGAGTAAGGAAGAAGAGGATAAAAGGGAGGGGTGAGAGAAGGGAGAGCAGACTGGGGGAAGAGATAATCAGAATGCATGTGATCTTGGGATGGGGAGAGGGAGGAGATGGGGAGAAAATTTGGAACTCAAAATCTTATGGAAATGAATGTTGAAAACTAAAAATTAATTAATTAGTAAAAAGAAAAAAAAAGACTAAAACAAGAAAAGAATGCATATTCCTTGAAAGCAGGTGCTATTTTTATCTTCCTTTGTATTTCTAATGCTTAGCATGGCACCTGGAATGTAGTAAGAGTTTAATAAATGCTTGTTGAACAACAGCTCTAACATTTTCTGTTCTCAGGTCCTTTCTGGCCCTCAGATTCTATATTCCATGTCCCTTCCAGCTCTAGCATTCTCTGTTCTAAAGTGCTTTCTTGTCTTAGTATTTGATTTGCCATGTATTAGGATCTCTTCCATCCTAAGGTCTTTTAAAATAGCTCTGATATTCTAGAATTCTATCTGATTTCATCTATAAACCCAGAGTGAAGAATAGCTGTTTTCCCCAATTGCAACCTTGGGTTGCTGAGTTCCCAACTAAAAAAAAAAAATGCTATTTTATGTTTACAGGTTCCCTTTCATATCCCTTGCCCCAGGGATTGCTGGGAACCTCCTGAGTTAAAGACTTCTCCTTAAAGGTGGTCAGGGGTGAGATCAAGGAGCCACATGAAGGACATGGAGAATAGGTTTGCTTCTTTGCTGTTAATATGGATGGAAACTCCAACCTCCTGAATGGCTGCTGAGTTCCAACTTGGTCCAGACAGTCAACCTCCTGGGCACTTTCTATCAGGCTGGTGCAGATTGCCATCAAATATTTCCAACACCAGCAGGAGATTACTAATGGGAAGCCTTGAGTCTCTAGGATATTGGACTGTATCTGTCACTCCAAGGTGAGCTGTCAGTTCAGCTAGCACAGAAAATCTATGGCTGAGGGACAAAGGACCAAGGGGAACTCATAAATGCATCAAAGAAGGAGTTTAGGTGGGAGCTGACACATATCCAAGTTTGCTTTTGGGACCCAAGTGGGGGATATCGATTGGCTGGCGTTGGAGGGTGGTGAGGGAGGCACTCTTCTCATTATCTTAAATATTTACTCACAGAGAAACAATTAACACCCACTTTGCACCTAGCAGCTGTGACTGTATAAAAATTAATGATAAATGGCTTTATTCTCATTACTTGGTCAGAAAGCAACTCAATGCTGACAAATGCCTGATGAACTATTTGTAAGAAGGAAGAAATAAATAAATCACATGGAATTTGTTATCTGATTTATCCCCCCCAAGCAACAAATATTTCTTGCTTTTGCCCTAGAATTCTTTCCCTTTATTTTATCTACCTTGTTCCTTTCCAAGGAAAACTTGTTACAATGCTTCCTTGGGGCAGTTAATTTTTGCTTCTCTTTTCTTTTCTCATCTATGGGTAAATAAGCTATTGATTTTGTTTTTGAGGTAATTTAAGGTGGTAATACAGTTCTGATTTGATAACTACCAGCTTAATGTGCTATGAGTAAACACATTTGGGGATTTCAGTTTGTTATTTTTGCCAGCCTGATGGACCCTAGTAGTGAGTGGCCTGAGTATGTGGGGGCTCTTGCCAGTGCCCTGGAAGAAACCACCATAAGGCACATTAATAATTGAGAGATATTGCCCAAAGGGAAATTAGAATCAGAGGCCAGGCAACAGCTTGTTTAATAGAGTTTTAAGATGCAGGTAGTTGAGAGACACCCTAAAAGGGGAAGAGAGTTTTCTTGTATGGTGTAGCACACAGAGCACTGACCTGGCAACCAGGACCCTAGTCTTCAAGTCCTGGCTTTGACATCTGCAAGCTGTGTGCTACATGGCTAGGATACTTAATCTCTCTGAGCCTTGGTTTCCCCATCTATAAAAATGGAGATAAACAAAGAGGCCTATGACTAGAAAAGGTGGGTGTCACATCAGATAACTAAGATTGAAAGATAACAGACAGCCAGTGCGCTACAATGGAATCATAGTAATGTTAGAGGAAGGCTGCCAGGATATTGGGTAGACCCTGGGGAGCAGATCTTGGGAGAGCCAATTGTTAATTTTTCAGTGTAAGCATTTATACCACCCAAATCAGCAAACTCTACAAATCAGGATTTGATTAATTGTTTTGCTGATTGTTTAGACTTAAGAAAGTGATAGAGAAAAATGGTAATGGTGCAAATTAAACTTAAAAGCCTGTCCTGCTTATATTTTTCTTCCTTCTGGAGAGCTTGTTGTTAAGCACTGACCAGGACACCCTTGGTAGGCGTGTATGGAGGATTTATTGGAGGATAAGAACAGTGGTGAGGAGAAGCAGCAGTTTAGAAGAGGTTCATGGGTTGTGATGTTCATTACTCACCTCAGATTATGGTGCATTTTTTCTTGCAAAATAACAATATTATTATAAAATTTGAGCATTTTAATTTCTCTGTCTCTTCCCACCACCAGATATTATATGGTTTTTGAAGTGTTCTTATCAACAATCTTTAGGTTTAAATATTCCATGTGTCTAAGATTCACTTCTCTATCTACCTCAATGGAAATAGAGCTTGCTCTTATCTTGGGTTTAATCATGGAGGGTAGTTATCTAAACACTGTGGTCATTTTTTGTTATACGGTGTCTGGTAGCATGTTGGAAAGCATGAAATTAATTATAAGTAAGGTAAGCCAGAAATGTTTTCCAACTTGTTCCACTATTTTCTAGAGTAATCATCCTGCTTTTGAAAGGATGCATCTAGAAGAGAGGACACAGATAAGGACAGAAGAAAAATCCTGTTCTGTCATCATAGGTGTTCTTTGGATGAGCTCTAAAGTCCCCAAAGATTAAATATAGTAAATTTTGAATTACTTGCTCTACTGGAGGGAGCCTGGAGTATAGATAATCTTCAAAGGCTGCTAATTGCTACCCCAATCAAGGAGACAGGGTGGTTGAGCTTTGGGGACAGGAAGGCAGTAGCTGTTGTAAATATCCGTAGAATGGGTATCAGCCTCTCTTCCACTCAGAGGCTTACTGAAGGCAGGAGCTAAAGTTACACTGCGATCCTGGGGCCTCAAAACTGGCCCTTCTACTCAATAAACTCTAGTGATTCCCTGTTAGTTCCAAGATCACAAATAAAACTCTCTATTCGGCATTTAAATCTCTACTACCTAGTTATTCTTATCTTTCCAGTCTTTTAACACATGATTTCCCCCTACATACTCTATGATCTAACCATACCGGCCTCATTTCTGTAACACATGCACATGTACATGCACACACACACACACACACACACACACACACACACACACACTCTGTACATCTCTTGTGTCTGTGCCTCTGCACTGGGGGATTCCTCATGCCTGAAATGGCTGAATTCATAATAATTTCAGAACAAATAATGAAGTTATAATATGAAGACCTTAATTAAAGATAGCCATTTGTGGGGGGATATTGTAGGTGAGATTCATGTTTCAGATAAAGGTTAGATGAGATAACCTCTGTGTCCCCTTCCCGCTGAGGAATTTGATTAGCCATGTAATTTAAACTTTATGGACTGGTTTCCCCTTCTGTAAAATGGGGGTGATAATATCTGCTACGTGTCCCTCACAGGGCTGTTTTAATGATCAAAAGAAGTTTACAGGAGTTTTGAGTTAAAAGAAACCTTTGAAGTCATCTGCTACAGTCTCCTTATTGTATAAAGCGGGAAACGGATTCCAAGAGAAGTGAAATGATTTGCCTGGGAACACATAAGTAACGAGTGACAGGGGTAGGACCAGACCAAAGTCTTTTGATTCCAAGACCAGTGTTTTTTCCCTCCACTATTCTTGCTAAAATGAATGTCTCACAGAATGAACTAGTTAAGCAAGACCCAGAAATAATTGAATACATGGACCTAGTGTTTGATAAGCCCAAGAAAATAAATGACCAGGGGAAAGGTTCCCTATTCAGCAACTGAAAAGCACTTTGGCAGAAATTTGACTTAGATCATCACCTTATACCATATACCACAATAAATTCCAAATGGATTCTCAGTCTGAATATATCATAAAAATCCACAGGAGAACAAGAGGAGAAATTGTTTATTGAGGGAAAAAATCTCTCTGTATTAAATATCTCTGACAAAAATCTAGTCTAAGTAAGATCCCAAACTAAATCAAATGTATAAAGCCAAGGATCACTTCCCAATAAATAGGACAGAGATTAAAGAAGATGAAAACTTTTAAAAGAAGACTTGGAAACTACTAACAATCACATTAAAATTTCTCTCTTTCACTCATTAGGGAAATATAAATGGAAACAACTCTGAATTAAAACACGTCCATCAAATTAGTTAAGATGATAAAGTGCTAAGGTAATAGTCAATTTGGAAGAATTGTATGAAGACCAGCACTCTTCTACATTGTAGGTGGAGCTATAAATTGGTACAATCATTATGGAAAACAGTTTGGAATTATGCAAGAAAAGTCGCCCCAATGTTCACTCTTTGATTCAGTGTGCCCCTCCACCTCTTTTCCCCTCCTATCTAGAGGGCACATATGTCAAGGAAATCAAACATGGAAAGAAAAACCCTATATATCAAAATATTCATATCAGCACCTTTTGCAGTAGTGAAGAAGCAAAAATGGGTCCAAAATGGGGGTTTGTTGAATGGAGAATGGTTGAATAAATTGTGGAGTATTAACGTAATGGAATATTTTCAAATTGCAAGAAAAAACCAATATAAAGAATTTTTCAAATGGGAAAACTGCTGCTGAATATCTTTTTAAATACACAAAAGAGGACCTAAAGACATTAGAATCAAAGAGGATGGCTCTAAAAGTTACATGTAGATTTTATTTCAACAGAAACCCAAATTGTACATAATAAAGATGCATAGTTTCATGTGCAAATCAGCTTTTTCTTTTCCACTGCATATATGGAAATGCTAATTTTATTTCATATTTAAGTTTGGGATAAATTTTTTAAAAATTAATTCAGATTAAAGTAGGTATAATTAAAACAATATACAAATTTACAATAATAATGTGAATTGAAAGAACACAAATGAAATAAAATTCTGAGTAATTGTAATGAACTATCTTGGTTGTGCAGTGGCAAAAGTGTCAGATTTGGAGATTGGAGACCTGTGCTCAAATCTCAGATCCATTATTTACTAGCTGAGTGACCTGGGACAAATCACTTCACCTTCCTGATCTTGATTTACAAAATGAGGGAGTTGAACTAGGAGCATCTAAGGTCCCTTCAAGCTCTGTGTCTGTGAACTTATGATCCTTTGGTCCCTCAGTTTAGAGGATGAAACACAACTCCTTCCTTTTAATAGCGAGGTGGGTGATTCCAGGTGTTGAATGTTGCAGAAACCGTGAGACATGATTACTCTGTCCGTTGCTTTTGCTCAGCTTTTTCTTTGTTGCAGAGGAGGGTTCAATGTGTATGTGTATATGTGTGTGGGAGGTATGTGCAGAATTGATGGTGACACAAGAACAAAAGATTTATTGATATAAAACTTATTGATTTATTGATATAAAGCTTCTTTTTAAAGAATGTGATTATGCCTACCTGAGAGAAATACACACTTTTCATTTTTCTAGAATATGAACTATTTGGCTTCTTCTCTTCCATGATGCTAAAGGGTTCATGGCATCCCAGTCACAGCTGCTATCTCATGCTACAACAAGGTGGCCTGGGTCAGGGGTCCATATTTGTCCTCCAAGTCTTTCAAAGACTTTTGGTCAAAAGTCATAATGTGAGAAAAGAAGGAAAGATGCCACCCATGCAGCTCATGCTTATATGCATATCCTGTATGTTGTTGTTATTATATCATTTCTGCTGTGTCTGACTCTTTGTGACCACATTTTGCAGTTTTCTTGGCAAAGACCCTGCCATTTCCTTCTCTAGCTCATTTTAGAGATGGGGAAACTGAGGCAAATGAGATTAAGTGATTTGCTCAGGGTGTCACGCAGTAAGTGTCTGAGGCCGGATTTGAACTCAGGAAGATGAGTCTACTTGATTTCAAGCCCAATGCTTTGTCCACTGTACCACCTAGCTGTCCGTGTATTCTGTATATAAACACTGAAATATAAACATGGCATTTTAGGACAGGCCAGAGACCAACAACCAGGTAATTGACATGTATCTAATGCTTCTATTTATATTTCAAATAAAGGAAGGGCAGCCATCCAGTAATGCTTCAGGAGAGGATCATGCATTTGAGAGCTGGAAGGAACCTTAGAGACCATTTGATCAAATTACTTCTTTTTACAAAAGGGGCATTTGAATCCTGAAGTGGTCAAGTGAGTGGGTGATGTTCACAAAGGCCATAGGTGTTGGAGTGAAGATTTTGTAAGGGGTATGTTGTGTGTGCTTTGCCCATGTAGGTTATGTACTAGCTACGTCTGGGTGTGGCTGGAGCTCTATCCACTGCACCACCCAGCTGTTCATTTTCCCTGTTTAAGCATCATTTTCCTCCTTTGTAATAGAGACTAGCTATATAGTGCCAGCCATACCGGGCAAAAACAAATATCTCTAGCCTCCTACCTCCACCCTTCTCCAAAGGAGACTTTGATTCCTGCAGTGAGGGGAAGCAGGAGTTTGGGACCAGAGACTGGCCAATCTTCTTTCTTTAAAGAGAGGGGGTACTGGGCTAGAATTATGTCCATCTGCTCTCTCCCTCCCCATATAATGTTAGTCTAGCTGAGCTCCCGATTGCTATCCTTTAATGAGAAAGGGGTATCCTAGACTATACACACACTATATGTATATGACTCTCTTCTCACCAAATGCCAGTGTAATACCCATAATAAATAGCAAGTAAACCCATTTATCCAAACAGAAATCAGAAAAAGTATACACATGAGATTATGGATCAGTGAATACAGGAGAGAGAATGAACTCTGCCATTGGGATCAAGTTTATTTCTGTGAGAGGGAAAGAGAGAGTAGGGTGGTGAGGGGAGGAAGGAAGAGATAGAGAAAGAGACAGAGACACAGAGACAGCAATAGACATAGTCTCAGATCTCATCTAAGGGGAAATTCCCTAGTCTCTAGTATAGTACACTAGGAATAAAGACATGATGGAGGTGTTTGTTGCTACTCTACATGTTGACTTCTTCCCAAAGTCTTTCTGTCCCTTGAGGGACCTCTTCTTGAAGAGAATCTAGAACTATGTTTCCTCTCAAAGGCAGAAGCTAGAAGACCAGGCTCTGCTTCTCCCAACCTTTTACCAACTCTGCCCCTCCCCCAGGCAGTAAAGCTTTGAGTAGTCAGTCAATCTCCCCCAATGGAGAGAGTCTTAGGCAGAGTCACTGAGCTACGGGGTCCGTTCTTGACTCAAGTGCTCTGATTCCAGTTCTGTGGCTCTTTCTACTCCGCCATGAACCCACTCTAGCTAGCTGAAACCTTTGGGGAATGAGCTGTTTACAGCCTGAAGCATCAAAACTATTTTTGCTAACACTTTGGATATAAATGTTTCTCGAATGATTGCAAAAGCTTAACGTCCTGGAGTACTTGACAATTTATAAAGCATTTTTCTTACATCAACCCCATGAGGTTCATTGAGAATAGGATTGGAGTTTGACAGGCTTTAGCAACCATCTGGAAAGGATCAGCTTGGAAGCAATAGAGATCTGGATTTGAACCCATCTCAGACATTTACTAGCTAGGTGGCTCGGGAAAAATCACTTAATCTTTCTGAGCCACAGTTTCCTTCTCTGTAAAATGGGGATAACAGAATTTACCTCACACAGTGGTTGTGAGGAACAAATGGAGAACATCTCTCCCTCCCTTTGTGCGCTGTTTCCCCAGCAGCCTGGCAGTAGGTGCTTAATAAATGTTTATTGGACTGGATCGAATTGAATGCATGTCACTTGCAAACTTTAAAGTATTATCTATGTTAAGTTTGGTCATTGGTATCTCTAGCACTTAGCGTGTTGCTAAGCTCATAAGAAGCACTTCATAAATGCTCATTGTTAGTCAGTAAACGTTTATGAAGTGCCTGCTCTGAGCCAGACGATGTGCTGGGCATGGGAATGCAAGGGAAGGCAAACAGTCTCTGCACAGGAGGAACACAGGATTTAATGAGGGACACAACATACAAACAACTATGTACAGATGACCCATGTACAGGATTAGGTGGGGCTAATCAGCAGAAGGCAGGCACTGGGATTGAGGAGGGTGGGGAAAGGTTTCCTGCAGAAGGTGGGCTTTTAGCAGGGATGTGAAAGCCACGAGTAGGACATAAGGAGGGAGAGCAATCCAGGCATGGGGAGCAGCCAGGGACAATGCTCAGAACAGAGAGATGGAGCGTCTTGTTTTAAGAGCAGCAAGACGGCCAGCGTCACTGGATCACACGTAGGTGGAGGGGTGTGAGGTGGAAGAAGACTGGAAAGGTGCAAGGGGCAGGTTATGAAGGACTTCATTCATTCATTCCTCCTTATTTCTAACCCCTCATTTTTACGAAGGAGGAGAATGAAGTTTACATAGGGCAGGGGAGCAGCTAGATGGTGCAGAGGATAGAGTGCCGTGCTTGGTGTGAGCAAGATCTGAGATCAAATGTGAACTTGGATGCCCATTGGCTGTGTGATCCTGGGCAAGTCACTTAGCTTCTGCATACCTTAGTTTCCTCAGCTGTGAAATGGAGATAATAATAACTCCTATCTCCCAGTGTTGTTATAAAGATTAAATATGTCTGGCACATAGCAGGTGCTATATAAATGCTAGTTATGATGATGATGGTGAGGATGTGATGGTGTCAATTACACAAGGGCATATAATTATTAAGTAGCAGAGATGAGATCTGGGCCCAAGTTTTCTGTCTCCAAATCCCAGTGTTTTTCCCACTATTGAATGTAACCCATCTTAGCATGCCCCCCCTCCCATTTTACAGATGAGGAAACACTGTGACTCAGAATAGCAGAATAACTTCCAAGATCACCCAGCTAGGAAATGCCTGAACTAAGACACAAACCCAGGTCTTCTGACTCAAAATCCATAATGCTTTCCTACACAATCTGCTGCCTCTCTGAAATGCGTTGCCATCTTCCCTGCTCTCTTCAATTGAGTCAATGGAACATACTATAAACTATTCCTGGTGACACAGGGTGGTCATTATGATCACCCATTCTTGTCCACTGCTGTGATACAGTGGTGCCCTCAGGGCCTCCTGTGGCGTGTAGAGCTCTTCTCCCTTACACTCAGTGGTCCCAGATGTTACCACAATCTAATCGAGCTGTTGGCCAGGAAGGCAGCAGGTGCTGCCAATAGTCCTAATGAGGGCATCAGCCCCCCCCCCCCCCCCCCTCCCCCCCCCACCTCTT
>CM053585.1:184910289-184957706 GCA_028646515.1 Pseudochirops corinnae | reverse complement strand
ACTAACTTCTTGTTTTCAGATTTCAGAGACTCTGTGGAAGTTAAAAAAGAAAATTTCCCCATTCCATTGATTCCTGAAATCCCACTGTTATAATATGGTATAGATGAAAGACTGTAACATTTGGAGTTGGAAGACTAAGGGGGCAGAATCCCACTTCTATATTTACTACTACCTGTGTAACCCTGGGCAAGATACTGTATTTTTTTGGGGGCCTTAGTCTCTGTATCTGTAAAATGAAGGGGTTAACTAGTTAACCTCATCTCTATAGCTTTAAATTTTTTATTCTAGGGAGAAACTTTGATCCCTTTCCAGATGCAGATGGATGGGGGAAGGAAGAGAAAATTTAAACCTTATCAGTCAAATCTACTGAGTTGGGGTGAGGATGGGAAGGGGCTGGAGGAGAGGACGACAATGAAGGTCACTGAATGTATTCAGACAGTGCCAGGGAGAGATAGGGGACTGGCAGTAATGATGATAGCAGACTTTTATGTAGTGCTTTAGGGTTATAAAGTACTTTTATCCCTCATTTCTCACAGTAACCCTGTAAAATGAGTGGGTGGCGCAGGGGTGATTAGTCTCCTTTTACTGATGAGGACACCCAGCAAGTGTGGGGTAGGGCTGTGACTGACCCCGGGATTTGATTCTGTGTTCAGCTATTATACCAGGGCCCCAAACTCACCAGTCAGGGAGCACAGCAGCACAAGGCAGAAAGGGCTTTGTGCCTTGCCTCTAAATGGTTAGCATTTTCCTCTGACAAGAAGGCCCCAAGAGATGAAAAATATTTTTCCTTTTTAGAACCATATTCCTCCAGTCGCCATCACTAATTCCAAAGCCTGTCAAGGAGAAGGAGCAGCTGTTAAAAACTTCAAACGGGGAAAAAAAATCAGAGCTGAGAAGGCTTTTTATTTTTCTCCCCCTTCCAAGAGAAGGCTCGTTCTCCTCCCCACTCAGAGGGAGGGCAGACTGGAGACGCTTGCTAAGGGTGCATTAACATTTCACCAAGGAGCTTTTGAATTGGATTTTATTTCTTAGCTGAAGAGTGTTCAATGTTCTCTCTCCCACTTAATGAATACTTAACCCTTTAGAGTACCCCAATCAGGAGCCGTCTCTGGGAATGGATATCCTACCAGGATAGCTAGCCCGAGGTCAGATTTTGGGCTGTGTTCCCTGAGTAAGGGCAGGAGTGTTTTCCATGTGGGCAAGGTTAGGCCAGCATCATAGGAATAAAGGTTTTAGAACTGGAAGGGGCCATAAGGATTAAATTCCTTTATTTTACAGATGGAGAATCTGAAGTGAAGCTGGTAACTTTCCAAAGGCCACTCAGGTTGTAAGTAAGGATATTGTTTCTTACTGCCTCGATGAAGTTGGGCAGGACGGAGGTGTCGTGGTGATCTGTTAAATGTAACTAACCCATGTCCTATGTACCTTACAAGACTGTTGTGAAGGCAGAATATTGTAAATCTTAACTCACTTTTCTGTATCAGTTTAAGGTGTTCCCTCAACAGCCCAGTGAGGTATACAATGAAGGGATTATTCTCATTTTAGAGGCAAAGAAATTGAGGCTTATTAATGTGAGGCAACCAGCTCGAGGTCATAATAGCTGTTAAGTGGCAAAGGCTAGACAAAAATTCAGGTTCTTTGCTGTCCAATCCAGTGTCCTTTTTTTTTTTTTTTTTTTGGAGGGGGAGAAGGCAAGGCAATTGGGGTTAAGTGACTTCTCTGAGTTCAGATTTGAACTCAGGTCCTTCTGACTCTAGGACCCATGCTCTGTTCACTGTATCACCTAGCAGCCTCTCCTCTTTCTCCCCTCATTTCCTTTCTGCTTTATTATTCTGGTTTGGCTGCTTCTGGAGGTAGCCTTCATTCTCAGCCCAGTGCTGGACATGCAGTAAGCACTTAATAAATGCTTATTGACTCGACCCCATGCTTGGCTTGGCTAGAGAGAGAGAGAGTGGGCAAGGAGAGGTAGCATCCTGATCCTTATGTAGAGCAGCTGTAATTCTGCTTCTCCTGGCTCCCGCGTATAGACAACCTCACAGCCTCCCTTCCTTATGCTAACTCTCCCTGAATATGTATGCTCTCTTCTCTTCTTCCTCTAAGGATCCAGAAAGTAGTTTAGATTCTAGGCTCAGGTAGATGCAGAGGGGGATTCATCCCATTGCTTTTTCCATCCTCACTTCAAGTCCTGCTCCCAGACAAAAGAATGAGCTCTACCACCCCCTCACCTCCCTTTAAGATGTGTTCTCTATTTTACTTTTAGAACTCATTGTCTCCTTCCACAGTCAACTTGGCTGCTAGCTTCACAAAGGCTTCCCTGATTCTCCAGCTAAAAGTAATCTTTTTCCTGAGATGTTTCATAGAACTTGATCTGGATTTTTCCTTTGTCTCTTTCTGTTCTATGTTGTTTCAAACTCTCTTGCGCCCTGTTTATCAGCCCCTTCTAGAAAGGGATTGCCATTTTTCATCTTTGTATGTACAACACTGACCCCAGGGTCTTGCATATAGATAGTATCAACATTTTAATGAAACTGAATTTAATTTTTTCCATCTTTGGTGTGATAGGACTCCATTTTCCTGCAATAAGGATTAGATTTCCTTAAAAGGTCTGGGTTTCCCCTTGATGCAGCCTTCTGGTCACCCAATGGCATAAAAGTCCTAACCATGAGGTCTGTTTCCTCCCATATTGATGGGTATCTGAAGACCCTGAGAGTCACATATCTTGCCGCCTGACCAGTTGCATTTCCTTATGGGGATGGGAGGTGGGATGGGAACATCCAGTGATGTTAAATACCAGTGGATCCTGGTTGCATATCCTTGTTTTAGAACAAAGTATGCCTAATTTTTATTAATCCCTCAATGACTTGTTTCATCCTTGTGTTGAGCCTGAACTAACAGGATACTGGCATTAATCTTATCCCTAACATTTAGACACTGAATTTGTGAAGGGCAGGGATAGATAGACCATGGTAAAACTGAGAGAGGCCCTCTTCCTTGGTGGCCCTAGCCTCATAAAGAGTTTTTTTCTTTATGTCTTCCCCTTCCTCAAGTAATCAGTGTCCTCATGGTTTCTCTGACCTTAGGAAAGAATAATTCACACTTTGGCATGAATGATTGGTAATAGTGTTAACTCTGATAGGGGAATTCAGTATCTAAGACTTGCAATGTTAGAAGTAGAAGGGACCTTAGAAAATAGGACATAGATTGTTAAAGCAAGAGGAGACCTTAGAACACAGGGTTCCAGGCCTTTGAACTGTGAGAGATCTTAGAACATGTGATATCAGACCCTGAAAGGGCTTTGAGAACCCAACTAATTCTACCCTATCATTTTATAGGTGAGAATATTAAGACCCAGAAGTCATAGTGAATTAATGATAGAACTACAACTGGAGCTCAAATTTCTTGACCAAGTCTAGAGTTGTTCGTTCTATACCAGGACTTTTTCTATTTGTGATCTCCTTCAGTACTTCTTAAAGTATGACCCCATATGGGGTTGAGACCCACAATTTAATAAGTGCTGCATCATAGTCCCTTTCCAGAAGTGGATTAACTCAATGTCAAGTCTTGGCTATATTTGGAGATTGAAACACCCTTCACCTCACCCCCTGTACCCTCCAAAACAACAAATTGATGCGTATTTTAAAAATATTTGTTGTCTGTCCAGTGAAAACCACCAGATCAGGGAACATCTGTTTGAGGCCATGCAATGCCCAATTCAGATGGCTACATAATTGAGAATATCACTTGTGTGCAAAGGACTGTTTAAAAGCTTGCCCAAAGAATAAGTGGTTTCCCAGCTGTGTGTAGCCATAAGTAAGGGAGGCAAGAGTGTGGAATAGAATGAGCATCAGATCTGGAGTTGGAGGACTTTGGTGCCCATCTTGGCTCTGATATACTGGGAATGGGATTTGGAAGAGCTAACAACACTTAGGGCTCTAAGTGGTTGCTTTGCCCCATCAGAATAGGCTGTCTAGTGACACTGGGAAAGTCCCTTCCTTCTTTGGGCTTCTGTTTATTCCTCTGTAAAATGAAGGGGTTGGACTGGTTGAATGCTAAGGTCATTCCAATAGTGACTCCTATAGGTTCAACTTTTGTTTGTTGCCTCCTTGTTCACTGCTGTGAAAGGGAAGCACGCTTTATTTTCCCCCGTTGTGACCAGTGGACAGGCAGGTCCATTGCAAGCCCAAGCTGTGCCTGGCTTTTCATTTCACTTGTTTTTGAATGGACTTTATCTGCTTAGACCCTGGATGGCTTTCATTATCTCATGCAAATATTGAATGCTCACAGTGAAATTGCATTATGGCTGTTCCCAATTTGTTTTCCCACATAGATGGCTCATTTTTCAAAGTCCTGGACTGAGGCATCAAGACATGTCCCCTTTGTGCCTATGGAGTGGCTTCATGCAAATGACATTCAGAACTCAGTCTCCTGGGAAATGGGAGAGAAAAACAGCTGGAGGAGGGGAGAAGGAAAGGGGAAGAAATCAAGGGAAAAGGAGACAAAAAGGAGGGAGGGGAGAAGAAGGGAGGAAGTAGAGGGAGAAAAAGAAATTGGATTTTTTAATTTATATCAGTCTTCAGTGGAAAGACTTTGAGACTTGAAAGGAAGATGGATTTTAATAGTTACATGCCTTCCCCTCTGGCCTCAGTTTCCACCTCTCTGAAATGAGGAGATTGAATGAGATGATCCGTACGATGTCATCGAGCTCCAACATTCTGTGATTTCGTCCTTTGCTGCCAAGGTTACTCTTTCTTGTCCTGGCATTCACAGGCCTTCAAATACGTTTTCCCCAAATCCTATTTGTCACTTTGGCACAGACTCAGAATCACCTGCCAAATCTAATCCTGGTGTCCTTCGATGGTCAAAACATAAATATTAATATCAGTACCTCCTCCAAAGAAACATTTGTCAAAGGTGACAAAAGCTACAGTCATTGATTCATTCAAAGAAATCAATCAATAAGCATTTATTAAGTGCCTACTATGTGCCAGGCACCGTGCTGAATGCTGGAGGTATGAAAAGAGACGAAAGACAATCTCTGCTTTGAGTTGCTCACAATCTAATGGGGGAGAAGACAAATATATACAAACAAACTATATCGAAAATAATTAATGGTGGTAAGACATAAGAATGAGGAGGGATTGGAAAAGTTTCCTGTAGAAGATGGGATTTTAGTTGGGATTTAAAAGAAGCCAGTAGGTGGAAATGAGCAGGGAAAGCATTCTAGGCATCTAGGATAGAGAAAATGCATGGAGTGGAGGGATGAAATGTCCTGTTCATGGAACATCCAGCGTCACTAGGTTGAAGGAGACATGCTGGGGAATAAGGTCTAAGAAGACTGGAAAGGTAGGAAGGGGCTAGGTTATGAAGGGCTTTGAGTACCAGAGGATTTTGTGTTTGATCATGGAAGTGAAAGGGAGTCACTGGAGTCTATAGATTATGGGGGTGGGGTGGGATAGGACCAGACCTGAACTTCAGGAAAATCACTTCAGTGACCAAATGGAGGATGGATTGGAGTAGGGAGACTTGAGGCAGGCAGACCTACCAGCTGGCTATTGCAGTAGTCTAGCATGAGGTGATGATGGCCTACACAAGAGTGGTGGCAGTGTCAAAGGAGAGAAGGGGGCATATGCAAATGATACTGCAAAGGTGATATTAACAGGCCTTGGGAACAGGGTAGAGGTGAGGAATAGTGAGAAGCTGAGGATGACTGGTAGATTTTGAGCCTGAGAGACTGAGAAGATGGTGTTGCTCTCTGCAATAACAGGGAAAGTAAGAGTAGTGTGGAGTTTAGGGGCAAGGATAATGAGGTCAGTTCTGGAAATGCTGAGTTTAAGTTGTCCACTAGACATCCAGTTTGAGATATCTGAAAGGAAGTTGGAGGTTTGAGATTAGAGGTCAATCGAAAGGCTGGAGCAGGAGAAGTAGTTATGAGAATCACCAGTATAGAGACAGTAATTAAATCCATAGGAGCTGATGAGATCACTGTCACATCGATGGAGGGAGAAGAGAAGAGGATCCAGGACAGAACCCTGAGGGCCCACCTCTGGTTAGAAGGAATATTGTAATGTTTCCACCTCCACCAACTGAGTGAAGGTAAGTAAGAAAGCATAGCTGATTAGTGAGGCCAAAGGTAGAGGGACTCCAATCCAGGCCAAGGTGCCATCTCAGTCTCCACCCCTATGTGCTTTGGACAAATAGCCAATGCCAACAGAGCCAATTCTATGGAGAAAAGCAGTCATCTAGAGACCTCACTGTAGAGCTTCTAGATTAATTGTAGACCACTTCCCATTCTCTTGTTAGGACCAGAAAGATAATTTCACATAATGCATAGTATTACCTCAGTGGTCAAGACTTGAGCTATTAAAGCCTAGAGCTGTTAAATATTTGAGTGGAAGCAGAATGAACTACTCCTCCTCCACTCACCCAGCTTATGTTTAATGGGACTTGGGATCACATTCCATAAAGCCTACTGTATTTGTTCTGGTTGGAAAACGGGTGGTCTTTTATGTTTCAGATCCCATTACGTTTTCTCTAAATAGGCTAGATAGACTGGCTTCAGAGTGCACAGGCCAAGGTTGGAGAGGGGGCTCCAGTCTGAGTAAAAAGGGAGGGGTCAGGGCATACAAATATCCCCCTCCTGCATGACAGATATTAGCTAGAACTCATGGCAATCCTTTTTATGGCTCCCCAATTGATTCACTATCTCTCTCAGCATAGCGGCTTTTCTTAGCTTTTTCATCTCTATTCAAACCTCCCTCCACACTCTCAGCTAAAGACCTGACTTCATATTCCACTAACATAAAGTAGAGGGCTCTGCCTGAAAACTCCCTCTTCTCCTTTCCTCCTCATCTCAGCACTTGGATGTCTTCTTCCACTTGTCTCCTTCTCCACTCCCCTTTCACATACAGAGGTAGCCCCCTGCGTTGCCTAGGTAAACCCCTCTTATGGGCGCTCTTGATTTATTCTATCCTGAAGGTTCTCATTATATCACCCTACTGTCTTGCTAATAATCTTCCCTTTCTTGCCACTGGCTGCTTCACTGCTGCCCACCCAAACATCTCTGTCTTTCTGATTCTTAAAAAACCCTCACCATCCCTGATGGCTGTTGCCCTTTATCTCCTCCATTCCATGACTAATTCCCTGAGAAAGTTGTTCACTTCCTGTCCTTTCCCTCTTTTTTAAACCCTTGGCAGTCTGGTTTCCAATTGTATCAAAATAGTTCTCTCCAAAGTTAAACCAATGATTTCTTAATTGCCAAATGAAATGATTTTTTCTCAATCTTCATCCTTTTTGACCTTGACTATGGATCAATCACCCTCTTCTTGCAGGCACTCTCCTCTCTGGTTTCAGGGCACAAGTCTGTCCTGATTCTTCTACCTGTCTGACTTCTCTTTCTCAGCTTCCTTTGGTGGATCTTCTTTCAGGTCACATCAGCCAACTGGGTGTCCCACATACATGCCTCTGTCCTTGGCTCTCTTCTCAATCTATATTATCTCAATTATTGATCTTATCAGCTCCCCTGGGTTCATGATTATTTTTCAGATGTTTTACACAACCCTAACCTCTTTCCTGAAGTCCAGACTTGAATCTTCAACTACCTCTTGGACGTCTTGAGTTAAATGTCTAGGGGACATCCAATTTAACATCTCCCAGACTGAACTCATTCCCCCACCTCCCAATTCTTTCCTATTCTTATTGAGGGAACCATTGTCCTCTCTGTCCAGAAACCTAGGCTTGCAACGTAGATGTCATTCCCAACTCCTTCTTTGCACTTACCTTACATATCTAATTTTTACTAAGATCCGTTGTTTCTACCTTCACGTCATCTCTAATATTCAGCTCCTTCTCATCTCTGACACTGCCACCATCCTGGTTCAGGGCCTCATCCCTTCACACTTGGACTATTGCAATCGTCTTCTGCTAAGTCTCCCTGACTCAAGTCTTTCCCATCGCCAATGCATCCTCCATGTAGCTGCCAAAGTGATTTTCTTAAAAGTGTGGGTCTAGCTGCATCACTTCCCTATTTGGTAAACATCAGTGGCTTCTCATCACCTCCAGGATCAAATATAAAATCCGATGTTTGGCTTTTAAAGCTTGGTTGTGAAGCAACTTGGCTCCTTTCTACCTTCCTAGTCTTCTTATACTTTCACGTACTCTTCGATCCAGCAGTTTTGGCCTTGCTGTCCTTGGAACACATCTCTCAACTCTGCATTTTCAGAAATTTAATTCTCAACCCTCTCCTGCCTTGACTTCTCTTTGCCGTTGCTGATCTCTTCTGTCTAGGTTTTCATGGCACTGCTTTCTTCTACTTCTCTTGCTGTCTGATTATTCCTTCTCAGTATCCTTTACTAGATTGTTTTCCATATCACATCTGCTAATTATGGATGTCACTCAAGGCTCTGTTCTGGGTTTCCTTCTCTTCTCCCTCTATGCTATTTCACGTGATGATTTCATCAGCTGCCATGGATTCAATGAACATCTCTATGCTGATAATTCTTATGTACTTATATACTCCTACCTTTCTGCTAACTCCCAATTTCACATCACCAACAATTAGATATCTCAAATTGGATATTCTACAGACATCTTAAACTCAACATGTCCAAAACTGGACTCATTATTTCCCCCCTCAAAACCTCCTTTTTTCTTAGCTTCTCTGTTACTTTCAAGGGCACCACCATTCTCTGGGTAACCTTTCTCCACCTTCTCTTCCCCCAAATCCAATCTGTTGCTAAGGCTTGTTGATTTTACCATTGTAACATCTCTTATATAGGCCTCCTTTCCTCTGGCATTGCTACCACCCTCATCACCTCATGCCTGGACTATTGCAATTGCCTGCTGGTTGGTCTGCCTTCCACAAGTCTCTCCCCACTTTAGTCCATCCTCCACTCAGCTGGTAAATTAATTTTTCTGAAAATGTTACTCCCCTCCTTCCCCCAATTAACTCCACTGACTCCCTGTTACATCCGGGATCAAATATGAAATCCTTTGTTTGACTTTTAAAATCTTCCACAACATGGCCCTTTCCAACTTTTCCAGTTTTCCTATGCCTTAATGCTCTTCATTGCAATGCAACAATCTCCTTGCTTTTTTACCCATATAATACTCTATCTCCTCACTCACATAATTTTCACAAACTGTCCTCCATGCCTAGTCTCCCTCCTCATCTCTACCTCCTAGCATCCTTCAGGTCTTGAATGAAATTCCATCTTCTACAGGAAACCTTTCCCAATCCACTGTAATTCTAGTGCCTTTCTTCTGTTAATTATTTCCTATTTATGGTATGTATAGCTTGTCTGCAAAAAGTATTTGCATCTTGTCTCCTCCATTAGATTGTAAACTTCTTGAAGCAGGGATTGTTTTTTGTTAACATGCTATGAGCCACATAGTAGGAGCCTAATAATTATATTTTGGTTGTCTGATAGAATTCTCTTTATCTTGACTCCTCAAAACAGAGAATGGCCTCTTTTAATTAGTTAAAAAAATAGTGGGGGAGGCACTCCAGGGAAGACCCTTAGGGTTTCTGGCCAAAACAGAAAGAATTTCTATTTATGTTCACTCTGAGTCAATCAGGACCCAAATAATGACCAAGTGGGGCTTTGGCCTGGGATGTATTGTTGGCCAATCAATAAGAATACAAAGATGAAAGTAAAATGGTCCTTTCCCTCAAGAAGGTTACATTCTAGAAGCTCTGTGGGAAAATCAAAAGCAAAATGAAATGTAATTCGTGGAGTAGAATTTCTTTTTTTTTTTTTTGAGGGAAAATTAACAAAGTAGGGAAAAATCAAACAAAAAAAGGCTTAATACAAATATTTCATTGAAAAGTACAAAAAAAGCCATTCTTTTCAAACAGCTTCAACAGAAAAGAAAACCTAAGTCAGGGACAAATTTATATTTAAATCAACGGTAAACTTCTCATGCAAAATAAAGTTTAAAGAAGCAAGCAGCAAAAATGAAGGAAAAAAATGAATTCTGAGCAGCAGACTCTCTATGCAACAAAGAAATAAAGAGGACTTACCTCCCTCACAACTGTGTTAATTAAGGGAAGGTTTCCTATTGTGGCTTGCATAGAGAACATGCTCCTGTTAGTGTTATTAGATTGTAAGCTCCTTGAGGGCAGGGACTGCCTTTCCCCTTTCTTTGTATCCCCAGTGCCGAAGCTTAGTGCCCAGCACATAACAGGTGCTTAATAAATGTTGACTATTTGCTGTAAATGCAGGAAGTAAGATGAAGAGAACTCGGGGATACCCCTGAGAAAGAATATGATGAAAGGCTCTCTCACACAAAACACCTCATCTACTAGTCTAGAGGAAATATCTCTGCTAGTTTCTTGATAATCTCTCCTTGCTATTTATTTCTCCTGCTTGTCACCCTGGTTCTGCTAGAGAGAATTGTGGCCTCATTGCACACCTGGATTATGACTTCCATCCTAGGAGTGAGGTGATTCATACTTTCCAACCCCAGCAATGAGGATTTTGCTTTTCTCCAGAACCTGCCTAGTTTTCCAACCTCGAACACTGTGGTTTTCATAAAACACAAGGGAAAGGTCAACATCTGCTAATTTCTTTTGCACAGAGAGCCATCTATGTAAACATAATAGAAGTAACAGAGTGGAGAAAGGGCTGCCTGGTATACCAGCTTCTATATTCCACCAGCCATAGAAGACACTTCTGGTTACTGGAGCAAGGCAGACTTCCTCTGCTCCATCCCCTTCATGGGAAGTAGGGTAGAATGAACATGAAGGTCTAGTTCAGTTAAAGGAAAAGTGAACTTCCCAACTGTGAGGCAGGGAAGGAAAGATGGAGTTATCTCCCTCCAATCATCCCTTAGTCTGAAACTTCCCTAGGCACTGAATCGACCCTGCCTCCTCTTTTAGGAGTGGTAACTCTAAAGAGGAACTTTCAGAGTCTATGTTGGGAAGAGCAGATGAATGTAAATATTTGACCCTCGAGAGTCTACATGATGTGAAGACAGAGGATGACACCAGCTATCTATCTCTTGACCTTGCTTTCTCTTCCCTTCTTCCTCAAGACTCTTATAAAGCATTTCCAATGCCCTCAATTCCATGATGGAAATGACTGGTGGAAGTTTTGGAAAAAAATTTCCATCTCCATGGTGACTCTGAAATAGGGTTACATGTATTTACATGTCTATGTACATATATGCCCATATAAGTGTACATATATGTACACATATATATCCATGTCACCATGGAGATTGAAATGTTTTCCAAGGATAGCAGCAAAATAGCAAACAAAAATGTTTTCCTAAAATAGCAGGACTTATTTTGGATATATGTTTATATGTCTCAAATAAGTACAAGGCAATTTTGATGGGGATGACACTGGCAGCGAGGGGTCAAGGAAGGCCTCATGAAGGGGGTAGTTTGTGAGCTGAGTTTTGAAGGAAATTTGGGATTTCAAAAGTACTAATTAATTTCTCTAAGGATCAGCTGTGTGTGTGTTCCTGTGCATGTGTGCACACACACGTGCATGAAGGCATGTTCATACACAAACACACAAGTAAACGTGTGCAAAGTTTTTCAAAACAGACAATTTGGCTACTTGGTCATTTAATGCAGACAGATGATATGACCTCCCTGGCTAACTCATGTGTGATTTAGACTGTGCTTAGTGGGCCTTCTTCCGAGGTATCATACTTACTAATTTAAGTTATCTAAAGGAGTGACTTTCTCCCCCCTAGGAAAATTATATGTGCCTTAGTTGGCAACCCAGGATAAAATCCACCTCAATGATCCCCTCTCACCTCCCAGAGGATGTGTTTTCCCAGCTTTTATGACATCATTTAGTATACATACTATCCCCCAGTATAATGTAAGCCCCTTGAATGCAGGAATTCTTTCACTCTTGTCTGTATTTCTTATACCTAGCACAGGGCCTGGAACATAGCAGGCTCTTGATAAATGATTGTTGATGGATTCAAGCACCAAGGTGGCATGGTGGATGGAGTGCTGGAGCTGGAGTCGGGAAAGCCTGAGTTCAATAGGATTTGAATCCTGTGCCAGACACAAGCTGTGAGACCCTGGGCAGCTCACTTAGCCACTCTTAGCCTCACTTTTGTTCCATGTCACATGTCAGTCCCCCATTTAATAAACTCCAGTGTCTCTCTATCAGTTCCAGGCTCAAATATTAAAGCTTTTAAAGCTCTCCACAACCTGGACCCTTCCTACCTTTCTAAACTTTATACACCTTAATCCCCTCCGTGTATTTTGTGATCCAGTGACACTGGCCTCTGTGTTCTTCCTCACACACGACTCAGCATTTTCCCTTACTGGCCTCTCTAGGCCTGCAAGTCTCTCCCTCATTCTCTCTCCCTCTCCTTCCTTCCTTCCCCCTCCTCCTCCTTGCTTTCTGTCCCCCCCCTCTGTCCTTTCCTCCTCTCCTCTTCCTGTCCCTTCCCCTCTGTTTCCCTCCCTCTCCCCCTGTGCCTTGCCTTTGTCTCTCCCTCTACCTCCTCCTTCCCTCTTTCTTTCCCCCTCTCTCCCTTTCTTTCTCTCTCTCTGTTTTTCTCCCTTCTTCTCTCTCCTTCCCCCTTCCTCTTCTTCTCTTTCCATCCCGTCCTCTGTCCCCTTCCTTTGCCCCTCCTTCTGTCTTCCTCTCCCTCTCTGTCTCCCCTTTGTCTTCCCCTCTGTCTCTTTCTTTCCCCCTCTCTTTCCCTCTCTCCCTGTCTCTCTTCCTTTCTCTCCCCCCCCCCACTTTTTTTTTTGCCTCTCTTTATATCCCTAGCACTTGGCATGAGATCCCGTACATAGTAGGTACTTAATACATGCTGTTTGATTGATTCCTCTCCAATACCCTCTTTCTTATCTTGGTTTGCAGGCCCTTTTCACACACAACCAGAAGACGGAGACTCTCGGCCCTTCCCTCAGAGGGGATGCTCGTTTCTGCCTTTCTTCTGAATTATAAT
Source organism: Pseudochirops corinnae (assembly GCA_028646515.1). Classification (NCBI taxonomy): domain Eukaryota; kingdom Metazoa; phylum Chordata; class Mammalia; order Diprotodontia; family Pseudocheiridae; genus Pseudochirops; species Pseudochirops corinnae. Next base: position 184,944,779 of record CM053585.1, on the reverse strand, counting down.
TTTTTTCTTTGGGTGGTTAAAGAAGCGAAGACACTTCCAAAGTAAGTCTTCCCACTTGCAATATAATTTGTTCATTGATTGTCCGTCAGGATTAGACAATGAACACCAAGTACAACTGCTTAACCTGAAGGGACCTGGAAGCTTTCCAGCTGTGTGGAAGCATAGATCAGGTGTCAGAATCTGATTACATGCTGCTGTCTGAATAGAACAGTAGGGCTTTGCAAGACAAGGAGAAAGAGTGTTAAATGGGGCTGGAGATAGGGATCTCTGGATTCAGAGGAAATAGCATGTTAGTGTAAGAGTCTTTTGGGATTCCTTTGTCTAACTGACTCCATTTTACAGAGAAGGAAATGACAAGTCCAAGGTCACATAGTTACTAAGTAAAAGAACTGAGATTCAAAGCCAAGTCTTGTGACTCCACCTTCTGTGTTCTTTTCACTGCTGTGTTGATTGATGTGTCCTTTAGATAAGAATTAAGATAGTCATTGAGGTGGCTTGTGTAGTGGAAAGAACATTGGATGGACTATCTGGAACCCGGTTTTGAGTCTTGGTTTTGCTTCTAGTTTTCTATATGACCTTGGATGAATGTCTTCCCTTCTCTGGACTTCAGGTTTCCCCAACTGTAAAATAAGGGGTTTGGATAAGATAGTCTCTGAGGTGCAGCAGATAGAGCATTGGGCTTGGAGTCAGGGAGACCTGAGTTCAAGTCCAACCTCAGAAACATAGTAGCTGTGTGACCTTGGGTAAGTCCCATAACCTTGCTTTGCCTCCGTTTCCTCGGCTGTAAAATGGAGACAATAAAAACATGTACCCTGCGGAGATGTTGTGAGGCTCTAATGAGATACTGTTTGTAAAGTGCTGAGCATAGTTCTTGGCACATGGTGCGCATTTAATAGAGGCTTGCTATTCCTTTCCAGCTCTGGCATTCTCTCTTCTAATTAGCTCATTGCGTCCCTAGTTATGTCGCTCATAAACCCTATATTGAATTGCAGAGAGGTACCAGATAGAGAAGTGGCATTGTCAGAAATTAGGTCCTGCCCTCCAAGAGTTTGCACTATCGTTGAGGAGATGATAGAAATATAATATTTCAGGGGCATCAAAGTGTGAACAAGATGCTTTAATAATTCAGAGTGGAAAGGGGGGGAGGGAGAGATGAAGGAGGGGGAAAGAGAACAGTGGAACTGGACCAAAGGGCTCTGCTGCTAAGACTAGCGATAACACTTCTATTGCCTTTATCTGACTTACGTCGCCTGACCAGCCTCATCTATTCTGCATAGTGGCCAAAGTGACCACCCTGCTTTCCCTACACATATCCCCGCATTTCACCTCTTGGCTTTTCTTTCTTTCTTTCTTTCATTTTTTTTATTGCTAGCTTTCCCCATGGAAAGCTCACTTTTGCCATGTCTCTTTAGGTGTCTTCGAGGCTCGAGACTTGAGTGCCACCTCCTACATGAAAACTTTCCTGTTTTCTACATCTCCCTCCCCCCCCCCCCCCCATTAGTGCTCTCCCCTTTCATGTCCTTTGCGTTTATTTACCTGGTACTTTGAGTTACACTAGTAGAATGGAAGCTCCTCCAAGGCAGCAGTTAGCTTTCATTGTTGTCTTGGCAACCCTAGTGCCGAGCTGCGTTCTAAATGTAGAATGTATTATGATTAACTATAGGTATTACAATTTAATATGCCACGCCTTCTAAATGTAGAAGGCATTGTTTATTAAATGCTTATTGAATTAAATGGATTGACCTTGGGCAAGTCATTGAATCTCCCTGGGCCTCAGTTTCCACCTCTGTAAAATAAGGGTGCTGGCCTACACGATCTCTAGGGCCCCACCCGGTTCTAAATCCTATGATTCTATCCTTGTGGTTGAGGTAGCATTTGAGCAGGACTCTGGAAGTTGGACTGAATTTCAACAGGTGGGGCAGACACCCCAGCCTTGGAAAGGGGGGAGGGTGGATGGTAAACAAAAAATCAGAAGTAAATAGCCTGGATCCCCGAGAATGCCTGTTTGGCAGGGGAGTTGCTTTGCCTTGCTTTGTACCCTCAGTGATTAGCGCAGTGCCTGGCACAGAGGTGACACCTAAACACCTAATAAATGCATGTTCACCATCTGTAAGTGCGGTTTGACATACTAAAATGGGCAATTGGGGGGGTATTCCTGACACAGGAGTGAGAACAGAAAGGGCCCCGGGGGTGGTGTAGTGGAAAGAGCACCAGATTTGGAATCAGAAGTCAGGGGTCTTTATGTGACCGTGGGCAGGTCCCTTTCCCTCTCTGGGCCTTAATTCTGTCTTTTGCCAAAAGATAGAGTTGGAATAGCTGTTCTCCAAGGTCCTTTTGAACTCCAAATCCTATGATCTCTTAACCATGCTTCAGGGCTGCTAATAAATGAGACTAAAGAATGTCTGAAGTGTTAATGGCCAGTAATAACCAAGAGATCCTATAGCCCTCACGGAGTGGAGATAGCAAAGGCCCAAGGCGGGAATGTGTGGGGAGAAAAAGCCTTAATATGGTTATAAATTAAACTGAAGGTGAGATGGGGGTGGGGAAGCCACAGAAAATCATGGCTTCAAAGGGTGTACAACATTGCCAATTTGTTCTGCTTTCTGCTTCTTGAAGGCTCTAAATTGGAGGAAGAGGGAGGGAGGAACCCAAGAGAGGCAGGCAAGAAGGAAGGACGACAGCTGGTCACAGGAAGCAGAGTCGTGTCATGGAAGGACCGCTAGGCTGGGAGTCCAGAGGTCTGGCTTCTAGCCTTGGTCCCGGGCTCTATGACTGAGTTGTCATGTGACTGTAAAGTAGTCAAATCAGATCATTTGAAGTAATAGATGTAAAGCACTTGGCAAACTTCAGATGATTCTATAAATGCTGGCTATTACTATGAGTCGTTTCTCTCTAGGCCTCGGTTTCCTCATCTGTAAGTATGCAATGAACAGACTCTAGAACCGGCTTCCCCCTTCCCCTGGGCCAGTGCAGACCCCTGCTGTGTGTAAAATGAGGGTGTTTGGTTAGATAGTCTTTAGTAAGCCTAATGCTTAATAAGGAACCAAGTCCCTAATTCCTCTCAGCCTTGATTTTCCCATCTGTAAAACAGGGATGGGCAACTAGGCAGTGTAGTAGACAGAGTGCCAGACTTGGAGTCAGGAAAACTCACCTTTGTGAGTTCAAATCCAGCCTTAGACGTTTAACTCTGTGACCCTGGGCAGGTCACTTAATCCTGTTTGCCTCAGTTTCCTCATCTGTAAAGTGAGCTGGAGAAGGCAATGGCAAACCACTCCAGTATCTTTGCCAAGAAAACCCAAATGGGGTCTTTCCAGTTGGCCATGACTGAAAACAACTGAACAACAACGATGAAAATCAGAAAAATAGCATTTGTACCATCTCCCTCACAGGGTTATAGAATGAAGACTTATCGGTCATCAGGCATCCTAACTAATCAATAAACATGTATTAAACGCCTACTGTGTGCTAGACACAAAGACAAAAGTGAAACAGTCCCTGTCTGTGAGCAGCCTGTGTCCCAAAAGGGAGGCGACATGTGCAAGGCTAAGTACAAAGGAGGTGATTTCAAGGAGGGGTCGCTAGCCACTGGGAAGGTCAGGAGAAGCCTGGTGCTTGAGGTTGCTGTTGTTGTGTCTGTCCTTTGTTCTCGAAGAGGACCATGACACCAGGGAATGATGCCATGGCTTGCAGCTGACTTTGGTTTGAGTGAGGCAGGGCTGTGCAAGGTCACCAGCCTCACTTTCTCCTCCAGAGCCATCTGGATCCAGTGGCCTGATATTCATCAGGATGACTGGAGATGGCCCAGGAAGCACTGGGAAACCCTGGCCCTTTTAGGCTAAAGCCTTTTCAGGTACTTACTTAGAGGGAGGTGACGCCCCTTCAGTGACTATGACTCTTTAAGAAGTGAATCAAGGGCTGGCTCCTTTAGTTAGAAAAAAGAAAAAAAAATCAAGCTGGGAGAGGAAGACTCTCAGGCTTACTGTTACGAAGAGAAAGTTACCATTGACATTCACTCTAAGCCCTCAGGCCCCAAAATGCAGCCATTAAATGGAGCTTGGGCAGGGACCTGTTGTGGTCTCATCTGTGAGCTTCAGAGTTCAGAGTGAACTGGGTTTTGTGAAGGAAGGAAAGAAGGAAGGGAGGAAAGAAGGAATTTAGTTAATAAACCCCAAGTTAAGTGAGCCAACAAAATTTGCCTTCCTTTGGAGAGGAGAGGGAGAGGGAGAGGATGAGTTGGGTTACCCAACTAGCTGGGTCTCCATTCAAGCAGCTTGGTCTAGTCACAGGTTATGTTTGTCCTTCATTTTCAAAATCCTTCTGGAGCTCCTCCATGGCTTGCAACCAGTTTATATTTTTCTTGGAACCTTTTGCTGCAAGAGTTCTGACTTCATTATCTTCCTTCCATTCCATGCTTTGATCCTTTTTGTCCCCCAAAAAGGATTCTGTGGTCTGTTTGTGCTTCCTCTGCTTTCTCATATTGCCAGCCAATTACTTGACTTTTGAGCTCTTTGCCATGGTAGAACTCTGCTTCCAGATTGCAGAGAGTTTTGTCCCAAATTGCTGGGGTTTTCACAGCTGCTGAAGCTATTAGGAGGACACCCTCTCCACAGCCCCCACAAGCTCTGGCGCACTGGCCACATCCCAGGACCACTACCCAAGACCACATTCTGGATCCAAGCAGGTTAAAGCAAAAGCAATTACCGTCTGAATGGTCGCTTGGTCCCCCTACAATCTGCAGGCCAGGAGCTCCTGAGGCAGCCACATAGCAGCAGCTGCACAGCCACCATTCCTCAGCTGCTTCTTGCCCCAGGGGCGGAGACTGGACCTTGCTCTTGGGTGGGGGTTGTTCCCACAGAGTTCCTTACTAACCTTTTATTTTGTCTTTGGTGTTTATGGGTTGAGAAGTCTGGAAACTGCCACAGCTGTTGGTGATTCACTCTCCTGAAGTCTGCTCATGCCACTGCTGGTTGGGCCGCCCTGGGGCTGGAACCTTGGGGGTCTGTGCTTGGCTCCCAGCTCAGTGCAATAGCCCCTTCCTTCTGGCCTGCCAAGCTGCCTTCAGCGGGAGATTTGTTTCTTTCTCTCACTTTGTGGGTTCTGTAGCTCTAAAATTTGTTTAGAGTCATTTTTTACATGTATTGGCGGTGGTGGGTGGGGGAGCCACATGGAGGTCCTGTTTTTACTCTGCCATCTTGTCTCCACCTCATTTTGTCCTTTGTTTTTGAAGAGGACCATGGCATCAGAAAATGATGACATGATTTTCAGTTGACTTTGAATGATGGAGGGTTGTGCAAGGTCACCAGCCTTTCTCTTCCAGAGCCATCTGAGTGCTTGTGGTAATACTTGTCTAGAAGCTAAGAATTCTGAGGCAGAGGAAGAGGGAGTGCATTCTAGGCAGGGCAGACAGCCCATACAAAGGCAAAGAGGATGTGATGGAGTGTCATCTGTGAGGAGGAACAGGAAGAAGGACAGTTTGGTTTAGCCATAAAATGTCAGAAAGTGAGCAAAGTATGATAAGTTTAGAAAGGATCCAGGTTGGAAAGAAATATAAGGGCCAAATGATGACATGATGACAAAATAATCAGAGCAGTGGGGAAAAGCTCAAATTGGACTAGATTTATCATAGTAATTTAGTGAAATTTATTTTAAAAAACAAACTCCACCCCACGAGAGGAACTGGGATTGATTGGCTCCTAGCACCCCAGCAGGAAAGTTTAGTCTATGGCCTCAAGTGTGAGCTATTTACTTGAAGGAGACTACTTCATGTGCAGGATCTCAGACATGTTCTCAAATGACCAGAGCAATCCAGGATAGAATTATGGTGAGAGCACGGTCTCTGGAAACAACTGAACAACAATTTTTTTGGGTAAATTTTTGTGTCTTAGGCTACAGTCCCATTAACCCACCCTAGTTAGTTTTTTGTTCTAGAGACCTTCTACTCTAACCCTTTGGAAGTGACTTGTGCAAGGCCACACAACTAGTGATTAGGAGAACTAGGATTTCAATTTCAGTTCTTACTCAAAATACAGTGCTCTTTTTACGAAGCCAGGCCAACTCTCTGTCAGGGTAAGAGGAATTCCCAGGTGATTTACTTTAATCTGCTCCAAGTTCTCTGTAGCATCATAAGACCCAGGTTTGAATAACCATTTGGCCTTTTACTAGCCATGGATCATAATCAGTTCCATGCCCCCTCTCTGAACTTCCATCTCTTCTCCTGAAGAAATGGGACTGATAATGTGTCTTTCCTAGGGCTGACTTAAGGAAAGCACACTGTAAATGAAGAGCACTAAAGAAAGGCAGGCATTCTTATTCTTTTTTTTTTTTTTTTTTTGCTTTTTGGAGGATGAAGGCAGGGCAAGTGGGGTTAAGTGACTTGCTCAAGGTCACACAGCTAGTAAGTGTTAAGTGTCTGAGGCCAGATTTGAACTCAGGTCTTCCTGACTCCAGACCCAGTGCCCTATTCACTGCGCCACCTAGCCACCCTGTCATTCTTATTCTTGATGGGGAATTCTGTTAATCTCCACTTCAAGCGTGGCCAGCGCCAGGATAGAAAAGAAGTCTTGCTTTTACTCAGAGCCTGTAGAGAAAGTTGATGTCTTGATGCTGAGGAAAGCTGGATTATGGAGAATGAGGCACAAAGCATGCCAAACCCAAATGACCCCTCTTTCTAACCACCAATGCCTCAGAATAACTTGGTAAGGAGCCATGAAGAATGGGCAGGCTCAATGAGGTCTCCTTTACAAATTCTTCTTAGTAGCCTTGGAAGGCAAGGAATATAAGTATTCTTTTAAAAGTTGCTATTTCGCACAGAAGGGAACTGAGACTCAACGGTTAAGGGCAGGCAGTGGCATAGAGTGGAAGGCATGCTGGATTTGGCAGTAGAGGACTTCTAAGTGATTTAACCTCTCTAGGCCTCAATTTTCTCACTTGTGAAATGAAAGGGTAGGAGTAGGTGGCCCCTTTCACACCTGAAGCTAGGATCCTAGAATCTCAAGTGACTTGTTATACCCATGGTAACTAGCAGAGCTGAGAAGTGGTCTCAGCCCTTTAAGAGACTGAGGCCCAGGGAAATGAAGGCCCAGTGGTCTGGGGTTCTATTGCCCTAGGCTGCCAGTGACCTCACTTTTCTCCCTCTCCTGACACACTCTAATTCAATTCCCAGAGCCTCCTAGAAGTTGGCTGCCTCATGGAACCCTCCACTCCGGGAGCTAAAGTTCTTTGTTCTCAAGTTCACCTGGAGGAGAAACCAGGACTGCCCCAGATGTGGCGGCTGCTGACTTCAGCATATCAGCAATGGCTGCCCCCAAATGGATTCTGAGGACAACTGGAAGAGCAATTATTGCTGCTGACTTTAGGGACAGACATTTTAATGACTTTGTCAGCTGGGATTTGAGTCCAGGAAGGATCCAAAGTGCATCTTTCAGGGTTGGAATTTCAGACAGAGTGACAGGTGAGAATGAGTGTCCGGGGCTGATGTGACTTGGGTGCTAGTACCACTTAGTGAATGTTTGGGCCGAATGACTGCAATCTGCCACAACAAGATGGATATTTGGGCTTTCAGCTTGAGAAGGAGAGGGGGGAGGGGGAAAGATAAGAGAGCTAAAACCAGCAAACCTACCGCCATGTTCTCTCAACGAGACAGTGTGATTTATTGAAGGCCACACAACTAAAAGTCAAACCAGTGTATGACCCTTTCCCTTATAAGAAATCCATGAAAAGTGTTGGGCACATTAGAAAGAAGAGAGTATAAGCAGAGAGACCAAATTTATATTATATAAAGAAACTATATTCAAAGACACTTGGTTTTTAAAGGGCCAGTTATTACTTCCTTGTCAAAAACTAATGATAAGGAGGCGGCTAGGTGGTACACTGAATAGAGTACTGGCCCTGGAGTCAGGAGGACCTGAGTTCAAATCCAGCCTCAGACACTTAACACAAAACTGGCTGGGTGACCTTGGGCAAGTCACTTAACTCCAATTGCTCCTCCACCTCCCCCAAAAAACCAAAAACAAGCAAACCAAAAAACCAATGACAAAATTCTCTTGGGGAGGTTAGAGAAAAGCAGTTGGGCGATATTGACTATGATGTTAATAGTTGACACATATAGCACTTCAAGGTTTGCCAAGGGCTTTATATGTATGTGCTATCAGTTGACTTTCACAACAGCCCTATGAAGTAGGTGTTATGCTCCTCATTTTTTAGATGAAGAAACTGAGACTCAGTGAGGTTAAGTAGTTGACTCAGGGTCATATAGCTTGTAAGTATTTGAGGCAAGATTTGAACTCAGGTCTCCTCAACTCCAAATTTTGTACTCTATGTGCTGTGGCACACTTTTCATAGATCTAGGACCTAGTGGTCATTTAGTGCAGTCCTTTTGTTTTAACAGATGAAAAAACTCGAACCCAGGGAAGAGAAGGGGATTAACTAAGGTCACACAGCTAGCATCAGAGAGAATTCAACCACTCTTTACCTTTAGCCTTTCAATTTGGGTTCCTGGACTTCAGGTGCTCATATAGACAAAGCTCTCTGTGGCATTGTAAAGTAGTAGAAGAGTATCAGAGTTAGTCAGGAGACCAGAGTTCAAGCCTAGATTCTTCTCTTTACTAGTTATGGAGCTCTGGACAAATCAGTGCTCTGAATGTGTTCATTTGTAAAATGAGCATCATAATATAACTCTACAGTTCCTGCACAGGATAGGTGCCTAATAAATTTTAGCCAAATTAATGCTTTGAAATTTGTAATGCACTATATCGATGTGAGCCACTTTTGAAGTTGAGAGAAAGATCATTTGATGTAAGGGAAGAACCCTGGATTTGGAGTCAGGGGTCCTGGGTTTGATTCCCACCTCCACAACTTATCTAGCTAAGTGTTTATCCTTGAGAAATATACTTAGTCTGTCTTGGACTTCATTTTTCTTAAACTATAAATGAAAGGGGAGGGGATGGTGTTATTAGATTAAATGATCTCTAAGAAGCCTCCCTTTTCTAGACGCTATGAATTATACAGCTCTTCCTGGTTGGCCTGTGTGTATTGGAGGACTGAACAGGTTTGAAGCTAAGGTTTCACTGTATTCTTGTATTAGAAGGTCTTTCTTTAATGCTAGCTTCCACTGGGGTGTTTTTATCATAATTTCTAATGTCCTGGAGACAAGATACATGCTCTGTTGATTATTTTCAAGTTTTAATTTTGAATTCAGATCAGAAAATATTTATTAAATACCTACAATTTACAAGGCCCTGTGTTTGATACTGGAGATACAGGGAGAAAAAACTTTGACTCCTTCCCCAAAAGAGCATGTATTCTACCCAGGGATAAGAGCCTGGCAGCAGAAAGGACTTTCTGCTCAGATAATTATCATATAAGATGGCAGGGAAAGCAAAGGTCCAGGCAGGATGCTCTAGGAATATCTGAAAAATAAAAAAGGAGAAACATTTTTTTTTTAGCTGTGATAATCAGAGAAGGTGATTTAGAGGAGGTGCCACTTGAGCTGATGCATGAATGAAGATGAGGGATTCTTAACCATTTTGTGTCCTGGACCCATTTGGCAGTCTGGTGATGCCTATGGATACCATCTCAGAGTAATGTTTTTACATGCATAAAATGAAATACATAGAATTATAAAGGAAACCAAGTTTATCGAAATACAAAAAATCTATGGACCCAGGTCAAGAACACTTGATCTACAGTTATGATAGACTTAGATCTCTTCTCAGGAATGCAAAGATCTAAGACAATTCCAAAAGGCTTATGATAGAAAATGGTATCTACATCCAAAGAAAGAACTTGGAGTCTGAATGCAGATCAAAGCAGACTATTTTTACTGTTTTTTGTATAGTTTGTTCCTTTTGTTCTGTTTCTTCTTTCACAACATGACTAATATGGAAATATGTTTTATATGATTGCACATATATAATCTATATCAAATTGCTTACTGTCTTAAGGAGAAGGGAGGGGAGAGACGGAAGGAGAAAAAATTGGAACTTGAAATCTTTTTTAAAAAAATGAATGTGAAAAATTGTCTTTACATGTAATTGGAAACAATAAAATGCTATTTAAAAATGAAGAAAAAAATCTAAAAAAAAAAGAGAATACTTGAACTAAAGACAGAAGGAAAATGTACGATCCTGCTATGGGAAGATTGGAGTGGTGTACCTAGTAATCCAGTTTGGAAAGAACGTAGAGTGTGTGAAAGGAATAATGTGAAATAAACCTGGAAGGGTAGGTTGGAATCAGACTGGAGAGGGCATTAAGTGGCAAGTTGAGTTTATATGTTATGTAAGAGGCAACAGGAAGTTATCAAAGGTGGCTTTTGAGCAGAGGAGCGGCATGGTCAATCCCCTGTACCTTAGGGAATTTATCTTATATGTTAGGCAAGAGGGACCCCAGAGAGAGAGAGAGACCAGTTAGGAGATCATTGCATTAGCAGTGAAAAGGCCCTAAACTAGGCTACCATTGTACAAAATAGATGTGAGGTGCTATAGGATAAAGAGGACTTGGCAGCTTGAAGAGAAAGAAGGCAAGAGGCATGGCCTACTGGTCTCTGGGAATGGTGAGTGCCCAGAGGAAGGATGTCACTACTTCCTAGTGAAGTAAGAAGGGAGAGAGTAAAAGAAAGATCTCTTCTCAGAGACAACATGATCTGTAATGCCGATATTAGGCTCAGGTATCCAATTTGCTTTACTCTCCATAGCAAATCCTAAGTAAAGGTCTAATTTCAGGATGTGACCAGGAATATGTTTCTCCTCCATTGCAGGTAGGATGCTCCTTTCACTTAAGTGGCAGATATTTCTAGTACTTTTCCATTTGCATGGAAAATGTCAAATTATAATGTATCATTTTCATTTCCCCATGCTAACAACCCTTTCTCACAGTCATTAGCAGGAAAGCTCATCTCAGAAGTAATTTCCTGATCATCACATTTTTGAATATATATTTTTTTAATTTGCTACCCCTGCTGGTATGCCAGTTGGAGTCTGTGCTAATCCACTAGAGATTTCTCTGTTATTTCTCAGAGATTGATACAAGTCAGATCTAAGACAACCTTTTATGTCTGCTTTGGTTTGGGGGCAGTGCATAGAAGGATGGAAGCATAGATCTGGAAGAGACTTCTGGGTAATCAACTCCAATAAACCCAGCAGATATTGACTTTAAGGTTGAAAGAGATTGTCACCAAAATAGTCTGATGTAATGTTTCATCCTGCTTTTCTCAGTGTGAAGCAGTAGGAAGGGAGTCAGGTGTCCTTGGGCAGCTTACTTGGCCTCTTTGAAACTCAGTTTCCCCATCTCTAAAATGGGGATAAAATATTAGCACCCCCATCCTGACAGAGTTGTTGTGAGTTAAACCTTTATAAATTGTAAAGTCATTGGAAATATGAGTTGTTGTTACTCAGTCCTTGGTGGGAGATGGGGAGGAGTGAAAGTCATAGAATTAAGAGACTTGGGTTGGAATCTTAGCCCTGATGTTTGCTATGTAACCATTGGCAAATCACGGATCAGCTTAATCTCAATTTCCTCATCTGTCTCATGGGGCCAATACCTGCAATACTTATTTGCCTTAGAGGGTGGTTGTGGGGAAACATATTTGATAAACTTTAAAGTACTCTAATGATATAAGGCTTTTTGGTTTTGTCCACACCTGTACTTTTACTGGCATGCTAATACTGTGAGCCCCTTGGGAGTGGGGCTGTTTGCTTGCGTCTGCTTGGTACATAGAATGGTACCTGACACATAGTAAGTTGTCCATAAAAAATGTTGATTAATTGTTGATTAATAATAATAAAAGTAATGATAGACAACTAATATTTACATAGTACTTTAAGGTTTACAAAGCATTTTACATATATTATCTGATTTTTAGAAGAAGCCCTAGAAACAAGGGCTATTATTATTTCCATTTTACTGATGAAACAACTGAGTCTGACAGCTAAAGTGACTGGCCCAGAGTATATGAGGCAGGATTTGAACTCAAGTCTTCTCAACTTGTTCCCAGTGAAGAAATTCTACACTGAGGCAGATCAGCAACTTTCTTGCAACTTAGAGTGTCATGGTTACCTGGGGCCATGTGGTATTATAAATAACTATGGACTTTCTAGAACACACCTGGTGTGCATCCTTCATGCATGGTATCCCTTTGCTGTCTCCACCCACTCTAGTGGTGATAGTGGGTGGTGATGTTTTTCAGTCTTTCATTCTCAAAGAAGACCAATGACATCATGAAGGTGATATGTTGACTTGCTTGTGAATTGGGTTTAAGTGAGGCAGAGTTGCACAAAGTCATCCACCTCACTCACTCTTCCAGAGTCATTGAAGTCCAGTGGATGACTAGTGATGGCCCTTTAAGGCTGTTGGAACAAACTTTTCATCTACGCATTCTACCAGAGGGAAATCTTCACACACTTGGGGTAGACATCCCCTTAACTCACCAGTGGATGACTGAACATGGTTCAGGATGTAGTGGGTGACCTTGGCCTTTCTGAATTAAGATTTTTCCCAGGTCTTAGTCTGTCTGAGACAAATCAATGACTAGGGGCTGGTAAGAATTAAGACAAAAGATGGTCCAGTTTACCATCACAAAACTATCAGTCTGGGAGGAGAAGATGAAGGATGAACAATGATGAGCACACGGGCATGTGCCAACCTGATCCACCCACTCTCACTCCTCTCTACTATCTTCATCCTCCTGGTCTAAAATGGAGAATGTTAAGAAATCCATGCTGTTGATACCCCAAACACTTGTGGAGAAACAGTGGACTGATGGACGGAATCATATGCTGGACCTCTGTTTCTCAACTATAAAATGAAGGAATTGGACTCAGGGGTCTAGAAGAACCATTCCAGTTCTACATTTATGACCCGACCTGTTCTGTCACTGCTTTGCCTCAGTGTCCTACTCTACAAAAGACAGGGAAAACAATCTCTGATCTTCACTCCTTTGCAGGAATGTTGCAAAGACAAATGAGATTTATGAAAGCACTTGGCCCACATTGGAGGAAAAGTGTGATATAAATGCAAGATTTTTTTTCTTGTGGAAAATATATTTCAGTGGGAGTTCCACCCCCTCCTTTCATGAGAAGTCCATGACTCAGTTTTGGAAATGAAACCTCTGGCTTTATTTTCCGTGCTATGGAAAATAGATTACTTTCTCTCTCTCTCATATATGCATACAGGGAGGCAGGTTTGAGGAGGGGTTTTTTTTCCCCTTTCCAGGTACTGTTCCACTACCCCCACTTAGTTGCATTATTAACCTTGAGTAATAATAATAATAATAAATAAAACTCACATTTATGTAACACTTTAAGGCATACAAAGCACTTTTCCTCATATTAACCCAATGAGATTAAATGACTTGTCCAGTGTCATATATCTCCTAAGTGTCCCAGCTGGGATTTGAACTCTGGTCCGCTAACACGTCAATTGTTCTTTTCATCATACCAAGTTGTCCAAGTTACCACTTGCTTTTGTAGAGTAAGAGTTAAGGGGAAATGTATGTCAGAACCTTAGAACTGACTCACACTAGTTCTCTTGGAACATTTGTCCTTCTTAAAATCAAAAGCCTGTTGATATGTCACTAAATGTCATGAGGTCATTTAGTGATTTGACAACAGACCTGTTTCCAGCTTCTCTACTCTTCCCATTTTAGGCCTCCAGCCTAAGTGGCCACAGTCCCTTGAGCTCAATAAACAGAAATCCAAAAAAGGTATGCATGGTGTCTGTGAGTTGGAAAGGATACCAAGGTCCCCGGTCCAATCCAGACCTAAATGAGAACCTAAATGAGGATCTTTGACAGATGATCAGTTTCTGCTTAAAGACACAATGTGATGGGGAGCCCATGTGCTACTTTTGGGCAGAGTGAATTGTTGGGAAGCTTTTTCTTTTAACAAACCTAAATCTGATTACTTCCAGTAATTTTTTTTTCAATTCTGTCCCCCTTCCCCTCAGGGCCAAGGAGAACACATTAAATCCCTCTTTCATGAGGCAGCCCATTAAATAAGGAAGAGGGAACATGGAGAAGGTAGGCATCTGCCTCTGTTATTGATTCCAAAATGGAGAGTTATGGTCTCTGTGCTCTGGCCTGGCTCTCGATGCTGCTCAGGTCACCCGTGTGCTTTCTTTGCTCTTTGTTTCCAAAACAGGAACACATTCGTGAAATCTTTCTCATTCCCTGTAATGAGGTTAGAAATGACAAAGTTTTATGCAGGTTATTATCTGTACAGACTCAAACCTGTTGACCTTTCTGGGCTATTCATTGCTGTTTCCGGGGCTGGATGTGCTATATGCAATGGTTTGTCTGCAGCTTAGTTTCTTAGTAACAGGGAGCAGTTTGGAGAGGCAAGAATGTGCCCTTTAATTTTTTTTTTTTTGCATTCTATGTCTTCTGTAATTTTTTATTGAAATCTCTTATTTTCACATCACTTCCATCTCCCAATGTAGTCCTCCCTTATTCCCCTCTGAGAGAATAACCAAAGAAGAAAAAAAACTGGTTTAACAAAACTAACCAACATATCAGAAAAATCTGATGTTATTTGCATTGTTCCATCCCTGTGGCCCCCCGCCTTTATAGAGAAGCAATGGGGAGGGACTTTCTTGTATTCTTTATTTAGGACCAAGCTTGATCATTGTAATTTCCTGGCATTTTGTTTCGATCTGCATTTTCCTCTAATTGGCATCACGGAATTTAGTGTTAGAGCCTGGAGGATCCTTGGAACTTAGAAATATTAGAGGTAAAAGGGATCCTGGAACATAGAAGCACTGGAAGAGATACAGATAAAATGTCTTCATTTTACAGAGAAGGAAACTGAGGCCGAGTGGCCAGGTGATTTATCCTAGGTCTATGCATTCAATCCTCACAACAATGACATTATTTGTCTTAAAGATGGTGTTATGTTTATTCCCATTTTAAAGATGAGGAAACTGATGCTGACAGTTAAGTGATTTGCCCAGGGTCATACTTTAGTAAGGTCTGCTAGGTGGTACATGGATTGAGTGCTGGGCCTGAAGTCAAGAAGACTCATCTTTGTGAGTTCAAATCTGGCCTCAGATGCTTACTAGCTGTGTGACCCTGGGCAAGTTTCCTCATCTGTCATAAGTGCTAGAGAAGAAAATGGCAAAACACACCAGTGTTTTTGCCAAGAAAACACCAAATGGGGTCACAGAGGATTGGCGTTAGACACAACTGAGCAGCAACATATATTAAGTGTCTGAAGCCAGATTCAAACTCAGGTGTTCTTGATTCCCAATCCACTGATCAGTTAGAGGCAGTGCCAGAATTAGAGACTACACTTTTGAATGTATGAGTCTCATCCCCTATACAGTACTTTTTGTACTAGATAAAGATTCTACTGGATTCTCTCTTTTCTCCCTCTCTCTGCACCATCACTCCATTTCCTTTTGGGGCCTGCCATTCTTCTTGAATACACTGAACAGAAAGAGATCATTTAAAAAAACATTGCCTTTGAAAATCCATCTCCATATCAAACAGAGAGCCTCATGAGGAGTGTCTAGAAACAGCCAAGGCAGGAGGAGAGCAGACCACCAGCTCCATTAGACTTAGAAACATAGCATCTTCCCCAAAGGAGGAAAGCTCAGGTAGCATGAAAAATGGGGTGACATTTGCACCTAATTTTCCACCTGGCAAAATCCCGTGGCGTGTCTATGGAGGAAGTCTGCACGCATGTCCTTTATTAACTAAAGGCTGAAAATGTCATGATGAGTCCCTTGCCTTCCCCCCCACCATAGGCTAGGCAAAAACTGATAAGGAACATGCCATTTTGAGTCTTGTTTCCAAAACTAGCTACAAGAGAAATCCTAAGCATCATTTCTCCTGTCTTCTCAAGCAGTGTGAGCGATGTGTCATGTTACCTAGTGAATGAGATGAAGCTTAACCTGGCTTGTCATCTTACAGGTCGGGCACTTGTTTCTCCTGCTCGGTGATAACAGGAGGCATAGATTTCATACGGATAGCATCAACAGTGGAAAGAAGATCGCACCTAATGGCTAATTCGATTTGAACATATGTTTCCACTCAATTTTGGCGACCTTTGTTGTTCCATCTGATATGGCTCTGTTTTCTGTGGCCTGGCATGACCACCACTATCCATTTGTCTTCCATCCATTCCAAACCAAAGCCTTTAAAAGAGGCCAAGCACTTGTCAGAATTTTTCATATTTTTTCCCCTATGAAACATTGTTAATGGATTTTTAAGAACCACAGTCATTCAAAAACCAGAAGGCTTATACTTTTAAGAGCTGGAAGGGACATTATAGTCCATCAAGTCCAACCCCTTCTTTTAGAGTTTAGGAAACGGAGGCCCAGAAAAGTAGTGTACTTACCCAAGGTCATACAGTTAATAACTGGAATCAGAATAGGAATTTGAGCCCAGTTCCTCTAACTTAAGATCTGTGTTATGAGAATAAATCTGGATGGAATTGATGCTGTTTTGACTTTTGTGAGGGTTGTTATTCTCCTTCCTTCTATCCCTGTGGATGTTGTGGAGGTACCTTGGGGTTTTCCACAGCTGTGCCAGTAGAGCAAGAGGGTCTGGCACAGTGGTTCTCACCTTCTTAATACCATGATCCTTTAATAGTCGTATGTGGGCGTGTCAACATGTGGGCGGACTGGCCTGGAGACGAATAGAGGAGGTTCCTAAGACCATTGGAAATGCGTGTTTTCCAATGGTCTTAGGTGACCCCTGTGACCCCTGTGAAAAGGTCGTTCAACCCCAAAGGGGTCATGACCCACAGGTTGAGAACCACTGGTCTAGCAAGTCCTGCCAAGCAGGAGAGGCTTTGAATATGGTCCAGTGATGGGCTGTCAGCCAAGGGCCAGCCTAAGTAGTTAGTCTCATCATCAGAAGTTTAGCCACCAGGGAACAAATCTCTTTCTGTCTTTTTTTTTTTTTTTTTTTTTTTTGTGAGGAGAGTTTGTGGGTACTGGTTGAGGAGGCACCCATACGGGGAAAAAAAAATTCTTGGTGCCTTGAAATACTGAAGAATTGATTCCTTAAAAGACAGAGTATGACTGACTGGGACCTAATGGGACAACAGGGAGTTATCTCTTGTGGATCGAATTTGATCAGGCTTTGTAAAGAAACTGAAACATAGGAGTAATTAATTTAAATACAAATTCAACAAATCTAAGTGTTGATTATGTACACAATCAGACTAGTAGTAAGAGTTAAATTCAGCTTCAGTTGCATTGGTTACATAACACATCCTTAGGGCCCCCAGGCAATTCTCTAAGACTACATGGTGCAGAAGGGTCCATCTGCATTGGCCAATGGAACTTCCTATATGTACGGAGTCATAGACCCGACCACCTTCCCCACAAACTCCCCCAAAACTTCATTGCAGAGCATAGTGTTGGCTATGGACTGAGGCAGACATAGAGATAGTGGAGATGAAAAATTAAATAAATAAGCAATCAGTCAATATTTATTAATCACCTATATCCTAGTCAGTCTACTGAGCTCTAGGAATAAAAAAAAATAAAAAATAAAAAAAAGGCAAAAGACAACCCCTGCCCTCAAGGAGTTTACGATCTAATAGCAGATGGTTTCACCAGACTTAGAGTCTAAAGATTTGGGTTCTAGTCCTGGTTTCTAGCACTCACTAGATATGTGATCTCTGGCAAATTGCCCCAAGCCTTATGTACTTCACTTTCCTTCTTTGTAAAATGAGCAAGTTAGATGAGCTGATCTCCAAGGCCCCTTCCAGTTCTATCGTTTTATGAGAAACTTGTTGAAAACATAGACCCCTGCACCACCCCCATGGAACTTCTTGTCTCAAGAGAGAATGAGTTCATTTTTCAAAACCTATGTGTGTTTGTCAAGTTAGCAAGCATTTATTAAAAGCCTCCTATATGTTTGCACTGTGCTGAACAGTGTGTGTGTGTGTGTGTGTGTGTGTGTGTGTATGTGTGTGTGTAAATGTGCATGTGAGTATGGGGAGGGTGTTTAAAAAGAAAGGCAAAAGACAGTTCTTACCCTCAAAGAGCTCAGAGTCTCGAGGGGGGAAGATAACATGCAAGCAACTATATACAAATTATGATGCACAAGATCTGCATATAGGTGTGATATATATGAAATATATATATGATAGATTGGGAGTTTTGTTTGTCCTTTGTTCTTGAAAAGGATCATGACATTGGGAAGATGATGTTATGACTTTCAAGTAAATTGGATTTAAGTAAGGGAGGGCTTAGTCACCCGCCTCACTCTCTCCCTGAGCCATCTGGGTCCAGTGGCCAGCTATAGATCAGGACGACTGGAGATGGCCCTGATGCAATAGGAGGCTTCTTCGTTTTTAAGGTCCTTCCCAGGTCTCAGAGGAAAGGCACTGGTGTGGGGGCTCCTTTCACAGATGCTGATTTACCTCCCCCCCAACTCCCAAATCCACCATAGCTTAGTAGATGATTTTATTAGCTGATGGAGCAAACAAAGAATGCATCTCCCAGTGGCCAACCTTCTGGCAGTGAGCCTCCTCACACTCCTCTAGGCTGCTCCCCTGGCTGCGGATGCACAATCTGTCCTCAGACTCATCCTCAAAGTCTTTTTAGCTTGATAGGCTCTCACAGAGCTTGTACTGGGCTGGCACAGCTTTAGAGAATCCAGGGTCACCCTCATACCACAGTGAGGCATCAGAGAATGATTTGGGGAGTGGATGAGAATAGCATAAACATTAATAATTATAATACAGACTTGAACATGAAGTACTTCACCAAAAAGGGGTGTAAATCAAATGATATTCTGTATCCAATGAAGAAAAAAATCTTTTCCCAAAATGGGAGGGGGAGGTGCTGTGGTGCTAGGGAAGGCTTCCTGGAGGAGGTGACCTTTAAGGAAAGGTGGGGTTACAATGGCCTGTGATGGGAGTTCAAGGAGGAGAGAAGGGCGTTCCAGGCATTAGGAAGGGCATGAACCCTGGTTGAACTCATTCTAAACTGCCATTCGAACTTCTCAGAAACCCTCCAAGTTCAGACTTGGCGCAGAAAACAGGCAAAATGTGATGAGTTGTATAAGAATCATATCTCCCTTTCAATAGCACTTCAAAGTTTGCAAAGCACTTTCTTCCCGACAACTCCGGGAGCCAAGTAATCATTATTCCTATTTGACAGAGGAACAAACGGAGGCTGAGGGAGGTCAAGTAGCTCCAGGTCCTGTGGATCATGTGTGTCAGAGACTGGAGTGAAATCTAGGCCTCCCTTGTCCTCTATTAGCTCTATTATGGCACACTGTGCCACTCCCTCCCCTCCTCCCCGATCCCCCACTCCACCCCCCTCCCCAGCTACAAAGAAAACAGGGGAAATGAAACCTCTGTGTCCAGATGAGAAAATGATTCACATGAAGAGAAACCCAAACTGTGAGGAGTCCCACCCAGTTTTCTCCTGCCCTAGCTCCTCCTTAAAAGAGAAGGGTGTGCCTACACGAGAGATAACTAACTAAATAAAGAGATGAAGTACCCAGCCAGTTTCGGTCTTAGGGGTGGTGTTATTATTATTTTTTTAAATAAGCCCTTTCTTCACCTGTTAAGGGGCCCCCAAAGCACCCTAATCTCGTTCCTATAGTCATTTACCCTTTTGGAAGACGCTGGAGCCAGCTCTCAAAGTCCTTGCCGGTGTCAGTCAAAAGCCAAGATAAACAGTGCCAAATGTCAGACAAACATGGGATCTGTTTCATAAGTGACTGCTCTGTCCAAATAGTTTGCATAATTGCAAGGCGAGGGGAACATCACAAAGGAAAATTAACTTGGGCTCCCCGCAGTTTATGAAACAGCTGCCCCAAAGGGAGGGGAGCAGGCTGATCTCTGGCACTTTTCCCTGGCCCTCCTGCGCTGGGGAGGGAGGAGGTGGGGTGCTTCCATGCACCCCTGGGGCTTTTTGCTTATTATAGCACCTCAGTGTATAATAGCTTGGGTTATGTGCTTGGGTTCAGAACTTGGGCCTTATCAGAAGTGTAAAACCAATTTACAGACTGTTACTCAGTAGCCCTGGGTTCTGCTCTCAATCAATCAACAAGGCTTTATTAAATGGCTACTATGGGCCAGGTACTGTGCTGGGAGCTGGGGTACAAGGATGAAAGTGAAGAACAGTCCCATTTGGTCTTGTCTGGGGAGGTGAAGGTACCTAGCAGCCAATTTGGTCGAAGCAACCAATTACTTCTGTGTGGCTCACAGATGGTGGAGGCTTAGGGGTTTTATTCTGAGACAGACAAAGGGATCTAAATGTGCCAGTCTAGAGTGAGCAAACCCCATGTACTTTTGAATACCCTAAGTCAGAGAAGCCCAAGCCCTGAGATTGGTCTTCACAGTCAGGGCCCATGGTCAGAGATGCTCATGATTCACTCTAACCGTCCCTAGCTGTATATAGCCTCTTCTTCTGAGAGAAGAAGCCAATCTAAGTAGCTGTTTGGGGGATTGTCTTCAATGATCTTTAGGGTCTTTCCCAGCTTTTCTAGTCTATGTTCAATTCAACTTAACCATCATTTAAGAGTCTACTCCAGGCAAGGTACAGGGTACACATAGTTACAAATATATGATCGGAAAAGGCGGGCGGCAGGTCACATACCAGATGAGAGACACACAGGTGTTCTTTTTCCTCTACCTTTTTTAGATTGATATTTTTTTGTTTTATATTGCTTTCATTTTCAAATACATCCTTCCCTTATTCCTTCTCTCCTGAGAGCCATCTTTTATAACAACAAGAAGAAAAAAAAAAAAAGAGGAAGAAAAAAAGCTTTAAAAAAAATTAACCAATGCATCAGTTGAATCTGGTGCGGTATACAATGTTTCACATCCATAATCCCTCACTTTTGCTAAGAAGGGAGAGACATGAATTTTTCCTTCTTTGGAAACATGTTTGCTAATTGTAGTTTCACAGTTCAGTTTCTCTGAGAGCTTTTTTTTCTTTCTGTTATTACTCTTTCCATTTCCGTCATCATTGAGCGTATAGCATTTTTTCTGGTTCTGCTTATTTCATCTTACCTCACTTAATATAAGTCTTCCTATGATCCTCTGCAATCTTCATAGTTAACATTTTTTAGGAGTGGAAACATTACACTATATTCTTGTGCCACAATTTATTTAGTCATCCCCAGTCAATGGGGTTCTACTTTGTTTCCAGTTCTTTGCTATTTCCATGGTTGACTTCCTTGAGGTATGTGCCTAACAGTAGGATCTGTGGGGTCAAAGGGTATGGATGTTTTAATCACTATCTTAGCATGATTCCAAGTTGTTTTCCAGAAAGGTCATACCAATTCGCAACTCCACTGACTGTATTAATGTGCCGCTTCCATAATCCCTCCAACAGTGACTTCACATCTTTTGTCTTTGCTAATTTGGGTGTAAGGGAAAACTTTAGAGTTGTTTTGACTTTATTTCTCACATCATGTGTGATTTAGAGCATTCTTTCAAATGGTTGTTTGTAGTTTGCAATTCTTTTGAGAACTGTTTATCTTCTTTGACCCCTTTTCCAGTGGGGCAGAATTGGCACTGAGGTAAGGTAAAAACAAAAAGAAAAGACTTAGAGAAAAACCTTTGCAAACTTGAGTAGGTCTTCAGTGAAGGCTCTATAGCAGGCCTGCAACACATATGACCTGTGGCTCACTTGTGGCCTGCCAAAGGATTTTGGGTGGCTGGCGAAAAATGTAGGATTGTCACTGCACACTTTCCTGTTTGTCACGTGACCCATGGCAACCAACCATTTTCAGTCTGTCTCTAGTCTAACCTATCTGTGGCTGGAAGAAGTTGAACCTATTTTAATTTTGGCCCCTACCTACTGCCAAGTTGTGCAGGTCTGATCTATAGAGAATGTGTGATGAGAATCTCTCTAGATGAGAAAGTATGGATGGGTTGAGATATATACTGATGGAGGAAGTAGCTGCATCTATGAGATCACAGATCCATTTCAGTTCTGAAGTGTATGCAAGACACTGACCCAAGATGCTGGGGATAAAAATCCTCAAAGAAACTGAATGTATTACATTCTATGTTCTAAGCTTCCCTCATACCTCAGCTTGGTCATTGTATATTATGAAGTTCCTTTCACCTCTGAAATCTTCTGTTTTATGTTCTGAGATTCAATATTTTTAGGTCTTTTTCAGCTCTAACATTCTCTTCTTTAAG
The DNA here is from genome assembly GCA_028646515.1 of Pseudochirops corinnae. NCBI lineage: Eukaryota > Metazoa > Chordata > Mammalia > Diprotodontia > Pseudocheiridae > Pseudochirops > Pseudochirops corinnae. Next base: position 184,922,664 of record CM053585.1, on the reverse strand, counting down.
ATCCCTGTATCATCTGGAAGTTTGCTGGGTTTGATGGGTATATCTTGAACAGTAGATGCCAGGGGAACCAAAGAGAAAAGTGCTGGTGTCCTTTCAGAGATGGAATTCTCCCATTAAAGACATTCTTACATTGAGGGGGTGGGTTCCCTAGCTTAGGAATAGAGATGTGGGTAGAATTGGCTCCACCATGCCTGGGACCCAACAAAGGATAGCCTGATTAGGCTCTGAATGAATGCTTATCTTGAGACGGATAAAAAGATTCAGACATTAATGGTGTTTGTTGAACAAATCAGGGAGGGGATTGGAAAGCAGAATGATGAGGAAGAAATGTCATATGATAGAGAAGACAAAGAAGGGGAGAGTAAGTCTCCATAATTCATATCATGCTAACAATCTCTATCTTCTCAGATCCTGAGGCAGAGTGTACACTGTACCCACACCACTTGTGCATCCCATCTCTAGTTAAGAGTTTTATACCAAGTTGTCTAAGTTACCATTTGCTTTTGTAGAGTAAAAGTGCTTGCTCCAGGTTCCAGAGCAAGAACCTTGTTCCAGGTTCCAGAAATCCACCGGGGCATCCATCCCTAGTTAAACCTATTCCTACTTCATTCTTTTTCCAAGGGTCTCTTGTTCTCAGGATTAACCTAAATAAATCAAAGCAGGCCACTCTTAAAAAGCATTTTCACTTTTCTGAGACCTTCCAAAAATGCATGGGCCAGTACAAGGCAGACTTCCAAATATCCAGAGAATCCTAAAGCAGAAAGGCCCTTCCCTATCACAGTGAGCCCAGACCGAGTCCCACAGAACTGAAGTGATTTACCTAGAGTCACCAAGCTAGTAACATGTAGAACTAGAAACAAACTCAGTTATTCTGACACTTAGTCAAATGCCGTATCTACTACCCCAGGTGTTTTACTCTTGGCTCTCAGCTAACATGGACCCTAAGAAAAATGAAGGGAAATGAAGTGAACCAAAGAAGTGTCAGATCCCAAACTATCCTATAAAGCGCAAGTTACAGTTTATCGTACAGTTCTTTTCCTTCATGTTTGTGTCTCGAAATATTTATGATTGTTGAATTCTCAAAGAAAAGGAAAACTAAAAACCCCCAAAAATGAGGGGGGAAGGGTGGACATTTCTAATTAGAAACAGCCTATCTAGGCCTCCCTTCCCACTTGACTGTGACATCAAAAAAAGTCTCAGGACCCCTTGTGTTATGCAGGAATTCACCTTTCCCCAACTGCTTCTTCCAGGGAATATAATCTGGTCTTCTGCCCAGCTAAAACACACACCACACACACACACACACACACACACACACACACACACACACACATGCACACACATACCACACCACACACACATACATACACATGCACACCCACCCACCACACCAAACACACATACATACATACATATTTACACCCACCACACCACACACACATACATACATACACATGCACACACACCACACACATATACATACACACGCATGCACACACACCACACACATACATACACACATGCACACACACCACACCACACACACATACATACACATGCACACACACCACACCCCACACACACATACATACATACACATGCACACATACCACACCACACACATACATACATGCACATGCACACATACCACACCACACACATACATACACATGCACACACATACCACACCACACACACATACATACATATTCACACGCACCACACTACACATACATACGTACATACACATGCACACACACCACACCACACACACATACATACATGCACATTCACATACACCACACCACACACATACATACATACACATGCACACACATACCACACCACACACACATACATACATACACATTCACACCCACCATACCATACACACATACATACATATACACACACACTCACTCACACACAAGTCTCATTGGGACTTGAATAGTCTTTATATCTTTGCCTTTAGTCTGGTTTATTTAACAGCTGAGTTTTCTGCTGTTTCCAATCACGGCTATATATTGACCTCCCCAGATTCCCCATGGGGCATGGCTTCTTGCTGAAATATGCTTGCTTTCAGAATGACTGATCATGGAGCTGAGTTTTCAGACAAAGTGTTCTGTAGCAGAGAATTGAATTGAATTCTGCCTAATCCAAGGCTTCCTGCATCCACACTCATTTAATCTCTCTTTGTCACTGTCTGTCTCTGTTTCTTTCTGTCTGTCTCCTCTCTTTCACTCTCCCACTGCAATCAGCATGGTATAATGGAAAAATCCTTGCTTTGGGAGAGAGGACACTTGGAATCTAGTCCCAGTTTTACTATAAATTTGCCATGTGATCTTGGGTGAGCAAACTGGGTGTCCTTTTCCTTCACTGTAAAATGGAGTTGGACTAAGTGATGTCTGGAAGGTCCTTAATCGACTGTTTTGTTGGGGGTGACCCTTTTTTATGACCATCAGAATTACATGGTTTTAGAGTGTGAAAGGCTCTCAGTGACTATATCATCACCTCATACCTGTAAAGGATTTCCTGTGGCACAACCAGCTTTTCCTTGAAGGCTTCCATTTTTTTCAGAGTGGGATATCTGCCATTTCCAGAGGGGGCACATTTTACTTCTGATTGGCCCTAGCTGTAAGGAAGCTTTTTTTCTTACTTTAAACCTTAATTTTCCTCTTTTTAACTTTCACCCTTTGGGGCCAAGTAGAGAAAGTTGCATCCCTCTTTCATATGATGGCATATTAAGTATTTTAAGACAATCACCCACTTCCCTCTGAACCTACTCTAGGCTATGGACCCAGTTTCCTTCAAACATTATTTTTGTTCCTCTTTTCATATTCTCCAGTTTATCAGTGTCCTTTAAAAACTGTAACACCCAGAAATGAACACAATACTACAGATGATAGAGCTCCCCTTCTTATTCCTGGAAGTGATGCCTTTCTCAGGATGACCAAAGATCACTGGTTTTTGGTCGCTTTTTCCCCACATTTGCCTCAAACTGAGCTTGCAGTCCACTAAAACCCTCAAAGCTTTTCAACCTCCTATCTAATGGTGCCTCTCCCGTCTTGTATTGGTGACATTGATTTCTTACACGCAAGAATGGCTTTTCATTTATACCTTTTACATTTCTTATTAAATTTAGATCACTGTGCAAACTTATTTCAAGGCCTTTTTGGATTTCAACAACATCATCTAATGTGTTAGCCATTCCTGCTAGTTTTGTATTCTCTAAAAGTTTGATAAGGATTCTACCATCCTTGACTGAAAATCATAGGCAAAAAAAAAGCAAAACAACATAGGGTCTAGTGCTGATCCCCTGGGTACTTCACTGGAGACCTCCTCTCATGTTCACTTTGAAGTACTAATGACTGTTCTCTTCAAATTTTTTAAATTTGTTATTGAGAAGTTGATTATCAAAGAACAAGAAGATTACATAAGAAACTGTGAAGTTCTGTTACATAGTTTGCTTTTTATAGACGTCTTAAATAATGTGTATATCTGTCTGTCTTATGTATATAATTTAACAAGGTAGTTATGACTCATTTAACCAATTCCAAATTCATTTAACTTTATTGTCTAGCCCATATCTCTCCAACTTTTTAATAAAGACACTGTGAGACAAATTATTAAACATTTTGCTAAAAAAAAAAAAAGTGTATTTGCTATTTCTGCCAAGAAATACAATGGTAGCCTGGCAAGATTGTTCTGGGTGAAACCATACTGATCTTTGTTCAAAGGGTTCAGACGGATCTTTCCTTTTCTAGATGTTCATTAGTCATCTCTCTCTTTCTCTTTCTGTCTCTGTCTCTCTGCCTCTCTTGGTAACATTCATTTTCTTTGAGTTCCAAATCCTCTCTCTTCCTGCAACCCTTCCCCCAGTCATTGAGAAGGCAAGCAATATGATACCTGTTATATATGTGAAATCATGCAAAACATATTTCCATATTAGCCATGTGGCAAAAAAAAAATCAAGAAAATAAATATTTCTCTCCATTCTGTTTTCTTCTATTTATCCTTCTCTCTCTCCTTTTTTATCATGTCCTCCTCAAAAGTCTGTTTTGCTTTTGCTCACTGCTTGATTTAATTTGCCTTCTCTTTTATCATCCCGCAACATATTTGAGTATGTGTGTGTGTGTATATATATATGTACATATATAAAATGTATATGCATATATATACGTATGTATGTATATTCCTCTCTTTTTGCACCAGTTCAGATCAGAATGAGATTCAAACATTGTTTGCTCCCTCCCATTTTCCCCTCAACTCTAAATACTCTTCTTTGTGCACTTCTATGTGAAATAATTTCCCCCATTCTTCTTTTCCCTTCCCCCTTTCCCCAATGCATCACTCTTGCTTACCTTTCTATTCTTTTTTAATGTAGAATCCTTCTAACTGCCCTAAGAATAATAAAGATCTTAGGAATGTAAACAGTTTAACCTTATTAAGTCCCTTATGGTTTCTCTTTCCTGTTTACCTTTTTATGCTTATCTTGAGTCTTCTATTTGAAATTCAGTTTTTCTATTTAGCTCTGGGCTTTTTATTAAGAATGTTTGAAAGTCATCTGTTTCATTAAATATTCATTTTTTTCTTTATTGAAGGATTATGCTAATTTTTTCTGGGTAGGTTATTCTTGGTTGTAATCCTAGTTTCTTTGCCTTCTGGAATGTCCTAATGCAAGCCTTCTGGTCTTTATGATTGGTAGCTACTAAACCTGTGTGATAATGACTATGGCTTCATGATATTTGAATGGTTCTTTCTGGCTGCCTGACATATTTTCCCTTTGACCTGGAAGTTCTGGAATTTGGCTATAGTTTTCTTGGAAGTTTCCATTTTAGGATTTCTTTCAGGAGGTGATTGATAGATTCTTTCAGTTTCTATTTTGACTTCTGGTTTGAAGATATCTGCATAGTTTTTCTTTATAATTCCATGAAGTCTGATGTCTAAGCTGTTTTTTTTAATCATGGCTTTTAAGTAGTCCAAGAATTTTTAAATTATCTTTTCTTGAATCTATTTTTCAGGTCAGTCATTTTCTTGATGATATAGTTTATATTTTCTTCTATTTTTCTTTCATTCTTTTGACTTTATTTTATTGTTTCTTGATGTCTTATGAAGTTTCATGAGCTTTCATCTGCCCAATTTTAATTTTTAAGGAGTTATTTTCCTCAGCAAGCTTTTGTATCTCTTTTCCCATTTGGTCAATTCTGCTTTTTAAGGAGTTATTTTCTTCAGTCAGGTTTTGTACATCTTTTACCATTTGGCTAATTCTGTTTTTAAAGGAGTTGTTTTCTTCAACAATTTTTCTTGTAGCACTTTAATTTCTTTCCCCAATTTTTCCTCTACTGTTCTTATTTGATTTTTAAATTTTTTTTTTGCTTTAAAAAAAAAATCTCTTTAGCTCTTTTGGGAAATCTTGTTGGGTTTGTGTCCAATCTGCATTTTTCTTTGATACTTTTTGCTTGTAGAAGTTTTCATGTCATTTTTTTTTCCTTCTGAGTTTTTGTCTTGGGTTTCCCTGTCACCAATGTAGCTTTTTACATTTAGGCTCCTTTTTTATTGTTGTTTGTTCATTTTCCCCAGACTATTTTTTTACTTCGAATTTTGTGTTATAGATGGGCTCTGTTCACCTGTGGAAGGGGTGTGTGGTAGAGGGCAATCACTGTCCCAGATTTCAAGCTTTTTTGCCCTGCTATTTTCACAGCTAATTTTAGGGAGTATATAACTTTTCAGTATTTCCAGGTGATGTGATCAGAGAGAAATGTAGTCACTGTTCTCCTGGTCTGCATTCTGGTCTGTGTCCAGGAATGATTCCTGCTGCTTTGCAGCTACAAAGTTCTAGCATTAGTGTATCTCTCTGCCCTGGAACTGTAATCTGAAAACAGTAAGGGACAATGGAGTTGCCAAATGGCACTTGGTCCTGCACCCAGTAATCATATAGGAATGCCCTATAATCTTTTTCTGACCAATTGCCCAGTCCCTTTACCATCTCTGATTGGTGAGAGCTCCTGAAGCTGCTGCTGCCATTGCCGCAGGAGTCTCCAAGGTCCAGCTGGTGCTGTTGCTGTGCTGTACTCTGGGCCATCCCCAATGTCACAGACCTTTCCTTCTAACTCCCTACATTGCCTTGGGCTGAAAAACTAACCTTTTGTTGGTTATACTGCTCCAGAACTTGATTCTGTACATTATTTTAAAGTTGTTTGAAGGAAAAGATTGGGAAAATTCAGTCAGAATGTTCCCTCTACTCCACCATCTTGGCTTCCCATTAACTATCTCTTTAATAATCTTTTCTGTAATTTTGACAGGAATTGAAATTAAGTTCTCTGGCCTGTCTATAGTTTGTAGATTCTAATCTCTTACCTTAGAAAATCAGTCTATTTGCCCTTTTCCAATTGCATGGCATCCATGCCATGCTTCATGGTCTTTCACACGATTCTGACAGTGGTTTAGTCATCGCATTTGCTAATTCATTCAGGACCTGACGATGTAATTGGTCTAGGCCAGGTGATGTGAATTCGTCAGTGGAAGTTAAGCCCTCTCTCACCATCTTCCTTATTTTGGGTATTAACTCCATGGTCCTTTTTGTTCTGTCCTTTCCAGTCCAAAGATTCTTCTCCTTGACAGAGAAGACAGAATCACAATAGGAATCAAGAAGCTCTGCCTTCATTCTGCTGTCATTCATCATTGCCTTATCTTCTCCTAGCCCTTCTTTGACCCTCTTCTCTTCTCCAGGACATCTTTAAAATCTTTTATTCTTGTCCTTGGGGCAGCTAGGTGGCACAGTGAGGAATGTTGGTCCTAGAGACAGGAAGACTTGGGTTCAAATCCACTCTCAGACCCTAGCTGTGTTACCCTGGGCAAGTCACTTAACCCCGTTTGCCTCAATTTACTCATCTGTAAAATATGCTAGAGAAGGAAATGGCGAATCACTCCAGTGTCTTTGCCAAGAAAACCCCAAATGGGGACGTGATTGAAATAACTAAACATCATTGTCCTCACCTTTCCTTACCAACCTCAATTCATTCTGAGCTTTAGGAGTCTTGTCATTATTCTTATAGAATCATGTTATACTTTTGTATTAATTTTCTCTTTTCTGCTCTTGCTTCCACTTCTGTATACATGTTGTTTAAAAAGATAATAATAACAACAACAACAACAAAGTTGATAATAGGCCCCAAAGGAAGGAAAAAGGACCCATGTGCACAAAAATGGTTATTGTGGCTATTTGGTATATGTGTGTATGTGTGTGGTTGTGCGTGTGTGTGCATGTGTGTGTGTGTGGGTAATAAAGAACTAGAAACCAAGAGAGTGTCTATCAATTAGGAGATGGTTGAACAAGTTATGGTGTATGAATGGGATGGAATACTAGTCTACTATAAGATATGATAAAAGGATTTCAGAGAAATTTGGGAAGACTTATTTGAACTCATATAGAATAAAGTGACTGAAATCAGGAGAATAATTTATACAAAGATAAACAATTTTGCAAGACTTGAGAATTCCAGTCAATGCAATGACTTATTCCTCATGATTCTGGAGGACTGATGGACAAAGAGTGTTCCCTGCCTCCTGACAAAGGAGTGATGGACTCAGGGTCCAGAATAAGGCATGTATTTGGGGGACATGACCAATATGGGAATTTGTTTTACTTGCTTATGCACATTTATTGCAAAAGTTTTGTTTTTCTTTTCTTTTTTCTAATGGGAGGGGAGAAAACAGATCTTCCTGACTCCAGGTCTAGTGTTCTCTCCACTGGTCCATCTGCGCTCGTTGAAGATGCTGTAGAGGGTATTCCTGCACTGGAGGAAGTTGGACCAAAGAGCTTTTGATATCCTTTCCAATCCTGTGGGTCTGTGATTCTACCTCCTCTTCCATGTCCCCTAGGGTATGATGAAAATTATTTTCAATTCTTTAAGCCTTTATGTTTTGTTGTCCTGCGACCCTCTTGGTCAGATTTCTGATTAATACCACTCCCCCTTCCTCCCTTTTTTACTTTTCTCAGTATCGGGGATACCCACTACCTTTGTGACTTTCAGCAATCTGCTTAACCTCAATGGCCTTTATTTTTCCCATCTGTACAATGAAGGGCTTGAACAAATTGTATACTGAGTTCCCTTCCGGCTCCAAGCCTAGAATCCCAAGCAGAGAAGATGTGGGATTTGGAGCCAAAAGACTTGAGTTTGGGCCCCAACTTTGGGCAAGCCTCGACACTGTGCTGAGCTGAGCCTTGATCTCCTCCTTGGTCAAGTGAAGGGTTGAAGTAGAAGATCTTTAAGGTTCCTTCTGAGCTCTAAAACCTATGGCTCTGGGATTCCTGGGACCATGCTGTGATTGATCAGGGTTTATGGGCTCAGGAGGTACTCTAAGGGTCTGTCTGATTATTTTGGTCTGGCCCTGCCTGCCCACTCACTTGCACAGGTTAAGTGTGCTCTTCAGTCACCCTGGCATGTTCTCTCAGCAATGGATCAATGAACAAATAATCAATGATGGGTGTTTCTGTCCAATCTCGACTCTCTGCCCCTCCTTAGGCAACAGGACATTTTATAGATGAGCTGCCAAGTTCTCTGAACACTCACGCAGTCTCTGCTGCAGACCCCTGCAGGACAATTTCAAACCTCTCAGCAACCCTGATTCCTCAGGAGCCACTAATGGATATGGGGAACAAGCGTGGATTGGATGCCATCCACTCAAGAGGCAGAAATAGAACGTCTGAAAGACAGAAGGGAGCAATCGTTAACCTTGCAGATGACATCTGCCTCTTGGGAGGATGGAAAACAATGACTTTAAACGCATCCTTGTCATCCCCTTGGCAGTGCAGATTTTGGCAAATGCCTGATGTTGGTCAAAGCTATGGCTTCATGAATTGTAGCTTAAAAGGAAACCATTTCCAAAGGGACAATTATTAAGTGGTAGGGCTGAAGCTAAGGATAGGGGAGGGGAGTTATTGGCAGGCCAGAGGAAAAGAACACTCATGCACAAAAAATAGGGGAGAAGGTAGACAAGTTAGCATGCTTCCCTATCCAAGTCAGGCTGAGAGGACAGCATAGGGGAGCACTGTCGCTGGAAAGAAAAGATGAATGTGATTAGTGAGGCACTTGGCTCCTAGACTCAGACAAGAGTGTGTGGAAGAGAAAAGGATTAAATTAGATCCAAGGTCTTTAACCTGAAATTCAAGACCCTCCACAGTCTGTTCCCCACCTACCCTTCCAAACTTATCTCCCACAGATAGATGCACGTACTCGTGTCCTCTAAAGACGTGTCGGGTTTTCCTGCTTCTGGGCATTTGCTGCCTTATGCCATCTCTTCTTGAACACTACTCCCTTCCCCATCACCATTCTTCTAAAATCTTTGAGGATCAGCTCAAGTCCCACCCCCTAAATGAAGCCTTCTCTGACCACTAAATCAAATCAGTTTCCCAATCTGCAAATGATAATCCTGCAGAGTTAGCAGTTGAAGTATAATTATTTCCATTTTACAGATGAGGAAACAGTCTTAGGGAGAATAAGTGGACTCATTTATAAATAGTATTCTTTATCTGCAAAATGAGGGGTAAGAACCTGAAAATCTCTAAAGTGTTTCTGAGATACTGAGCTCTTCTATCTGAAAAGTACCAGGAATAGATGTGAAATTCAGACCTTGCATTTAGAAAAGAAAGGCTGGAAAAGAACTGGTTTATATGGGATTTCGGGTTTGGCATGAGAGAGGGTTTGGCTTCTCTAGCACACAGGGAGCCAAGCCTATTAATGCTGGTTAAAAAAAAATTGGGGAAAAATGCACTAACCCAAAATACCCAAGAGACCAGGGAAGCAGAAGGATAGAAACATAGCAAAGAGACTCCTATCTGAGACTGTGACCTGATGACTTTATTTCCTGAATGGGATCTGCTAAATGTTGCCCAGAAGATATATGAAGGATGGCTGTGATGAGGTGCTCTTAACAAAGAAGCAGAAATGGAAAAAGAGATAGCACTAATACTAATTGAATAATAGCAACTCCCATTTGTGAAGCAGTGCAAGGATGCAAAGTGCTTTACAGATATCATTTCGTGGCCTCTTAAATTGGCAAACTGAGGGTTCAGTGGGGGTCCTTAGAAGAGGTGAGAGTGGTTTGGGAGTCCCCAAAAGAGAGAGATGATATTCTAGCTCTACCACGTACTAGTCATGGGACTAGAGAAAGTCAGTTAGAGTTTCCCTGTCCTCACTTTCTTAATCTATAAAATGAAAATCGTTATGCTTGTAAGATTATTGGGAGAAAAGTGCTCCATAAATCTTCAAATGCTCTAATGAGTTAATATCATCCTTTGTGTTGTTCCCATAGGGATCACAGAACCCCAACCTACAACTACAGTTGTAAAGGACCTTAGCAGTCATTTGGTCCAAACTCTTTCTTTTACAAGGAGGACTGTGAAATGGTTATTGTTTGGTGCCCAAAGGGATGACATGATTTGCACAAAGTCATGAAGCCATTTACTGGAAAAGGCAGAATTATATGAGGGACTTATAAACGTGACCCTGACCTGGGAAGGATTACTTCATTTACTTAGCAAAGATATTCACAAAGACTCCGAACTATTACCAGGGCTGTTTACTGTTACGGAACATTAGGCTTCAAATAGGCCTGAACCAGTTGTCTTCAACACATAGGATTCAGGGCTGGTGAGGACTTTAGAGATCATATTGTCCAAGGGTTCTTAACCTTTTTGTGGCATGAACTGACCCCTTGGGCAGGCTCATGAAGCCTGTGGACCCCTTATCAGGATAATGATGTTTCTAAATAATTGAAAGAAATGTGTCATTTCAATTAGGGGATAGTAAAAATGACAATGTAACTTTTTCCCCTCATCCAGGTTCACAGATCCCCTTTAATTTATCCATGGCCTGGTTCGTGGATCCCAGGTTAAGAACCCCTGACCTAATCCAGGCCCTTTCTTTCATAGGAGCAGACTGAAGGCCTGAGAGGCCAGCTTGCCCCAAACATATAACTAGTAGGTAAAATGGCAAACCACTCCAGAATCTTTGCCAAGAAAACCCCAAATGGGGTCACAAAGAGTCGGACGTCACTGAAAATGACTGAACAGCAAGTAGAGTCAGAATCTGAACCCAGGATACCTGAGCTCCAAATTTAGGGCATTATGTTGCTGAGCTGAATCAATTAAACATGTATTTATTAAGTGTCTACTCTGTGCCCAGCCTTGTGCTGTGGGTGTTTTCCCCTTGAGTAGCTGGAATATGGTGAGTGTTTTGGTGCCTGTATCATGGTATTGCAAGATCATAAATTTGGAGTCAAAAAGGCCTTAGAAGGTATCAAGTCCCAGCTCCTTGTTTTACAGACAAGGAAACTGAGGGTAACAGAGGTAGGATTTGAACCCAGGTCTCCTGACTCTTCTCACTCTCCTCCCTTTCTGTACCATTCCTCATGTGGTTATAGAGTCCACACACACCTAGTGCAGATCTGTGCAGGGAGCATGCCATAATCACACCATTATGTCAGATGTAGTCTAGTTTATTCTGCTTAAATTGTCCCTGCTGAGCTTGCTCTATTCCCATCCCTGGTGTGTAGAGGCCACTTTACAAGAACAAAGTGCTTTGTGAGATCACACAAACCAAAGACTATGGATATTTCTTTAAAAAGTTAATTCCCTACACTCCTCACCTATAAGTAATAGGAAGAGGAAAAAAGAACCTCAGAGTCAAGAGGGTAGAGGAACAGAGACATTGGGACAGTAAAATATCAAGATAAAATTATAACTGAGAAAAAGCATTACCAATTACAAAGTCTAGTTTTGGTCAGATTGGCCATTTTGATCTATTGTCTAATGTCAAATATATGGTGGAAAGGAAGCCCTGGAAACTTTATGAAGCTTTCCTTGCCTAAGCAGGTGTGTATCTCCACACAAAACCAAGTTAGCTGCCCAGGGCATTCATCCTTCATCATTTAATAAGCATTTCTTAAGTATCTACCATAAGCAATCCACTGTGCTAGGCACCAGGAGATGGTATAACGAAAAAAAGAAAGCACTCTCTTCTTCCCAAAGTTCTTCACTCAACCCAATTAATCTTCCAATAAGTCAATAGACTTGATGAACTTTAAAATGTGTATAAAATGTGGTCTGTACCCTGTGATCTCTTTATCAGTGTAGTTCTTAACAGAGTAGTTCATGGAACCCCTTTGGTAGTCTAGTAAAGCATATGGACTCCTTCTCAGAATAAGATTTTTAAATGTATAAAATAAAATGTATAGGATTACAAAGGAAACCAATTATATTGAAATATAATTATGCAGATATAAAACCTTATATATAGATAGAAAACTTTATATATATGTATATATACACACATACAAGTTAAAAGGGACAAAGGCATTGGACAGTGAAACATC
>CM053585.1:184875779-184909789 GCA_028646515.1 Pseudochirops corinnae | reverse complement strand
GGGAGTGGAAGGTTTTACGTTAAACCAGTCTCCCACAAGATCCCTGAAGAAGGCCTTTCCTGGGGAATATATATTGACTCCTCTTCTGTCATAAACTACTTTCTGCTTAACGACATGACAAAGTCCAACAATAACCAGAAATAACAGGATGGTGAGTGATAGGAAATCATGGCTTCAGCTATTGTGTAGAGTACATCATGCGGTAAGATGGTCCTTTGGTGCATACTGGGTCACCAGGCTCAGATATCCCTGCTGGAACAGACACAAGCTTGCTTTTGGTTTACTGGGAGAGGGGGTTGATATGTTTGCTTCACGGGTAGAGGGAGAGTCAGAGACAATGAATTCTGTTCTGCTCTCAGGTCACAGTGACATTTCCTGTAGTATGAAGGCATGACCATGGTCCTGCTGGATGTGGCCTTGCTCAGGTACTCCCACCACCATTTCCTCTTCCCCACAGCCAATCAGCTTTCCATTGCTTATCTTCTCTTGTATCTTATCTGTCTTATAGGAGATGTCTTGGCTATCGCCCTGGCAGGGCAGACAGTCCCGACAGGAGATGGGCAGGAGGGTAAATAGCCGTGGCAACACTGGGTAAATTGTCCGAGGGTTTGGGGGCTGGCCCCTTGTTCCACCAGTGAGTAGACTGACAAGCAGTCCCACAACAATGACTGTGGTGGAATTGTGTGCACTGTACCATAAGTAAGACAGGTTGTAGAATCGCTGTAGTCCTGTGGGACTGGACACTGCTGAGGGCACCAGTGTGGTCATAGTGACAACTGTTGTGTTTCTATATGAGGGGAAGTCAGTGGCATTGTGGGGAGGGAGGACTGTACTTGAGGTCATGCTGCTCACCATACTCCCGACGCCAATCCAGAAGGCCATGATGAGTCCAGCCAGCAGGCCCACCACTGCACCAGTTGAGTTGGCACAAGGGAAGAAAATGCCAAGGCAGAAGAGTCCAAGTAGAGGTCCTCCAACCATCCCAAAGATGCTTATTGCTGCCTGCAACACAGGCCCCATTAAGGAGGAGACATAGGCCATTCCCAGACATATCAGGCCATAGCCTACAGCAAGAACCTTGGAAATCAAGGTGGCGCGATTCTCTGAGATTTCGGGGAAGCGGGGTTGGATCAGATCTTCTGTGGTGACTGTTGCAAGTGAATTGAAAGCTGAGGAGATAGAGATGAGAGAACGAAGAGACAGGCAACAAAGAGGCCAGGTAAGCCAGGCAGTTCCCCAAGGATGTCCATCACAAAGTACAGGACCATCTGGTCAGAGGAGACTTGAGCTTGCTCAGGTGCTAGGGGGTTGTCAAGGTAATAGACAAACATGATGAGACCAATGAGGCAGCCAATGCAGAGTGTCACCTGCTGGCAGGGGAATACAGCGTAGCAGGAAAGAATGGCAGTCTTTTCACTGCAGGAGCTGAGGTAACGTTGTACCTGGGCCTGGTTTATACCATATAAGGAGAGCATCATAAAGACTCCTCCAAAAGCCAGACTCCAGAAGGTATGCCGCACAAAAGGGTCTGGATTTAGGTCAATCCCAGAGATATGGCCATGCTGTGAAGCTATATCCCAAACACGCCCCAAGCCGCCCACCTTGGCAGCCCCCACGATGACAATGGCTAGCTGCCCCAGGAACATGACCATCGTCTGGAACACATCTGTCCAAATGACTGCCTTCAGCCCACCCAGACTAGTATAGATAGTATACACAATGCCTAGAGCCAGCACTGAGTCCCACAGATCAAAGCCTGACACTGCATTGAGTGCCAAGGCTGGGGCATAAAGAACAATATCCATGTAGATCACCATCTGAAAGATGAAGGTTAGGGTTCCACATAGTCGTACAGCCTTACTGAATCAAAGCTCCGGGTATTCATAAGCACTGGAGATGTTCAGTCGGTAGAAGATGGGTATGAAGATATGAGCAAGCACCAGCAGACCTAGGAAGTAGGAGCAGCCTAGGAACCAATATTCAGTGCCAGAACGGTAGATCTCCCCAGGGACTCCCCTGAGTAGAATTCTCTGATGCCCATGCCCTGTACCTAGGTATCCCTCACAGATTCTGCAATGCTCTCCAGCCGTGCAAAGGCAAAAGATGAACTTCAACTACAACCTGGTGCCCAATCACTCTCCTCACTGTTCTCCTCCTCTGCCAGGGGGCATGGTAGAAGCCACACTTTGTCCTGCACACTCCTTACTTCCTTGGCTCCAAGTCATAGCTCCGCTGTTCGGAGCAGAGATAGTATCTCCACCTCCTCGATCCGCCCCCACCCCACCCCGGCCTGTCTCACAGCCAGTTTCCCCCAGCTTAGTACTGCCGCCTCCCAGAACCCCTGATTTAGAGTACTTACTGATCACAAATCACAGAATAACAGCATCTTAGACTTGGAAGGGTCTCAGAGTTCATCTCATCCAAACTCCACCCCATGGGGAATCAAATAAACTGATATATGTGAAATGCTTTCAGCATCAGATAGCCTTATCCCTCTTACAGTATCTCATACAGGTATTCAGCTTTATCCTCCCCAGGGATACACAACTTGGTATTTCATGAGCCCATTTCATTGTTAAGCAGCACTCAGTGTTATGTTGAGTTGAAGTAAATTCCATCCAGGGCTGCTGGTTTTGCCCTAAGGGGCCATCACTCTATTCTTCCTCCACAAAGTGTTAGCTCCCTCTGTTCCCTTTTATCTTTTCAACTGGTCGGCATAGAATGTGATCTGAAATCCAGTCATGATTGTGTGCCTCTGTATAAGTCACTTAACTCCCTTGAATCTCAGTTTCCTCCTTTGTAAACTCTCTCCTTACAGGAAGTGAGCTGTGGGTATCCTTCCTTCTCATGTGACACGCATCCAGGGCTTTAATAGTCATCTCTCTGAAGATGACTCCTAAATCTCTGTCCCTGTTCTACATTTCTCCCAGGCCTCCATCTCTTGCTAATTGGCTGTTAGATATCTCTACCTAGACAGCCCTCTGGAATTTCAAATTTGTTGTCTAAAACTCAACTCATTGCCTTTCTACCTGAATATGCCCCCCAGATTCTTAATCTCTGTTAGTGACACCACCATCTTCCTTCTTTCCCAAGCTCATAACTGTGGTATTATCTCTGGTTTTCCTACTCCTTTACCTCCCAATCAGGTGCCAAAACCTGTTGCTTCTACTGCTAAAATATTTCTCCTATCAAGCTCTTTATCTCTATTCCCATTCTAAATCATCCCAGTTCAGGATTTCATCTCTTCTTGTTTTTTTTTTGAAGGGACATTTGGGGTTAAGTGACTTGCCCAAGGTCACACAGCTAGTAAGTGTTAAATGTCTGAGTCAAATTTGAACTCAGGTCCTCCTGACTCCAGGATTGGCACTCTATTCAGTTTCATCTCTTCTTAACAAAAGACTCTTGTAATACTCTAATTAGTCTTCCTGCCCTGTCTACTCCTGTTCCAATCCATCCTCTACATCGTTGTCCAAGTAATCTTCCTAATGTTTCACCAGTTGTGCCATTCTTCTACTCAAAAAAACCTTCAGTGGCTACCCATTACCTATAACATCCCTGACCCTCACATTCAAAGCCTTCTATAATCTAGCTCCAACCCACCTCTCCAGTCTCATCTCCTACTATTCCCTTTCTTATACTCTATGTTCTAGCCCACCTGGAATATTCTCTATTCCCCTTTCTCATTCTGCCCTTTCCCATCTCCATTCCTTTGCTTTCACTGTTCTCTGTGTTTAGATTAGATTTTCTTCCTTTTTCTTCTGTTGAAATGCTTCCCTTCAAAGACCTAACTCAGATACTACTTCCTTTATGAAGCATTTCTTAATCTTATGCCAGTGAAAGTGCTCCCCCTCACCTTAAAGTTCTTTCAGCACTTTATCTGATTCTCTTTTACCTCCATTGTGGCCTACCATCTTGCATTAGACATATTTGTGGTTCATGTCATTTATTGAATCAAGACTCCTTAAGAGTATTGACTGTGTCATTTTGGTTCTCCTATCCCCATGGTAATTTGCACATTGGTCCAGATATGTGATCTCATTAGCATGTGAGACCCTCATGTGATAATTTCCCATAGCTATAAGTTGACAAGTCACTGTAACTCATAGTCTTACAGAGCTTCCCGAGGGTGCTAAGAGGTTAAGTAACTTGCCAGTGATCACATAGCTGGTGTAGATCAAAAGCAAGACTTGAATCAAGGCTTTTCTGACTCTAAGGCCATTTCTCTATCCATTCTGCCATAGATATGGTTTGACTTTATTGAGCGAATTATCAGATTGTATAAAAACTAACCTCCATGTTGTGTCTGCAAGATGCCAACATATCAAATCACTTCAATCACATTGATTATTAGATATCATGTAAACTAAACATCCAGTTGGTGTAGAGCTTTTTTCTTATCCCCACTCAAAATATACCATAACTGAGACTCTAGAAGAATCAGGTCCGTTGTCACAGTGGAAAGAGAAAGGCAACATGGTACTAGGGAGGTAGTAAGGTATGGTGAAATGGGTTCTGAATTTGGAGACAGGAGACCTTGGTTCAAATACATACCCTTCTCCTTGCTTCCTGTGTGACCTTGGGAAAGTCACTTAGCCTCTTGGATCTTAGTTTTCTCAATTGTAAAATGAGGGGGTTGGAATAGATGGCCTCTCAGGTCCCTTCCAGCTCTTAGTTTTGAATCTGTGAGCCTATGGATAATGTCATCTGCCTTTTTGTTGTTGTTGTTCTAATGAGAATGTGCTAACGAGAATAGACAGAAAGAATCAACTGAACTTGGTCCACATGTGTAGGCAGTGTTCTACCAAGATATGAGCAGCACAAGCACAGGCAACATAAAACTTAAAGACACCACATCTGGTGGCCTGCCTTGAGAAAAGTTCTGCTTTAACACGCAGATGTAGCCACAGTCAGCTCTAAAAAGAGATAGACTGATATGCAAAGCATATAATGATGAATTGTGACCTACCAGATAGAAGACATTGTGACTGCAAAAGGCATTCTCATCTGATAATTGCCAAAATTTCATCAAAGTCTTAGCATCATCATAGGTCAATCCTGGAAAGTGGAGATGAAACCAAAGAATTGATTCCAATAGTTGGTTATAGGCAGTATTATATTCTACCCAGTTTTGGAGTGTTTTAAAAATTTGCTCTGCCCTCACAGTCTTGGGACCTAGGAGATATAGGGTTTAGTCCCAGTAACTCAAAGTATGTCGTTGGGCAAGTAAATTCTTTATAGGCCTCAGTTTCCCTATCTATACAAGGTATGTGTGTGGGACAGGGGTAGGGATGGAGGGAGGGTAGTATACATTAGGCTTTCTTAACCTTTTTTGTGTGTCATGGAACCCTCTGATGGTCTGGTGAAGCCTATGGATGAATCCCTTCTCAGTAATGTTTGTTACCTGTGATCATAGCTGAAGGAAATATTAAATTCAGTTAGAAGTTAGTGAAAATAAAAATATAATTTTTTTTCCATTTTCATTTATGAATCTCCTGAAGTCTATCCACAGTCCTCAAGGGGTTCATGGATTTCAGGTTAAGAATCTCTGGTTTAGATGATTTCAGAGCTTTCTTCCAGGTTTGATATTCTTCATTCTCAATAAATACAACAAAATTTTATTCTATATTCTAAAGTACCTTCCAATTCTAAGATTTTAAGAGTTAACATTCAAAGATTCCTTTTACCTCTTAGGTTCTGTGTCCTAAGGTTTCCCTAGGTCTCACATTCTGTTTTGTCTAACACTGCTCCAAACCCTCACCAGATCTAAGCTTCAATACTTTTGTGATCATATGTCAATTAGGGCTAAATTTCACAGCAACTTTTCTTTACCCTGATTGAAAAAGTTCAACATTTGAGGTTCTGGGTGGTTAGGCTTGATTTGAACAGCTGGAAAAGTGTTTTTATCCACCTCATTCAAACAGGAAAGTGTTAATGAGAAAAGATGAGGAGAGGCAACTGGACTGGGGCCGCCTGTTCCCACGGCAGCCAATAATCCTCCTTGAGAAGCATCATGAATGTAAATTTTGAAGGAGATGCCAAGGTCCACATCTGGGGGCCTGCCTTGGGAAGGTCCATACTGAGATTTATGGTAGAAGGCTGCAACGGTTATGCAATCTCTCAAAGATCATTTCACTCACCACAAACTTTCAGGACACATTCAGCCACAAGATGAAGTATCGTTTGATGATGGCGTTGAAACTGAATGTTTCAATACTGCCCATTTGGATTTGAACAGGGCTGCATTCTCAGCCCCAGTCTCCTCTATAGCCCAAGCTATAAACTGGGCCATTAATTTAACCACAGAAAAATGTCAAGATTTCAGACTCGGCTAGATTAGGAACAAATTTTTCATTAGACAAGCTGTTCTCTTCTCAGAGGATCCCAGTGCCTCATTATGCACCAGGTGGTGTGTATATATAGGGTGGTTTTTTTTTTTAATTCAAAGGAGAAAAAAAGACTGTCTCCGTCAACATAAAATCAAAATACAGGGAGAGAAATGAAAAATCAAACTATTTGTTCAGAATCTTTGGGGAGTCAGAATAAAATTTTGTCTCTTGTTTGAATTTTGGGATGCTAGGTAGACTCAATTGATATTTGATAATTTGATATTTGTCATTGGGTGGACAAAAATGTCCTAATGATGGGCTGCACTTTTTTCTTGACATTCAGCTATTTGGTCTTTGATCATTGTCCATAGAATCGATGCCAGATCCTCCCTCTTTGGCTGTGATACCTGGCAAAGAAGACCACATTTTCCCAATACAGTGCTTCTAAAGAACAAGCTTGCAAGAGGGGATGGTTATTCCACATTCTTTCCAATCTGACCGTTTGGTAAAAAGGAGTTGTCTGAGTAAAAGATCATCGCTACAAGGGGTTTGCATGCTGTCGCTTCAACTAGAATGTGAGCTTGGTGAGAGCAGCTACCATGGTTTTGTCTTTCTTTGTATCTGTGTTGCTTAGCACAGGGCCTGCGGCCCGGAATAAATACTTAATAAATGTTTGTTGACTAACTCACTGGCCTTATACAGCCAGACTGCGAGAAGAGCCCTGTCAGGTTTTCTTAACTACCTTCAAGAACTGGTTTTAAAAACTGCAAGTTCTTAGAATCTAGTTTCTCAGAATTAAAATGCTGCTCCCAACTCCATTCCCCCTGCCCAGACTCCATGGTTGGGATTTTTAGAGGTAACTCTATGAATTGATGGAGGGGTAAAAATATTGAATTCCAATCCTGACTTTGTTTCTCTCTGTCTGGTTGTACAACTTTACACATGTACCTTCTCCTCTCTGGGTCTCTGTTTCGAAATATATACAGTGAAGAAATTGGCCTAGATTAGGGGTTTCTAGTCTTTTCCAGACCCTGTACCTCTCATCTGTCAGTAAACCTTCTTATATCTCTTACTTAGTATAGAAGGATGCAAATGATAGAGTTTACCATGCATATAAAAAAAATAAATCAATTTTGACTGAATAAGAATTATTTACCAAATATTCCCTATGTCCTCTAGACAAACTTCTCATACCTTTTGAGGTTATAAACACCCCAGGTTTGTAATTCTATGGACTAAATGGTCTCAAAGGTTCTTTCTGACTTTAATTTTCTACATTTCAAGGTCTTTTCTGGATCTGACATTACATGTTCTAAGGCCTTCTCTTAGCTTTAAAATGTTATCACCCCCTAATTCCTTCCTGTGGGGCAGGCCTACATTTTTCCCAGACCAGAAACAATTAAAACTGATATAGAATGTCTTGACATTCTGTTCTTTTTTCCTTCTTATTTCATTATGCATGTACAATTACAGAAGATAGTCTCTAGTATTGGTCACTTTAAGCATAAGTCTAGTAGCTTCAATTAAGTGGTCATTTCAGTTTCTTTTTCCAAGACCCCATCTTATAATATCATTTTTATACTGGAATGTTGCAATGCTGGTTTTCATAATCTTGGCCCAAGAAAACCCCTGGACAGGAGGATATTAATGTCTGAAGGCTTTTTGCTAAGAATTACAAATGGGAATATCAGTTCCCAAGATTCATCTTTATGGCTTTGGAGAAAATTCATTCTTAAAAAAAAAAGGATAGATTTCTCCAGAGATAAAATTGACTTACTCTAGTGGCAGAGAAAGGACACTGAAATCACAATTTAGATTCTTAGATTCTAGGCCTAACTTTACCACTAGCTAAATGGGAGCTTGGACAAGTCATTTTCCCTCGTTGGGTCTCAGTTTCCTTCTCTGTAATAGCAGTGGTATGGAACAGATGATCCCTGACATTCTATATTCTATGTTCTAAGGTCTCTTCCAATTTTGACATTCTAGAGTTTAAGGTTGGACCCAGTTTTGACCTTCTACATTCTAAGGCACTTCCTGGCTCTGACATTCTGTCTATCAGAAATACAGACTCTAAGTTTGTACAGACAACATCAGTCTTGGGAAGCTGTCCTACTGATCGTATTTCTTTGGGTTCTTTTGTCTCCCCTAGCCTTAACCCCAGATTTCCCCAGAAACCTCAGAATTGTGTGCTTGTCTAGGTCTCTGCCAATGTGGGGTAAAGGGCCCCAGGTGCTGTGTAGTGACTCACTTAAGCTAACACTAACAAGCACAGAACAGTTTTTTCTGATTTGTTTTAAATCTCAAGGAAAGAATGTGGAAAAATAAAAAAGATTCCCAGGGGTTTGTTTCAGTCAAGATGCTCTCTTTTCCCCCACTCAGTCTCACTTTCCACACCAGAGACATAGAAAAGCCTCCAGCCCTCTTGTTCTACCCTAAGGGCTGGAACTTGCATAGGAAAAGGCAATAGAGTTACAGGTGATGGCCAACCCCTCACATTCAGGTGAATCCCATTAAAAAAACCAAACCAAACCAAAAGCTTTTATAAGGTGAGCTTTTCTATATACAAAGAACAGAAAAAGAGGATTGTACATGAGATTGTAAATTTCTGTTCCATTTAGTTTTTAAAAGTGCACATTAAAATTAATATGATTGCAACAAAGTTCCCCTTCCTAACTTGCTTCTGATCTCTTCTGTGTATTTTACAAATGTTTCAGCAATGCTCTTTTCCTTCTTTTTCTTTTGTATCACTAATACTGTAATCATAGCCAGCATTTATAAAGTGCACACTATGTCCCAAGCACTTTACAATTACTATCTCATTTGGTCCTTTTAACAATCCTGGGAGGTAGGTACTATTATTTGGATTTTGCAGATGAGGAAACTGAGGCAAACAGAGATTAAGTGACTTATTAAGGGTCAAGCATCTAGTAAGTGATGGAAGCTAGATTTGAACTCAGATTTTCCTGACACCAGGCTAGGCACTCTATCTGCTATTCCACTTAGCTACCCACTATTGCTTCCCGCCCAACTCCCCCCAAAATAAAAACTTTCCTATGCAAGATGTAAGGATAGCCAAGCAAAACTAAGTCATTCATTGGCCACGTCTGGAAATGAATGTCTTTGTCTATCTACATGTCTACAGTCTATCACTCATCTCCCAAGTGGTGAGAAGTATGCTTTATCATCAGTCTTCTGGGCTCCTGGTTGATCATTGCAATGATTAGACTTCTTAATTCATTTGAAGGCACTCGCCCCTTTTAGTCTTCATATAAACAATTCTGCTTCTGCTCACTTCAGCCTGTTCATGCACATCTTCACAGATTTCTATGAATCCATCCCTTTTATCATTTCTCATGGCACAATAATTATGCTCATGTGCCATCATTTGTTCATTTGATCTCCAATTAAGAGGCATCCTGAGACCTACTTCTGTCTGATGCACTTGTGGGGACCTACAGTCTTATAGTCCTGACCTAAGGGTTAGTTAAGGACTTCCCTCATGGGAAGGGAAAAAATGGAAGGTTGCTAAAAAAAAAAAAAGTGCCCCTCTTCCATCCCACCTGAACAGTTCATCTTGTAGCAGACAAGTCCAGAGTTTGCTCCTCAGCATCATGGCTCAGTCCTTTGCTGTTCTTCCAGCTCACATATTTAATTCTCAGGGTGGAACTCTAGCCAGTCCTCTGCAGTTCAGGAATGCCAATGACATGGTCACATGGTTCCTCCCTCCATGTCTGTTATCTCTAGGGATGAGCTAGGATGGTTCCTTGGAGGGGAGCTTTGCAGAAGGGCAGACCACACCTACCCCCTTTCTCTGAGTCTGATTTCCAGTCTTGGATCTGTGTTTGACTTTCTCCATATCTTCCTTGTAGATAGACCCTGGTAGGTCTATCTGACCCCTTTTATTTTCTCCCAGGTACAAAAGAGGTAGTTCTAATCCATCATTAAGTATTTACTATGCATCAGGCACTGGGGAAAAAAAGAAAAACAAAAATGGTCCCTGCCCTCAAGAAGCTTATATTCTAATGGGGGAAATAACATAAACAGTTACCTCTAAGCACTGCAAATACAAAAAAATGAAAAAAAATTGCTCTGTTCCCAAGCAACCTATATTCTAATAAGAGAGACCACATATAAATGTTATATTTACATAATATATACATAA
Source organism: Pseudochirops corinnae (assembly GCA_028646515.1). NCBI lineage: Eukaryota > Metazoa > Chordata > Mammalia > Diprotodontia > Pseudocheiridae > Pseudochirops > Pseudochirops corinnae. The sequence goes on along the minus strand of CM053585.1, from coordinate 184,899,301 downwards.
CATACCCAGAGTAAAAATGGAAGAGTACTTTAGGGGATGTCTAACGTGGCTGGAGAGACTGGGAAAGGCCCCCTGCACAAGATACAAGTGTGAACGGAGTGTTGAATTCAGGAAAGCTGAGATACAGGTGAGGAGAGTATTCCTGACGTGGGGTCAGTGTTATGTCTTTGAGGAACAGAAAGTAGACAGTGTAGCTGAATCATAGAATGCATGGAGTGGAACAGAATATAAGAAGGCTGGAAAAGAAAGAAGGGGCCAGGTTGTAAAGAGACTTGAATTCCAAAAGACTGTATATTTCTTCTTGAAAGGAGGAGGGAGACACTTGAATTCACTGAGTTATCACAGGGTCATGTGGTTGGTCTATGCTTTAGGAAAATCACTTTGGCAGCATTTTGAGGATGGACTGGAGAGGAGAGAAGCTTGAGGCAAGAAGACCAATTAGAAGTATGCTGCAGTAGTCCAAGAGAGGTGTGATGATGGCCTGAGTGGAGAGGAGGGATGCTGTGGAGGCAGAAAAGACAGGATCTGACAACTGATTGTTTATGTGGGATGAGTCAACAGTAAGAGTCGTGAGTGATGCAGAGATTGTGAATGTGGGTGACTAGAACGATGGGGTTGCCCTTAATAATAATAGGGAAGTTCAGAAAAGGGGAGGGCTTGTGGAGAAAGATAATCCATCATAGTCTAAATCAATGAAATCATCTCCAAAGCTGAGGCTTGATCAGTCCATGGTGACGCTGGACCCCCAAGGAGGCACAGCCAGACTCCTTTGTATAAGATCCAAATTCCAAACCATGGTCATCTTGATGAAAGTAATGGAAAAGATACAGCGTTGTTTTGTGGGTAGAACGCAGAGTTTGGAGTCAGGAAGGCATGGGCTTGAATCTCACCTCTGACAGTTCCTAATTGTCTGAGGACAAATCACTTAAACTTCTTCAGGCTCGGTTTCCTCATCTGTAAAATAGAGACAATGCTACTTGAAGTATCTGTTTTACGGGGTTTCTGTGAGGCTTGAAAGATATAACGGATAGATTTAAAAAGCATTTAAATGGTACTGGAGATTGTTATTTTATTCCTAAACTGCAGGTCTGACTATGTCGCACCCCTCCCCCCTCAAACCCTCTGCTTAAGAAATTTCAGCTACTTTTTATTGTGTCTAGAATAATATACAAACTCTTCTGCTTGGCATTTAAAGCACTAGCTTCACATTACTTACTCTCACCTACTCTTATGCTCCGACCAGACTGACCTCTAGCTGAGCCCCGCACATAACATTGCCTCTGTGACTTTACATAGGCTCTCCCGGTAACGTTCTAGGTTCAGCTCAGGTGCCTTTCCTGATTCTCTCCAGATGTAAGAGCTCCTCTCCCACCTCTCATGATTTACTGTCAGCATAGATTTTTATATAATTTGTTTTTACTTACCTGTGCGTGTGACTTCCCTTCCCTCCCCCACCCCCCCAATTTAAGCTACCTGAGGGCAAGCAACTGTATTGTTTTTCTTCTTTGTAGAATAATACCTTGACGGGTGTAGTACAGGGGTGGAGAACCTTTGGCCAGGCCACATATGGCCCTCTAGGTCCTCAAGTGAGACCCTTAAATCCAAACTTCATAGAACAGGATTTAGAGTTAGGATTAGAGTTGGAGGCAGAATCATAGGCAGATTCGTCAAGTTTGGATTCAGTCAAAAGGCCACGCTTGAGGACTAGAAGGCCACATGGGACCTCGAAGCCACAGATTCCCCACCCCTGTAGGTACTAAATAAATGCTTCCTGTCCTTGGTTAACAGAATGTTTGCACCTATTTAGGGGGAATAACCCCATCAAGTGTCTTCAAATCAACCTTCTGCTTGAGTTGTACAATCTAAGGTTCCTTCCTGAGGGGTTGGAGGTAAAGAAAGGGAATAAACATTTATATAAAGTCTACTATACACTAGACACTATGCTGTCTTTTTTTTTTAAACAAATATTATCTCATTTGATCCACACAAAAACCTTGGAGGGGAGGGGAGATGGTATTATTATTTCCATTGTACAGATGAGGATACTGAGGCAATGATAGGTTAAGTGACTTACCCAGGGACATACAGTTGTATTAAGTGTATTAAGTGTCCGATTTGAACTCAGTTCTTCCTGACTGCAGGCCCAGTGTTCTATCTCCTGTGCTACCAGCCACCTCAAAGCAGTCTATAGTCTCTATTCTAAGGCCCCTTCCAGCTCCAATAATTGATGCTTCTATGCTTTGTTAGGAAGGTAAATGTGCAGTGTTTGTTCTGTTTTGACAGATTTTCATTTTGTTATAGCCAGCTCAGAAGAAAACAAGCATAAACATTACTTAAAAATAGAAGGCAAATTGTTGTGTTTTTTTTTTAATAAAAAATATGTAAACGATCAGGAGGAAAAAAGCTCAACAGAATGTGTTTATGGGTTTCGAATCATGCCAAAACCAAAGCACTTTCACAGTTTTAAATAGTTAGGAACCTTAAATACAGTTACATTCACTCATCACGAGCAGACAGTTGGATGGTCTAAGAATTTAAGTCAATATTTGAGAAGGAGTGAAAAATTAAATTAGTACTAACTTTCTAGCATGCTGAATGAGAGAAGACCATTTTTAGACAAAGGAAGAGGCCATTCAGCCGAGTAGTCCCCATTTTGGAGATTCTCCCTGCCCGTGACCCTCCCTTTAAGATTTCATTGTGTCCCTCCTTCAGCGAAGCCTTTATGATTGTGCCCATCACAATCATTTGTGTCTTCTGGGAGAAGATAAATTATGATTGATGTTAATGACTTGCAGACCCAGTTCTGTATGAGAAGCCACAAAAACTCCCCCATGTGCAGACAGGTCATTCTCAGGGATTTGGGGCCACCAGCTTGGCTCTGGCTACCTATGACACAGCCAGTGATAAATGTACCATCTAAACCAGACCCTAATCAAAGCAGTCCTAATAATAATAGCTAATATCAGCATTGAGCTTCATGGTTTGCAAAGGCCTTTCCTCATGATCTCATGTGATTCTCACTACAAGTCTGTGAAGGAAGTGCTATTATTACTCCCATTTCACAGATGAGAGAGGCTGAGAGAGATTTTTAAGTTACTTGTCCGGGGTTACATAGCTAGTAAGTTTGTGAGGTAGAATTTTGTGCTCAGAATACATAATTCCAAGCCTAGCTTTCTCTTTACTTTTTTTTTTTTTTTGGAGGGCAACTGGGGTTAAGTGACTTGCCCAAGATCACACAGCTAGTAAATGTGTCAAGTGTCTGAGGCCGGGTTTGAACTCAGGTCCTCCTGACTCCAGGGCCAGTGCTCTATTCACTGCGCCACCTAGCCTCCCCAAAAGGCTTTAAACTTTTTTTTTTTTCATTCTCTTTACTTTAACCACCCAGTTAGTTGCCTGAGTCTGTAGGACATTAGGTGTAGGGTGATTACAGTGGGCTCTCCTACCAGTAAATCTTGAGCCTTATTTGATGGTTTTTTAAGTTATGCCTCTGCTTCCTTCTTCACCCTAACCCCACCTTGCAATGGGCTATGCCTCTCATCCCATGGTTTGTAGGAATGCCCCATAGGCAGGGAAATGACAGAAACAGCAGCCCTCACCAGAGAGAGGCTTAATCACTAGTCGTATGTATCCCACACTCACAAGAAAAATGGTTATTAATAACCAATGATTTGGGGAGATTCAGATTTCCTGCTTTTTCTTTTATCCTCATTTCAACCTCTCTGAAGGCTGAGTTAACCTTCTTTCTCTATCTGGACCCCACCCAGGTGGGGCAGCTATTGTTTTCTACTCTGGTTTGGGTGGAGATAAAAAATCTTTGAATAGATCGCCACCTGGGGCTAATTTAAGAAGTAAATGACATAATCCAAGTTTAGGTCCATTCCCTCATTGTAATATTCATCTTCTCATTAATTGTTAACCAATCAGAGTTGATCGCCATTCTGGGGAACACCTATTCATTGAAGGGCATATAAACTGTGAGCTCTGCCACCATGACTGTCTTTGATTTAAGAGAGAGACCATCCTTTTATTAAATGCTGGCATTATTAATAAAATGATTAAATTACTCAGAAATTATGTCTCTTGAACCTTTTGAAATGCCACACCCACATACACATACACAAATACTATTATTCTAGGTTCTGGGGGAGTGAAAAGTAGTCTCTTCTTTGAAAAAATTGGGACCCCTGATTCGTAGGATGTAGCTGTAGGTTTAAATATAGACTTTCCCTTAGCTTCCAACTGGTTCTTATTTAAATTTGTTGGTCCCCTGGCCAGAGAAGGGAAGTATTATGGAATGTAGTAAACAGGCCATGGACTGGGGAAGGCCTGGGTTTGAGTCCTGCCTCTAACACAGACTAGCTATGTGAACGTGGGCAAGTTACTTAATGGGACACTGCTCTGGACAGCTCTCTAAAACTTAAGTGATAAGTAAGCTCCTGATCTACATTGATGAAAGATGTCCCCATACCAGGAGTTCTTTGTACAGAAGAAATCATACATCTAGACACGTTCCCTTTCTGAGGACACACACACATACACACCCCACATCCCACAACCTCTTTGCCTTCTTTTCTCTAACAGTGTGGACACTGTTTCTTTATCTCTTTGCTATGTAACAGCAGAGTCTCTGAGTGTAGACAAAGCTAGGCTTGGCATAAGGCCCAGTACACAGACCTCACAGGACAGAAGACAGGGTCACACAAGTGTCCAGTACCTATGGCAACCTTAGTCATCCCTTCTCTTTCTCAAATCTTTTAACCTCTCCCTACTACTGTTTTCTCCCCTACTGGCTTCACAAATGTCCATGTCTCCCTCATCCTTAAAATACCTTCACTATTCCTACCATCCCCTCAACCTATTCTTCCATATCTCTTCCTCCTTTCTCAACTACATTCCTAGTGGGAGGAAAGAGGAAAAAGCTGTTGACATGCACTGCCTCTACTTCCTCTCCTGTCCCTTCTCAACCCTTTGCATTCTGGCTGCTGACCTCTCTTCAAAGGTACCAATCTCTTCTAATTGCCAGATCTAATGGTCCTTTTCAGCTCTCATCCTTCTTGACCTGTTGAATTTAATGCCGTTGACCATCTTCTCCTTCTGGACATCTTCTCCTCTCTGGGCTTTCGTGACACTATCATCTCTTGATTCTCCCTGTAATTTGTGTGACCACTTCTTCTCAGGCTCCTTTGCTGGCTGTACCCTCTAACTGGGGGTGTTCCTGAGGCTCTGTCCTAGGCTCTCTGTTCTCTCCTTCATTCTCTCTTGATAACCCCATCAATTTCCATTTGATTATCAGCTCCGTGTCTATGAATTTCAAATCTGTACATCCAGCCCCATCTCTCCTCTGAGCTTCAGTCCCACATCACTAACCGCTTATTAGTCATTTCAAGTTGGTTGTGTGTTGGAGACATCCTCTTTACCCTAAGCTCTCTTGAAATGGCAAGTTTTAACGGAGTGACCACAGAGTCTGGATAAAAGGTTTTAGGAGCTTTTATTAGCCAGCTGGCGGCTGTCCTTCTCCGACCAATCTGAAGGAATCAGCAGCTGGCTCAGGGACGCAGAATCATTTATACAGTATAATACCGTTGTTCAGAGGTGCAGGTAAGTTGCTGAGGCAGGGGGTTTGTGATTACAGAGCATGATGAGGGAATAAGAAGAAGAATGAAGAATAGGCAAGGGGGAAATTTGTGATAACATCGGTAGGTATGGGGTCGTAGGGTAAGCAGGGAGTGGCACAGGGCATGATGACAAATTACTCTAGGCCAATTTCTTGACTCTTATCTGAAGTTCATGAAGTTTCTACTTAACTAGTTCCTGGCCACTTCACTCTCCTCTTCTAACCTGCCTTATTTCTTTCAAAGGCACCACCATTCTTTCATTCTCAGGGGTTTGTAACTTAGCATTACCCTTGACTCCTCCTCTACCCTCCCTCACCCCACATAACCAACTAATCAGTGTCAAATCTTGCCACTTCTCCCTCCACAGCATCTCCATCCACAGTGTCTAAATCCTCCTTTGCCCTTACATGGCCACTGCCTTCATTCAGGCCTTCCTCACCTTTCACCTGGATTATTACCATTGGTCTCCCTGCTTTAAATATCTCCCCTCTCCTTACTACTACCAAAGTGATGTTGCTTAAGGGCAGATCTGGCCATATCTCTCACACAGACACAGACGCACACAGACATACACACTCACACAGACACACATGTACACATAGACACAGATACACACAGACATACACACACTCATACAAGACACACATAGACACATACACATTCACATACAGACACACACACAGACACACTCACACAGACACACACATACACACACACATATACACACAGACACACACATACACACACACATAGACACAGACACACTCACACAGACACACAGACATACACACACTCATACAAGACACACACAGACACATACACACAGACACACACACACTCATACAAGATACACATAGACACATACACATTCACATACAGACACACACACACAGACACACTCACACAGACACACATACAGACACACTCACACATATACACACAGACACACACATACACACACACACATAGACACAGACACACTCACACAGACATACACAGACACACACAGACATACACACACTCATACAAGACACACACAGACACACACACAGACACACACACAGACACACACACTCATACCTATCGACCTTTTATTGACTCTAGAATCAATTCTAAATCCTATTTCACTTTTTAAAGCTCTTTACAATCTTGGCCTGTGTTTCTAGCCTTGTTGGACACACTCCTGTGCTCTTTAACCCAGGATGATTGACCTTCTCTTTTGTCCTTCCACACAAGCTTCATTTTCCCTCTCTGTGGCTTTGCATAAACCTTCCTCAGGCCTAGAATACTCTCCTTCCTCATCTCAATGTTATAAAATCCCTCTCTTCCTTTAAGATGCTGCTCAAGCACCATCATCTACACTGTCTTTCCTGATCCCCTTATCTCCTTCCCCTTATCTCCTAGTTCTGTTTCTCTCAAACTGCCTTATATTTAACTATGTTGTGTTTATTCCTTTTATATTTATTTGGTATATATATGTGTGTGTGTGTGTGTGTGTATATGTATGTGTGTGTGTGTATATATATATATACATATACACATATATACACACACACACACACACACATATACACACCCCCACACTGTATGTGTGTTGGCATATTCTTGTCAGTTCACCTATTCGAATGTATACTCCTTGTAATTAGAAGCTGTTTCATTCGTTGTAATTGTATCCCCATGGTTTAGTATAATCTCTGGCACATAGTGGGTATTTAATAAATACTTGCTGATTGATTGATCATGTAGCCCTGGCAGCCTCACTAAGCCATTGCATTAGACATGTTTGAGACAGGGCCCGACCAGCACCCAGATGAGGAATCTCCTAGGCAGTGCTGGCTTGTGCCATAGCAGGAGACAGCATCAGCCCAGTGTCCAGGCAGCCTGTGGCACATTGAGAGCCCTAGTAAAAGAAAGGGGTAGGGCCCTGGAAAACCAAGCACCTGGAGTTTTTCAGGAGGCTTGTACCAGTGCATTTGACAACACTTAGTTGGGGCCTATCATAGGTACTGCTAAGGAACAGGGGCAGCTCTGGGTTTAGGACTAAGCAAGGTAAAGGAGACAGAGAAACAGCCTAATCCAGAATTTAGTTGAGCCATCAAGAGACTGAGACAAAATTCTGGAATTCCTGGTAAAGACGGGGCCTTGTCTTAGCCACTGCATCTAAGAAGACCAAGCAGGGCCTGCCCTACCATCTAAGAGTATGGCAAAGTATGGAGTACGACCGAAACATAAAACCTCCATTTAGAAATTGAAGCTAGAAATTGGTGAAAATATAAGAAAATGCCAAATACAATGAAAAAAATGCTACAGACTAAGAGAGAAGCCCCTAAAGGCAAACCCAGAAGAAGAGAATAACTCTGCAATAAGTCTGAGCAGAGCTTCAGAGAAAAAAAAATTACTTTGTCTCAAGGACAACATCTTTGTAAGACTAGGTGAAAGAAATGAAACAAGTGATAAAAAATGTAATGTTAAATAAAATGAGGGATAGGGAAGAAAGAATGAGAAAGAGAATTAATAGCTTTTAAAACAAAAGGTGGACAAACCTTGTCTAAGTATTACACTCCCTGAAAATTAAAATGGGCCAAACAAAAGGCAATGATACCATGGGCCAAAAAGAAAACATTTTTTAAAAGTCTAAAGATTGAAAATCTGAAGAACATGTAACATGCCATAGATGTCATCAGTCACAGATTTTGTATTTGCAAATTCACCTACTTGCTAACATTTATTTGTAACTCCCAGTGCATTCATGGTCGTTCATGGACATGTGCAAAGCAGCCTGACTCGGAGTTGCCTGGTGTGTGTCTTCTCAGCTGAGGCAGAACAAGGTGACTCTCTCTCTGCCTTCTTGTGTCTCTCATACTGTAAACGTGTTCTTTTTGTCATCTATTTAGAGCCTCATTTCCCCACATTTATGTGCTTTTTGTTGGTGATTTCACTGTGTAAAATGGCCCCCAAGCATGGTACTGAAGTGCTATCTGGTGTTTATAAGGAAAGAAGGCTGAGATGTGCCTTATGGAGAAAATAAATGTGTGAGATAAGCTTCCTTCAGACATGAGTTATAGAGCAGTTAGCCAGGAGTTCACTGTTAATGAATCAACAATATGGTACGTCCAAAAAAAGGGAAGAGGAAATCAGTGGATCTGTTCTACCACTCCAGAAAATGCTTAAATAAATGTTGTGACCAGACTAGCAAAAACCTAACCCCATCTTTCCCCTAGGAGCAATGGTTCATTATTTGCTAATTCAGTGTTCATGGCAACTCTATAGAGCATAAGTACTACAAATGACAAGAATCAATTGTATATACCATTAAAAAAACTGATCTAGAAAACAGGTCAAGGAAAGAAAATATGAAAACTATTTAAACTACCTGGAAATCATAACCTCTCCCTGTCCCCCAAAACTTGGATGCTGTATTTTAATAAAAAATAAAGCAAAAGTGCCCATACCTATGAGAACTAGAGGGCAAAGTAGAAATGAAAAGAAATCACTGATTACCTTCTAAAAGAAACCCCAAGATGGGGGTGGCTAGGTAGCGCAGTGAATAGAGCACTGGACCTGGAGTCAGGAGGACCTGAGTTCAAATCCAGGCTCAGATACTTAATACTTACTAGCTGTGTGACCTTGGACAAGTCACTTAACACCAATTGCCCTGCCTTCCCCACTCCAAAAAAAAAAGCAAAAAAAAAGAAACCCCAAGATGAAAACTCGTAGGAATGTTTTAGCAAAAATCCAGAGCTTCTGGGTCAAAGAAGAAATATGACAAGTAGCCAAAAAGAATTCAAGTATCAAGGATCCACAGTCAAGATCATAGAAAACCTGGCAGTTAGCATCATAAAGACAAAGAGATCTTATAATATAATATCCCAAAAGAGAAAAAAATAATCATTTTTTATCATACATAAAATATCATATATAAAATATTAAAAGATCATATATAAAAATTATCACCAAGAATAACTTATTCTGCAATATAATCCTGTAGGGAAAAAATAGCATTTTAATAGAACAGAGAACTTTCAAGTATTCCTGACAAAAAGACCAGAGCTAAGTAGAAGCTTTGAAATGCAAGTATGGTAGTCAAGAGGAAACTAGAAAGGTAAATACATTTGAACGTTTGAAGGAAGCTATACCAGAGGTTTGGCCCATTGGCCAAATCCAGCCTGCTGCCTTATTTTATATGGCCAGTAAGCTAAGAATGGTCTTTAAGGTTTTAAATAAAATTTTATTGTATTAAAAAAATGTAAAAAGCACAACTATTTTTAGCTTGGTAAGCCATTAAGAAACAGGCACTAGGGTATATATTTTACTTTTTGGCTTTAGTTTGCCAAACCCTGGTCTTTGTAATGATGAAGTACTTATATTCTGATGGAGATTCTGACAAAGGTACAAGGAACAAAAGTTCTAATGTCTTCGAGAGAGAGAAAGACATACATTTTTAAAATATAGAAAGAAATTAGTTTAAATCTATAAGAATATGAGTTGTTCCCCAGTTGATAAATGGTCAAAGGATATGAACAGGCAGTTTTCAGATGAAGAAATTAAAGCTTTCTATAGTCATATGAAAAAGTGCTCTAAATCACTATTGATTAGAAAAATGCAAATTAGAATAACTCTGAGGTACCACATCACACCTATCAGATTGACTAACATGACAAAACAGAAAAATGATAAATATCGGAGAAGCGCATTATTGGTGGAGTTGTGAACTGATCCAACCATTCTGGAGAACAGTTTGGAATTATGCCCAAAGGACTATAAGACTGTTTATAACTTTTGATCCAACAATGCCACTACTAGGTCTATATGCCAAAAAGATCATAAAAAAGGAAAAAGAACCCACATGTATGAAAATATTATAGCAGCTCTTTTTGTGGTGGCAAATTATATGAACTTCAATCTTATCTGAACTGGAGAAAAGGGGATTGACCATACACAGTTTGATGTAGAAATACATTAAATTTAACAGAGAAACAGATTGGGATAGAGAGAGAGGAGGAGGTTTGAGAGGGAGGGTAGGATTGGTAAGGGATTTGTCATAAGCAAAACAAACTACAAAGTCAAAGGATGAAGCATGAAAGGGTGACTAAAAGGAAAGAAACACTAAAAATCTATAAGCTGGAGTGAACCAGGGGGAACAAAAGAGGGGTAGAAATGGATCACTTCAATTATATATAGATCACTAGTGTTAGGTACAGTCTTCTTTTACCATCTTTGTAAAGAAAGGAAAAAATACAAGATGATGGAGAGAAATCCATAGAGATGAGTGAGATGAATTCACTTATAAAATGGATGAAGACAGCGGAAGAGATTAGAAAGCAGAATATAACAATATGGTATAGTGGACAGGGTACTGAATCTATAGTCAGGAAGACCCGAGTTCAAACCCAGTCTCAGCTTTATGATTCTAGGCAAGTCACTTAATCTCTCTTCCAGTTTCCTCATCTGTAAAATAGGTATAATACTAGCACCTACCTCCTTGGGTTCATGTGAAGATAAGGCGAGTTAATATTTATAAAGTGATTTGCAAATCTCAAAGTATATGCCAACTATCATTATTATTATATACTGCTTACAAAAAAATCACTTAAAACAGAATGATTCACATAGTCAAAATAAGGTGCTGGAACAAAATCTATTTAGTTTTAGGTGAATTTCAAAAAGTGGGGGTAGCAATCATGATCCTAGGAAAAGGGACAGTAAAAAGAGATAGGACTAAAAGATAAACAGGGAAACTTCATTATACCCAAGGGCACCATGGATAATGGGTCAATATAATACTTAATATATATGCACTGAATAGAATAGCATCTAAATTCTTAAAGAAAAAGTTAATCAAATTTAGGGAGAAATGGTAAAACTATAGTATTGAGGGACCTCAATGTACACTTTTCAGACTGAAACAAATTTAACAAAAAGATGAACAAGAAAAAAAATTAAGGACCTGAATAGAATTTTAGAAAAGTAAGATATGATGGACTTCTTGTGACTGTTCAATGTGGACAAAGAGGAATAAACATATTTCTTAGTCATGCATGGCATCTTTAGAAAAATTTACTATGAACTAATGCACAAAATCTTCACAAATAGAGAAAAGCAAAAATATCAAACATATCTTGTGTTGGCCATAATGTAATAAACTTATATCCAATAAAGCTTTTTCAAAGAAAGGATCAACATTAATTAGAAATGAAATTTAAATCCTAAATGCAGTTTAGAATTAAAATTAATTCTAAAGAACCAGTGGTTCAAAGAACAAATCAAAGAAACAATAGAATATTTTATCAAAGAAAATCGTAAGCGACAACATGCCAAAACTTTTGAGATACAGCTAAAGCAATCCTAAGGGGAAAATTTATATTTTTAGACACTTTCATCACAGAATGCAATTAAGAAATGTTACTTCAGATAAGGGTTGAAATAGATTCCTTCTAACTCTGAGATTTTAGTAATTTAGAGATTTTGCAGATATTAACATTTAAATAATCATGGAGTGTCAAAGCTTGAAAGGATTGATGGTCACCTAACTGACAGCAGAATATAATCTCCTTGAGGGTAGGGACTACTTCATTTCTGTTTTTCTATATCGGTAGCATAATTCCTGGGAATACTAGGCAATTGATAAATATCTGTCCAACTGATAAATGCTTGAATTGAATCAAACTGACATTTTCCAGATGAGGAAACTGAGGCCCATAGAAAGGAAGTGACTTGAATAGCATGGCATATAGAATTAGAGCCAGAACTGGAAGCCAGATCTCCTAATTCCCAGGCCAGACTTACTCCACATTTCCTGGGAGAAATCTTCCAGTATGAACTTTCAGCTGTTCTCAGGTTACCATCTTATTGGAGATACTGCTTTCATGTGCATGTCTAAAAGGAAGGTGAGCTTTTTCCCCTCTTTTGAAATTGGCCTCTTAAACACTTAAAGACCCATGGCAGCGTCTGGTTTCCTTCAAGTTGCACAGTGTCTGAGTGATCCCAAGGAAATGCTGTTGGGAACTCTAATTCGTGTTCTAGGCTAATGTTTCATTTTTCTTTCATCAGGCCCAAACTTAAAAAGTTGAGAGCAGAAATGCCAAACACAATGCCAGTTCATTTAAAAGAATTTGCTAGTTACCCTGGCTATTCATTACCCGAGTCCCACTGATTCCCAGAAGAAGCGACCTGTGGAGTTTCACTCATAAGGAAAGGTTAGTGTGCTTAAAATTCTTGCTGATTTAGAGGTTATTTCAAAGAAACCACTGGGTGATTTACTGCAATTTTTCTTTTTCATTCGTCATTTTGAGTTGGGTTTAATAAAACATCCCCCCTTCACCCCTCCTTCAAACAGAGCAAACTAGGAGCTGATCCAAATTATTTCTGAACTGTAAAACAAAGAAGTTAAGTTTATATTTGTTAAGTTTATACACTGGAGGGTATGAATGCTCCAAGAACTTCATCCAGCCTGCTCTAGTGGAGAAGATTTAAAGTCCAGTACTGGCTTTGCTGTCTTATTACTTACATATCCTGGTATTGTCACTTGAATTCTTCCTATTTCCATTTCTCCAGCTGCAAAAACAAGAGAGAAAGTCTCTTCTAGCCCTAAATCCTATCCTACTATGCAGAGCCCTGGACAAGGAGCCAGGAAACCCCAATTCTAGTTCTGTGTCTGCCCCCATCCAGCTATGTGGTCTTGAACACATCAGATCCCTCCCTAGGCCTCAGTTTCTTACTATAAAGTGAAGGAATTGAATTAGATGCTCTTTAAGCCCACGTCCAGATCTGATGACTTTTGTTTTATGTTCTAAGGTTTCTTCCATTTCTCACACTCTGCCTTCTGCCTCTCAGTTCCCTTCTGGATCTGACTTTGTCCATCTCTCAGTACCACTTAGTTTCCATGTCCTTTGTTTTATGTTCTAAGGGCCTGCTTAGTTCTGACATTTAATACCAATGTGTGATAGCTTAATTAAAGGCCAATGCCACTTTGAGGAGCTCTTTTCCTCTTACCAAAGTGTGTTTAAGATTTTCTCAAGAGCTTGAAGATAAACATTTCTCTCTCCTTCCTGATTTTTTCAGTCAGCACTTTGTAAGCATTGTTGCACCTTGAAGTTTTCAGCATGGTGGAGGTGAAGTGACATTGAAGACAACTTTCAGTATAAGTTTAATACAGACAGGAGGTAACAGATCTGGCCAGGGCAAAGTTCTGTAGAGGTACAGAAGTGATCATAGTAATGGCAGGAGCTTATTCATACATGGTATAAGGGAAGGAACACTCCATTTAAAATAATTGTAAACAATATAAAATACTTAGGAGTCTACCTGCCAAGACAAACCCAGAAACTGTATGAATACAATTACAAAACACTTTTAATAAATAAAGTCAGATCTAAACAATTTGAAAACATTAGTTGCTCAATATAATAAAATAGAAATAAATAAATTCTGCCTAAGCTAATTTACTTAATTCAGTGCCATACTAATCAAACTACCAAAAAGTTATTTTATAGAAATAGAAAAATTAATAACAAAATTCATCTGAAAGAGCAAAAGATCAAAAATGTCAAGGGAATTAATGGGGGAAAAAAGGAAAGTTATTTAGCAATACCAGATCTCAAACTATATTATAAAGCAGTAATCATCAAAACTATTTGGTGTTGACTAAGAAAGAGTGGTAGATGAGTGGAATAGATTAGGTATACAAGGTACAGTAGTCAGTGGCCACAGTAACCTAGTATTTGATAAATCCAAAAATCTCAGCTTTTGGGATAAGAACTCACTATTTGACAAAAACTGCTGGGAAAACTGGAAAACAATAGGACACAAACTAGGTATAGACTAACACTTCACACCTTATACCAAGATATGGTCAAAGTAGGTTAATGATTTAGACATAAAGGGTGACACCATAAGCAAATAAGATTTTTTTTGTTAGATCTATGAGGAAGGGGAAGAATTCATGACCAAACAAGAGAGAGTATTACAAAATATAAAATAGATAATTTTGATTATATTAAATTAGAAAGCTTTTGTACAAACAAAACCAAGAGTAGAAGGCAAGTGGAAACTGGAAAACACCTTTTTTTTTTTTTTTTTTTTTTTGCTTTTTGGAGAGGGGATGCAGGGCATTTGGGGTTAAGTGACTTGCCCAATGTCACACGGCTAATAAGTGTTAAGTGTCTGAGGTTGGATTTAAACTGAGGTCCTCCTGACTCCAGGGCAGGTGCTCTATTCACTGCGCCACCTAGACGTCCCTGAGAAACACCCTTTACAGCAAGTGTCTGATAATGATGATAAACAGGCAGATTTCAGAAAATCCTGGACAGACTTGTACAAACTGATACAAAGGGAAATGAGTAGAATCAGAACAACATTGTACACAGTATCAGCAACATCTTGTGATGATCGGCTATGAATGGCTTAGCCCTTCTCAGCAACACAGTGATCTAAGACAAGTACAAAGCATTCAGGAAGAAAAATGCTACCCACATCCAGACAAAGAACTGATGGACTCTAAATGCAGATCAAAACATACTTTTTTCACTTATTCTTTCTTATGTTTTTTTTTCCCTTTTGATCTGTTTCTTCTTTCATAACTATGACTAAAATGGAAATATTTTTACATGATAGCTTGTATAAACTATATCAAACTGATTACCATTTTCAGAAGAGGGGAGGGGAAGAGGCAGGGAGAAAAATCTGGGGAACTCAAAATCTTCTAAAAATGAAGGCTAAAAATGTTCTTGACATGTAGTTAGGGAAAAAATAAAATACTATTAAGTGTTAAAAAAACCAACTGCTAG
This sequence comes from Pseudochirops corinnae, assembly GCA_028646515.1. NCBI lineage: Eukaryota > Metazoa > Chordata > Mammalia > Diprotodontia > Pseudocheiridae > Pseudochirops > Pseudochirops corinnae. The sequence goes on along the minus strand of CM053585.1, from coordinate 184,883,901 downwards.
AGAAGATCTGGATTCATTCCCTCAACAAATATTTCCCTTTTGTCTCCTATGGGCAAGGTCATATTCTAAGTATTGCATTTTAATTTGGACTCTTTAATTTCCTTTCTATGGGACTTTGAGCGAATCACTTTCCTTGAGTTTCTTCCTCTGTAAGATGGGCACAGGAATAATTTACTTGCACTACCTATTGTTCAAGGCAGTTGTGAAGAAAGCATTTTGTAAACCAGAAAGGTTTATAGACTCATAAGCTGTTATTTTTGTCACATGAAGAAGCAGAGATGTAACTTTTGATTTTTCCTCCTGGAGAAGAAGAAACAGTGCCCTAGGCAAGTGACAGGAAATGTGCACTTGAGCCAGGACATTAGTCAGTGGGTAGAGAGAGACTGAAGGGATCCTTTGAGGCTGCTGATAGAGGAGGGCCCTGAGTGGGGAAGGAAGCATTGGTCCAGCCAAGGAGGAGCTCACCTGTGGGGTGGCCACTGGGGAGAAGTGAACCATTTGGTGGCCTCCTATTTTAACTAATTCTTCTTGCAAACTAAGGATAAGCTCTGTTATGTCTTCTGAAGGAGTATGGAGTGTACTTTCAGCTCTCTCTAATTTCAGTGCCTTGGGGCAAAACCCTACTTTGCCCTCCCTTAATTGTGGCTCTATAAAGAACAAAAAGTTGGTTTTTAATCTGTAAGGAAATCTCTCCATAGGCAACCGCATATTTCACCTATGTGAAGCTGGTCCTTTTAGGCGATTTTCTTATTTGCTGATAGTGAATAATGATTCCAAAGGAATCTCTGGCACCAAGGACTGACTTTTTGATTCAGCCCTTTCACAAAAGTGGGGGTAGCTTGGGGGAAGGGGAGAAGGGTCAAACAGAGTTTGATTCTGTCAGCAAAAGAAAGGAAAAACCACAATGATCTTTTGTTAGATTGGCTTTTTTTCCTACCACATCATGGGTCAACTGAGATCAGAAGACCATTTTCCATGGACAATGAGAAATCATCAGATGACTTGCTCCTGATCAGAATAAACCCATAATTAACAAATGGACAAATAGTCTATTAAAATCTCAGAGACTGGAAGGAATCTCAAAAGTCCTCTAATCCACCCCCTGCCTGAAGCACAACTCCCTTGGGGAGCAGTCATCCATCTTTTGCTTGAAGACTTCTAGTGACAGGGAACTCATTATCTCTCAAAGCAGCCCATTCCATGATAGCGTTAAGTTTGAACTGTTAAGAAACTCTTCTCTTTCATTGGGCTTAATTCTGCCTCCTAGTACCTAGCCGTACCACTCTTTAGTCCTAGTTGTGCCTTTTGGGGCTACTCGAAGTCAGAAAGTAAATAAGCGTTTATTAAATGCCTACTACGTGCCAGGCACTGTGCTAAGCCCAGAAATTCAACTCCCACCCCATCTCTCCATCCTTTGTTAGAAAAGTAAATACATCTATCTAGTAACATTTTTACCCCAAATATCTGAGACAAGACACAGGACAGTTTCAGAGATGAATATATTAATCTGGGCATGTTCATAGAACTGTTTTTATTTTTATTTTTTAGAAACTGTAATTTGAGTGTTATGGCTTTCAGTGCTGCTGAAATACTCAGATGAAGCATGCCAGTTGCTATCAGAGGGATATCCAAAATAACATCTTGGAGAATGGATCCTTTGATTAAAAAAAAAATAATTATAATTCCTAAAGAGTTTTAAACTGCATTGGATTGAAAACAAAACAAAACAAACAACTGGCTGCCTTTTCTCTAGACAGTTTACAGTCTCCCAAATGATTTACATTTTAACATGCCTTTTATGTTGCAAAATGTGCTTACTAGCTTACCTTCTCCTCCCCCCCCCCCCAGAATTGTCTGTTTTGCATTCTACAGTTAATTTTAAACTTGAAATTGGTGAGTTCCATAGTGCTGAGTCACAGAAATGGCCCAATTTTCAGCTATGAACAGCATGGATGTGGGGTCTGGGACTGCTGGTTGAAATAGGGACGCTCAGCAAATTCCTTAAAGAGCCCCAGAAAATAAACACACCAGTGAAATGAATCTTAGCTGTGATCTTAAACTTCACCTGACTTTGTGATATGGCCTTTTCTTGGAACTGGAAGAAATGAATCTTAATGTTCATCCACAGGAGTCCAGACCAGTTGAATCAAAAAGTATTGACAAACCACCGAGGGGGGCTGGGCAGAGTTAGGGGAGACAGAGAAGATTTAGACCTGGAAGAGATCTAAGAGGTCATCTAGTAAACCCTTGGAAGACCAAAAAGAGTGAATGACCTTCAACCTCATATCTCCAATTGCCTTTCAGACTTCTTAAACGGGATGCCCATTAGACAGCTTGTGCTGTTGCTGTTCAATCATTTCAGTCCTGCTGACTCTTCATGACCCATTTAGGGTTTTCTTGGCAGAGATACTGGAGTGGTTTGCCATTTCTTTCTCCAGCTCATTTTACAGATGAGGAAACTAAAATGACTTGCCCAGGGTCATGCAACTAGTAAGTGTCTGAGTCCAGATTTGAACTCAGAAAGATGAGCCTTCCCCATTGTTCTAGCCACTGGGCCACCAAGTGTACCAGCTTAAGCTAAACATCTCCAAAACAGAACTCACTATCTTTCCCTCAATCCTCTCCCTCCCTCCTATCTCCCCTATTACTGTAGAAGGGAACACCATCTTCCCAGTCCCTCGGAATCACAGCCCAGCTTTTTTTCCTCATCTCCTTACCATCTTTTACCCCTTTATCCAATCTGTTGGTTGATCTCACCTTTGCAACATCTCTATGCCCCCTTCTTACCTCTGACAACACCACCTCTCTAGTACAGGCCCTCATTACTTCATGCCTGCACTATTGCAAGAGCCTGCTGGTGATTCGGCCTCCCTACTTAACCTCCAGTGGCTCCCTGTCACCTGCTGGATCAAATACAAAACCCTCTCCTACCTTTCCAGTCTTCTTGTACCTTCCTCCCCAAGGCTTACTCTTCAATCCAATGACACTGGCCTCCTGGCTGTTCCAGGCACAAGATACTTGATCTTTTGGCTCCAGGCATTTTCTCTGGTTGTCCCTTGTGCCTGGAATGCTCTTCCTCCTCAACTCAGCCTTACTGACTTCCCTGGCTTCCTTTAAATCTCAAAAAAAATTCCATTTTTTACATGAAACTTTTCCCTACCACCAGCTCAATTCAGCCCTCCCTCTGTTAGTTATTTCCTATTCATCCTGTATATTGTTTATTTTGTATATTGTTGTTTTCATGTTGTTTTCATGTTGTCTCCCTCATTAGAATATAAGTTCCTTGAGGGCAGGGACTGTCTTTTACCTCTTTTTGTATACCCAGTGTGTAACATGGTGACTCAACTGGAACACAGTAGGCACTTAATAAATGTTTATCAATTCATTGATTGACTTGTCCATGATGACACTGCCTGATTGTCAGAGCTAGGATTCAAATCCAAGTCACAGGATAACAGAGTAAAAGCTGGAAAGCATTTCCGAGGTGGTACAATCCAACCCACTCATTTTACAGATGAGGAAACTGAGGCCCAGGGAGGTTAGCTGACTTGCCCAGGGTCACACAGGTAATCACATAGGTAGTAAGCTGCAGGGGAGAAAAATGAACCCAGGTTCTTTACTACCAAATCCAGTACTCTTCACTAGACCATACCAGTTCTCAACAGCCCTGTAAGACCATGAATACAAGGATTCTTACCTTTATATTACAGCTGAGGAAACTGAGTCTTAGTAAAGTGAAGGTCAGACGGATAAGTGGCAGAGCCAGGATTTGAACCCAGGACTCCCGACTCTAATTCTACCCATCTTTTTATTGTACCAGGTTGCTTTCCCACCAGATTGAAAAAAATCTTAATCACCAGCCTCATTGTCATGGCTGATCTCATGTGGAAATAAGTGATGGATGGATTAATAAGTTGGAAGAGCCTCCTTTAGTCCTGTAAACTGTGGGTATTTCTTGGATTCCAGATCTCAAGGAGAGACAGGAATCCTGCACTATAAAGTAGGTCCTGCACAGGCCAGGTCTAGTAACAGACAAAAGTACTGGCTGTGGTCTCTTTCACAGTTCCTATGGTTTTGATTGGATTATTAGGAAATGATTGCCTGAGCAATGGAGAATAATGTATAAAGAGATCTGAAAGACAGCCGAGTACAAGACCTATTCAAGGAGATATAGCGCACTTAAGTCCTGAAGTCAATAGTTATTGATTTCTCCTCCAAGTGATGGGCCTGAGCCCTGGAATCATAACTCCAATTAGGATTAATACAAGCTGCCCTTTGTCCACTGATGGAGGATTTGACTTCTCTCTAATCACCCCCCCTCCAAAATCAAACAAAACCTTTAAGTTGGTGCCTATTGTTCTTTGTCCCAGTCAAGGAGTAGGAAGAATACTGGCCCTAAGCCAGGCCACGATTGGCAAAATGAGCAGGGAGAAGCCAAGCCATTCACATGCACTGCCTCTGAGATCAATGCGGGTTCCTGTATAAGAGAGCTTCAGCCATGATGATGTATATCGATTATGGAGACAGCCTGCAGAAACTTCTGGGGAAACAGCACCTGGGAGTCAAGTCATGGTAATTTTATTCATGAATTCACAGGTTCCTAGGGTGTCAGAACTAGAAGGTACCTTTGAGATCATCTAGACTAGGCATCTCATTTTAGGGATGAGAGAAACTGAGGTTTTAAGACGGAATGTGTCTTGATGAAGCCCACACGATGAGACAATGGCTACCCTGGGACTAGAATCTCACAATTAGGGTGGGCCTCAGTAGTCGGCTAGACTGCTCAGGTCGCCTGATCAGATGTTTCTTCTGTTGCCCCATGATATCTGCCTTCAAGATATCTTCAAGGGATCTGAGAGAAAGGGGTGACCTTGATCACATCACTTAACTTTGCTGGGCCTTAGTTTCTTCATATGTAAAATAAGGGGGTGGGATCAGATGGCCCCCAAGGTCCCTGTGGCCTCTGTATCAATGATCCACTGATAAAGAGTCATTTTACAGGATTAGAACCTAGGTCCTTATATTTGGGTACACAAAAATCAACTTCACAAGAATGAAATGACAGAGGAATCATTAACAAGTCAACGGTGACAAGTATTTATTAAATTACTTACTATGTGCCAGGCACTGTGTTAGATGCTGGGGATGCAAAGAAAGCCACCCTTACCCACAAAAAAGCTCATTCTTGCCTGCAAGGAGCTTATATTCTAATAGGGGAGAAAACACTTAAAAACCAGGAAGACAGACAATAGGAATAACCGGCATTTATGTAGTGCTTTAAGATTTAAAAAGGCTTTATAAACATTATCTCATTTTATCTTTACCACAACTCTGGGAAGGTAGGTGCTATTATTATACCCATTTTACAGATGGGGAAACTGAGGCAGACATACATTAAGTAACTTGCATGGGGTCACATGGGCTAGTAAATGTTTGAGGTTGGATTTGAATTCAGGTCTTCCTGACTCCAGGTGCAACACCCTATCCACTTCAATGCTTCACTGCAGAGCAGACCGAAGCCATTCTAAGATGGGAAGGATAATTGGGGATAATCAAAGGTCTCTTGGAGTGAGATTTCAGCTGAGTCTTGAAAGAAAACAGGGAAACTAAAACGCCTGGCATTCTGAAAAAGATCTTGGGGTTTTAATGGACTGTAAGCTCAACATGAGTGAAGAATGTGATATAGCAGCCAAAGATGCTAATACAATCAGGAGAGTGACTTCTAGGAATAGCGAAGGGAGAATCCCATCATATCCTGCCCTCGTCAGGTCTCATCTGGAGTCTTGTGTTTACTTCTGGGCACCATGGTTAAAGAAGAAGATGAGAGAATGCAGAGGGAGGGCTGGGATGGTCAAGGGCTTATATGAGGATTGATAGAAGGAACTGGGCTTGTTATGCTAGAGAAGAGAAGACTCAGGGGAAACATGATCACAATTGTCAATTATCTCAAGGTCTATCAGAGTCTTGTCTTGTATGGCCCTAAATGACAGAAGATGGAACTATGGGTCTAAGTTGTAAAGAGGCAGATGTTGGCTTGATGTCAGGAAACCATGAGAGCTGTCCTAACCTAGAATGGGCTGCTTCCAAATGTGGTCTGTTCCCCTTGGTCTCCAGAGATTCTAGATAAGTCACAGTATGAATTCTCTGGGGATGTGGGTTGGATACAATGGCTGCTGAGGACCCTTTCATCTTTCAAATTCTGTGATTCCATGAATCCTTTGACTCAAAATTCAGTATCCTAACCACTACACCATATTACTTCATCTGTGTTGATGGCATACATAGAAATAGGCCATAAAATAAATCCAAGTATTCTTTTACTTATTATTTTTATTATATTTATTTATTATTATTGTATTATATTTATTATTACTTACTATTTTCTCTTGTCACTTTAGCTATGCTTTTGGAATAAATTCAGTACTTTAGGAAATCACATAATTTAGAATTTACAACTGGAAGGAGTCTGAGAGATCAACATATCCAATTTCTTCATTTTTGCAGATGAGGAAACTAAGGCCCATAAAAGTAAAGTGACTTGTCCAGGGTCACATAGTTATTAAGTAATATGGAAAGATTTAAATTTACTTCCTCAACTCCAATTTTATTGCCTTTTCAAATATACCATGATATCCCCTTCTTTCAGGGAATTACACTTTTTTCAGGGTGGGGAAGAATCTTGGGGGCAAGGGGGTATGATTTCATTGGCATGAAAACTTTCTCCATCAATGTTGAGAGCAACCTGATCTGTTAACTTGTAGTTTTGGAGAGTCACTTGGGGACACTGAGATGTAGTGACTTGACCAAAATCACAGTGCTGGTTTGTATCAGACACAGGATTTCATCTCGAGTCTTCCCAAATCTGTCAGCCTTCCCTTCCTTCTACCTTGTGTTTCTCTGTTTTATTTGACCTGTGATTTCACTGATAAAAGGAACCCCTAGTGAGTAACTCCCTCTACCAATGGATAATGGAACTTGCTTTGCAATTTTTTTTTTTACTTAGATGCAGCCGTTCTCAACCTGTGGGTTATGTTCAATTTGTAACAATGAAAATACATCCTGCATATCAGATAGATTCATAACAGCAGCAAAATTACAGTTATGAAGTAGCAACAAAAATAGTTTTATGGTTGGGGGTCACCAGAACATGAGGAACTGTATTAAAGGGTCGCAGCATTAGGAAGGTTGAGAACCACTGACTTAGAGTGTTGTACGAGGCACTTAGAGGTGAATGACCAGTCCAGGATCACAAAGCCAGAATGTGTCCAAAGTAAGACTTTGGTTCTGTAGGTTCAGATTGGAGGCTCTCAAAGCTACTGCCTGTTGACTTCTCATTTACGGGAATAAATCACATCTTCCTTGAACATTGTTGAACCAAGTGTTATGGAGCCTCGCAAAGTGCCTACTCATTTCTTCTGCAACACCTATTAGGCTGCTACGAAGTCAGGGAGGATGAAGAGTGAGGGAAGGCCATGGAATGTGGTGATTAAGAGGTCTCTGGCAGGGCAGAGCCAAGATGGCGGCGTAGCAGCAGCAACATATCGCAGCTCTCACAGAGCCACCCCAAAGTACCCATGGAATAGGACTCTAAACCAATCCTAGAACTCCAAAACGCACACAAAGATACTTCCCACTAAAGTCAGCTTGGCTACGAGGAACCATATCAGTACTGCGAACCGAAACCAGGCGCCCCGGGGGCGGCTGGATGGGAGGAGTGGAGGAGCCTCTCTGGTGAGCGGATTAGTGGCAGCTGCAAGCAGCGTTGAGAACTAGGTCAGTGGGAATTGCGAGGTCTTGGGAGAAAAGCAGTCTGGCCGAAAGGCCTCCAGAGCGGAAAAGCGAAAGGCAGAGGTTTTGCACCCGCCTCTGCGTTGTAGCTTCCCGCCTGCAGCCTGCAGACAGCAGGGGGACTAAGCAATTGTTCTGAGGCCAGTGCTCTTGCGTTGAGCAGCCTGGACCCGGATCGCTGTCTTGGGCCTCGGTCTTGGAGTCCTCACTATCCAGCGAGCCGGAAGTAAGTAGGAAGGGTCCCAGCACCTTCCTGAGAGCTATGGCAGCTGGAAGGACCCCAGCGATTTGGGACAGAGCTTTCCCTTCTGGAAGCAGAGCCCCACAGAGATTT
>CM053585.1:184858852-184875279 GCA_028646515.1 Pseudochirops corinnae | reverse complement strand
AGACTGGGGGAGGGGGGACACACTGGGATGGCTGTTTTGGGATGGTGGGTAGGGGAAAGAAGGGGAGAAAATGTGTAACTCAAAATCTTGTGGAAATGAATGATGCAAACTAAAATAAAATTTTTTAAAAAAAAGAGGTCTCTGGTGACTCCCGAGAGAGCAGCTTCAGGAAAGCAGTGGGGGCAGAAGGCCTACTGTTAAGAGCTGGAGATGAGAGAAGAGAGGACTAGCAATTTTCCCAAGAAGAGAGACTTTTCCTGGAAATAGTGGGAGTATGGAAGGGGGGAGTGGTCCTTGCTGGAGGGGACACATTAAAACTAGACTTTGAACTACCAGAAGATACAATGGAACCAACCCATCCCAAGGAGCTGGGTAGAATGCTGGTGTGGAGTGAGGGTGCAGACTCAAAGGGGAATAGATAAGCTGGTGGTTCAGGAATCTGGATGTGCCTGTTGACCTAGGTGCTGGATGCCTCAAGATGCTGTTACACACCATCATTTGCAGTTCGAGTAGAGGCAGAGTAGTATAGTCAGATGAACCTTACTTCCTAATTATGGGATTACGAGCAAGTCACTTGTCTTTCCCCAGTCTTCAGTCTCCTCATCTGTAAAATCTGTAAAATGGGTAGATCATCTCTAAGATCATACCCAGCTCTAAATCCTTCGAGCATCTCTGTATAGGTCAACCAAGGATCATTTTCTTTGTGTCTCCACAAAGAAATATATCCTGTCTTTTCTCTGTCCATACTTTAACTGAGGACAACTACTTCCCAATTCTTTCCTTAACCCAGATGAACATTAATCATAGATGCCATAATGAAGATTCCTACTCTGGGTGGGGAGCAGCTTGGTGGTTCAGTGGTTAGAGTGCCGGACCTGAAGTCAGAAGGATTTATCTTCCTGGACATTTACTAGCTGTGCGACCTTGGGCAAGTCACTTAATCCTATTTACCTCAGTTTCCTCAAAATGAACTGGAGAAGGAAATGGCAACCACTCCAGTATCTCTGCAAAGAAAACTCCAAATGGGGTCACAGAGAGTCAGACAGGATTGAAACAACTCAACAACAACAACTCTGGGTGGGATTTTGAGCTTCAGTAATGCTATGTATGAGACATGGTAGACAGACACAAAGAAGAATAAAACCTGCCCTCAGGGAGTTTACTGTCTGGCTTGGAATATATACAAGTTAAATATGATACAAAACACAAAGTATATGTTAAGCGCCATGATTTATGTTATGTTAATGGGAGTTAATGGGAGTTAATGGGAGTTAATGGGAGAAGGGTTGTATAAAAGAGTCGTGGAGAGAAAGGGCTAGAATGGAAGGTTGGGCCTAGCCACAGAAGGATTGGCATGTCAGGCTGAAGATCCTAAAATAACACACCATTTTTGTATTCAAGCACAGAGCTGTAGAATTCCAGAGAAAGGAAAAGATAAATTCTTTCTACTGGAATCAGAAGGGGTTTTGTGGTGGAAGACAAGTTACCTTCCAATGTCACCCATCCCAAAGTGGAATGGGCAGCCTGGAGAAGTAATGAGGTCTCTCCATCACTGGAAGTATTCAAACAAAAGTCAGCTGAGCACTTGCCAAGGATGTTGTAGAGAGAGATCCTGTGTAGGTAGAGACGGAACTAGATGACCTCCAAGGTTCCTTCCAGATTCTGAGATTTTTTTGAAATCTTTCCACTCTGCCCCCCTCAGCAGCCATCTTGTGTAGCCCAGGGAATAGTCCAAACTAGTAACATGTTATTTAGCCCTCTGGCCCTGGCCTCAGTTATTAGAGCATCCATCCCCGTCTCATTCCATTCTCCTGAAGGAAGAAGAGCAGGAGAACAGATGGGTTTAATAAGAAGGGGAGTGAACAACATGTAGCCACAGGGTATTTAGAAAGATCAACTGAAGATGAAATTGTAGCTCAGGCTTATAAAGCTAAACTGGTCATCTTGGGCAGGTCAGAGCGGGTGGAGGATCAGCCTGAGCTCGCTAACAAGCCTGTGGTCTGGAGGTCATGTTGTCTGAGCTTTGGTGCATTCATTCTGTGCTTATTAAGTACCTATGGTTCCTAGAGCAATCGAGATATCACACAGCCCTGGCCTTCATGGAGCTTCCAGTATACTGGGGGATAAGACAGAAACATTGGCAATTATAATACACAACATTATGTGCATTAGAGAGTAACAAGGCTTTGTGAGATGAAAGGGTTGTAAGGATGGTCAGAGAAGGCTTTATGGAATAGGGCATTGAAGGATGAGTAGTAATAAACAAATAAGGAGGGTAATTGAATATGTTGATAGCGTGAGCAAGGGCATAGTAGAAGGAAAGCTCGGGGCACTTGGGGATGATGGGGAGAAGGGCAATCTAGTTTTGCTGGGGTGAGGTGCTTGGAAGGAAATCATATAAGAGAAGGCTAAAAAGGTAGGATGGTATCAGATTGTAGAGGGCCTCGAATATCAGTGTGACCTTTACTGAGGTAATAGGGAGCCACTGAAGGTTTTTGGGCAGAGGAAAGATGTTACCAAATTTGTGTGTAAGAAAGCTTATTCTAGCAGTCTTATGAAGGATAAACTACAGGAGAGAGAGAGAGACAGACAGAGAGAGACAGAGACAGAGGGGAAGACAGAGAAAAGAGAGAAACATGGGGCGGGGTGGGGGGGGAGAGAGAGAGAGAGAGAGAGAGAGAGAGAGAGAGAGAGAGAGAGAAAGGGAGGAGAGGGAGAAGGAGAGAGCAAGCAAAAGAGATGCATAATGAGGTTATTTCAATAGTCTAAGGGCAATGGCCAATTCAGTTCAGTTCAATTTAGCACTATAAGCCTTTAAGTCCATGCTACAGTGCTGGGGGCTGGGCTTATAAAATCAAAACCTGCTTTGATCTGTCAGAAGCGCCCAGCCACCTTATGATAAAGCGGTAGTTGTAGTTTTGAGAAAGTAAACTGATATGAATTCCTCCAATTGTAATCTTTTCCTAAAACATTTCTGGATAACATTACTTCTCTTCTGAATGAAAGATTCATTTGCCTATCCTGAAAACTTCTTGAATTGTCAAGCAATGTAGAGAAATACTTCTCAATGGAAAGCATGTTGGATTTAGAGCCCACAGCCTTGGGTTCAAATCCCAACACTGTGACTTACTACCTCTGTAAGAAAGCAATTCATTTAACCTATGTGGGCCTGTTTTCCTCATCTTTAAAATGAGGAAGTTGCTCTCCCTAAGGCTCTAATGTTCCTTCCTGCTCTAAATCTATGACCCTATGATAATAAAAATGTCAGCTGATAGTTCTGTAGCACTTTATGTGTACGAAATGCTTTGTATCCATTATCTGATTCTCACAATAACTCTGTGAGGTTGTCAGGACAGGTCTCATCATCCCTGTTTTATGAGTGGAGATACTAGGAGGTGGTAGATCCAGGAATTAAAAGCAGGGCTTCTGCCTCCTACACCAGTGCTCTTTACCTGATAGCCTGTCAGGCAATAAAATTGATTGTTAGTATGTGCCTACCATGTGCCAAGCATTGGAGATATGAAGAAAAGCAAAAGAGTCCCTCTCTCAAAGAGTTTACAATGTAATGAAGTAGAAAACATGCAAATAACTGTAAAACAAGGTTCATACAGGGTAAATTGGAGATAATCTCAGACGGAAAGCTTTAACTATCATTAAGGGAAATTGGGAAAGGCTTCCTGTAGAAGATGGGATTTTTTCTGGGACTTGAAGGAAGCCTGGAGGAGGGGATAGGGATGAAGAATATTCTAGGCATGGGGGACAGCTGGTGAAAATGGCCAGAGTAAGGAGGTAGAATTTCTTGTTCAAAGAACAATAAAACGAGGCCAGTGTCATGGAATCAGAAGAGGAGACATGGAGGGGAATAATGAGGAGGAAGACCGGAAAGAACGGGGCTAGGTTATGTAAGGTTTTGAACACAAGAAGATTTTGTATTTGATCCTGGAAGAAATAGGAATCCACTGGAATTTTTTGAATTGGAGTGGGGGGCAGGGGGTGCTATGGCCAGATGTGTGCTTTAGAAAGATCCTTCTGGCAGCCATGTAGAGAATAGCCTGGAGTGGGGAGATCCGTTTTGGCAAGCAGACCCACTAGCAGGCTATTGCTGTGGTCTAAGAGTGCGGTGATGAGCATCAGCCCTAGGGTGGTGGCAGTGTCAGACTGGAGAAGGGAGCAGATGTAAGAGATATTGTGAAGGCAAAATTGACTCCTTGGCAACACGTTGGATATGGGGTGGAAGAGAGTGATGGATCAAGAATGGTGCCTAAGCTTTGAGCCTGGGTGACTAGGAGGATGGTCACACAGTCAACAGTAAAGGGAAGATTAGAAAGAGGAGAAGAATGAGGGAAGATAATGAGTTTAATTTCAGATCTGTTAAGTTTGAAATATCTAAAGGACACTCATTTTGAGATGTCCCATAGGAAGCTGAAGATGTGAGCCTGGAGGTGAGCAGAGAAGTTATGAGCTGGATAAATAGATGTGACAGTTATCAGCATAGACATGACAATTGAATCCATGGGAGCTGATGAAATCACCAAATAAAACAAGAGAGGGAGAAGAGAAGATGACCCAGGATGATGGCCTCCTGGGCAACAGAATCACAAAGATCTGATCCCTTCCAGTGGAGCACAATTGATCATGTGAAATGAAATGCAAAATGGAGCTCAGAGGTGCCTTAAAACTCAGTGTTCTGGGGGCAACTTCCCCTCAGTTTCTTCATCTGTAAAAAAGGGTATTTTTCAGCCATGATTTAGCTGCTCATCAGTTTCCATCTCTCCCTGTCTGCTGACTCAGGTCCTATTGCTTGTGTGTCCCCAACTCTGGGAAAAGCCTCCCTTGTTCCTTCTATCTACATTATCATGCTATTTCTCTTCTGCCCTTTGTGGCTAAACTCCTTGAAAAGCCTTACTCTACTTTCTCTCCTCTTACTCTCTCCTTAATCCTTTACAGTCTGGCTTCTGACCTTAACATTCCACCAAAATTGCTCTTTTCAAAGTTACTAATGATCTTAGTGGCCAAATCCAATGGCCTTTTCTCAGTCCTCATTCTCCTCAATGCCTCCACGGTCTTTGACACTGTTCATCACTCCCTCCTCCTTGATACTCTCTTCTCTCTAGGTTTTCAGGACACCACTCTCTCCTGGTTCTCACCCTACTTATCTGGCCATTCCTTCTCTGTTTTCCTTGCTGGATCCTCCTCAAGATTGTGCCCTCTACCCATGAGTCTCAGGGTTCTGTCTGAGTTTTCTTCTCTTTTCCCTCTATGCTGCTTCACTTGGTAATGTCATCAGTTCCCATGGATTTAATTACTATCTCTATGTCAATGATTCTCAGTTCTACCTCTTCTGGGCAGTCTCTTTGCTGACCTCCAGTCTCACATGTCCAACTGTCCTTCAGACATCTTGAACGGGATGTCCAGTAAACATCTTAAACTCAGTATGTCCAAATCAGAACTCATTATCTTTCCTTGTAAACCCCCTTCCTCCCCCATCCCCCTTCTCTGTTATGATAAGAAGGCAACATCATCCTCCCAGTCCCTCAGGATCACAACCTAGGAGTTGTTCTGTATTCCTCACTATCTTTCTTCCCTGCCCCATCCAATCTGTTGATTTCACCTTTGCAGCAGCTCCTAAATATTCCTTTCTCTCCTCTGACATTGTCACTACCCTGGTACAGGCTCTCATAACCTCATGCGTTGATTATTACGGTTTCCTGCGGGTGGATCTACCTGTCTCACGTCTCTTCCCACTCTGATCCATCCTTCATTCAGCCACTAAAGTGATGTTCCTAAAACGTAGGTCCGATCAAGCCACGCCACGCCACCCCACCCCACCCCTACTCAATAAATGCCCATAGTTTCCTATTGCCTCCAGAAACAAATACAGAATGCTCTGTTTCACATTCAAAGCCCTTCATAACCTAGCCCCCTTCTACCTTTTCAGTTTTCTTACACCTTACCCGCTGACACATACTATCCAGTGACACATTGGCCTCCTCGTTGGTAGATGCAGAAGACACTCCACATCCCAGCTCCAGGCAATCTGTTAGACTGTACCTCATGCCTGGAATGTTTTCCCTCCTCAAGTCTGCCTGTTGACCTTCCTGAATTCCTTTAAATACCAACTAAACATCGACCTTCTACAGGAAGCCTTCCACTTCTTCTAACCTTTCTATCTGTGAATTATTTCCTATTTATAACTTGCTTTGTATATATTTCTTTGCAAGTTGCCTCTATCGTTAGATTGTAAGCTTCTTGATGGCAGGTACTATCTTTCTTTTTCTAATTTGTACATCTGGTGCTTAGCACAATGTTTGGCACATTCAGTTCAGTCATTTTTTCAGTCATGACATCATTTGGGGTTTTCTTGGCATATAAAAGGTATTTGATAAATGTTTATTAAATTGAATTATTGAATTGAAATTTTATTTTTTATTTATTGTATGGGTTGTATATGTGTGTGTGTGTATACATATACATATAGCTATCGACTAATCTTGTCTTACATGTATTTATTTGCATGTTCTCTTCCTCATGAGATTGTAAGCTCCTTGAAGGCAAGGACTGTCTTTTGCCTTTTTTCCCCTGGTGCTTAGAACAGTGGCTGGTATATAATAGGTGCTTAATAAATGTTTATTGATTGATTGATTGGCTGTGATAATATACTATCTAATTCACAGGTTGTTATGGGGAATATACTATGTAACCCTTAAGGTGTTATTGAAATGAGAGGTATTGTCATTATTGTGCTGGTCATATGTGAATAACAGGATGCATACACTGTAATGCTAAAGACAGACAAAAAAACCCAAACAAACAAGGCCAGCCTTCCTCTGAACCTCTTTAAAGAGCCATAAACTTGTGTTATTTGAGGGACTTAAGGAAGGCTTCCCTGCCCATATATATCTTTGATGCTACCCCCCATCATATTGTCTGAAACTCCTCCATTAGAAATTCATTCTTTTGATCTTCAAGAAAGGTTTCTCATCTTCTAAAGGACCCTTTAGAAAGGTCATGAAAGGGGTTAACAACCAAATTAGCTAACATCATGCCAGGGATCATTATTATTGTATCAGGTTGCTTTTTTAACCTAAGACCCAAAATCAGGAGGAGGGAAAGAGATGGAGAACAGAATTAGAATAATCAAACTTTGTAGCTAATAAAGCATTTTCCTTGCAACAACCTTATGAGATAGGTGGGCAAGGATTTCTCCCCATCCCCAACTCATTTTGCAAATGCAGAAACTGAGAGCCATAGGCATGAAGTAACATCCCCAAGATTATGCTGTTAGTAAGTATAAGAGGTAAGATTTGAACCCAGGTTTTCTGACTCCATGTATATTTTAGCACTAAAAATTCATCTTAAAAAAAATGTTTTCAGTTAACAGAAGTCTTATTTCCTTCTTCCTTTTCCCCACCATTGAAAAAAAGAAAAATTAAAGTCATACTGTCCTTGTCACAAATATTCACAGTCAACAACAACAACAACAAAAAATCCTACATTGGTCATGTCCAAAAAACCAATGTCTTATTCTGTACCTTGAGTCCATCACTTTCGTCACAAGTTGGGTGGTATGTTTCATCATTAGTGCTCTGGAATGATGTCTGGTGATTGGATTGAAGAGAGTTCTTGGGGCTTTCGAAGTTATTTTTACCATTTTGTTGTTACCTTATAAACTGTTCTTTCACTTTCCATCAGTTCATGCAAGTCTTCTCAGGTTTCTCTGAAACTGTCCCTTTAATCATTTCTTACAGTCATCCATTACATTCATGTGCCATAATTTGTTCAGCTTTTTCCTAATGATAGATGCCTCCTTAATTTGCAGTTCTGTGCCAACAAAAAAGAGATGCTATAAATGCTTTCATGCACAGAGGACCTTTTACTCTTTGATCTCTTTGTGGTATAATAATGTGTATCATTTATACAATGTTTTGTGGTTTCAAAGGGTTTTCATGTTCTCATTTAATCCACTCTAGACTAATAGCAGTATCACTGTGTTGAAAGGAATGAACAGTTTGGTGGCTTTGGGGGCCATAGTTACAAATTGATTTTCAGAGTCACTAGACTAATTCACAGCTCCATCAACAATGCACTAAATGTGCCTGTTTCTCCCTAGCCCTCCCAGCATTAGTCATTTTTCTTTCTCTGGCCAACTTCGTCAGTTTGATGGGTGTAAGATGAAACCTCAAAGTGGTTTTAATTTGTATTTCCCTAATTATTAGTGATTTGGGCCATTTAATAAATATTGGTCCTACAAACTCCCTGAGAATAAAGATTATGGGATTATGTCTTTCTAGTTCTGGGGTCTTTGGAGGGATTTAGAAGCTATGCTTGACCTGTAGTAAGTAAACAAAACTGTGAAATAGAAGGATGTCTACACCCACCTGCTGTTCTGTGTCCAGTTTTTCCTTGCTGGTGGTGTCTTCTCTCAACTTTCCTAAGAGGTCTAATTTTCTCATTATCCTTCTTTGAGGATATATGGGGCAGTTCGGTATATGGACAGAGTATTGAACATGGAATCAGGAAGAGATGAATTCAGATCCTGCCTTCAACACTTATTATCTATGTAACCATGGACAAGACATTTCAGCAATGCCTTGTTTAGTGAAGAATAGTATCTACCATATGTACGTGTACACACACACATGAAATTTTAAAGATTACAAAACACATTTGATCTTCACAATAACCCTCCAGTGTAGGCGCTATTATTCCCCCCATTTTACAAATAGGGTAAAAGAGGCATAGAGAAAGAAATGACTTGCCCAGGGTAAGAGTCTGAGGAGTGATTAGAACTCAGGTCTTCCTAAGTAAATGTATGCTAGTGGTAGTAACGGGGACAGTGGTTGCTGGTGAATCTTTGAAGTGTTTCTCAATAGGTTATCTGAAGCACCATTAATGAACTGCATAGAAAGGCAGTATTATGTAGGATGGTGGAAAGAGGACCAAATTTGGAGTCAGATGATTTGGGTTTAAATCTTATCCCTGCTAATTACTATCTGTGTGACTTTGGACAAATCACTCAACTTTTCTAGGTCTCAATTCTTCATCTGTGAAATAAGAGAATTGAACTAAATAGTCTTTATGGTCCTTTCCAGTTCTAAATGTATATACAGTTATCCTTTCCACATCTCGGAGGGGGATTAGGGTCAAGGTGCCCCAGCAATTTGGAAAAATCTATATAAAATTTTTTAACCCTCCCTTCATATCAGAGAAGAAGTCTGAATTATTATAGTATTAAAAGATAAAATATACTCATATTATTTAATATTATACACATAGTTTATGCATTTCTGAGTTCCTAAACTTTTTCTGTGTTATCTGCTGACTTTTGTATATTGTCTTTGGGCTTCTGCAAAACTCCTAATAAATCTCTGCTTAATTCCTTATGCTGCCCCACAATATATCGAATCTGCAATGGGGAAAGCTGTGGTATTTCATTACATGTAAAGAAGACTAATAATAGCACCTACTTTCAGGGTTGTCATAAGTTTCGAATGAGATGATGTTGCTAAAACACTTTGCAAGGGTTAAGGGCATTGTGCATAGTGGAGAGAGTAGCCTTGGAGCCAGAAAGATCTGGCTTTGGGGGTCCAGATAACCCTCCAAGGCTGTAAACTTCAGAGAAGGTAGGGCCCTACAATGTTAAAGGAATTTCCTCACCTGGAAGTTGCCCATAAAGAAGACAGAGATGTGGTCCCTATCCACTGTGTTCAGTCTTGTCCCACCCCATTTGGGGTTTTCTTGGAAGAGGGTAATGTTAATGGGATTTAAGATCTGCCCCACTCATTAATAAGCCTCATGTGGAGCACTTTAAGGGAAGCTTGCTTAGGGGAGTCTTGCTTGTGGGAAGGCTTTCACCCCTTTTGCTAATTTCTAATTAGGCACTGAGTCACAAAGGTTGCGATGCCTTCTGGCTCTGAGAAGTGTATATATACTCTGTGTTGGTATCTTGCTCTGGGGACTCGATTATGAGAAGGATCTTGTGATTCCCTGGTCAAGATTCTAAGTGATCGTGTGTTCAGAGCTCCCCGACTGCTCAGATGTAAAGGCTCACTCAATCCAGGGATGTATGTAAAATGTATACTAATATTGCTTTGATTCAGGCAGTCAGAGCCCTCTCTGTTGGTCTTTATTTCTCTGCTTATATTTTTCTCTGTTTGTATTTTCTCTGAAGTTTGGGATGCTGAATTTTCCTCTGAGCTAATAAATGTAATTAAAAAATATTGTTGATCCCTTAAACAGCTATCTTTCCTAGTAAAGCAGATCTCAGAACCTGTGCTAGCAGCCATCTTGACATCACTGTGATTGCCACTACACAGAGGTACTGGAATGATTTGCCATTTCCTTCTCCAGCTTATTCTACAGAAGAGGAAACTAAGGCAAACAAGGGTAAGTGACTTGCCTAGGGTCACACAGCTACTAAGTGTCTGAGGCCAGATTTGAACTCACAAAGATGAGTCTTCCTGACTCCAGGACTGACACCCTAGCCACTGCACAACCTAGCTGCTCACTTATCCACTATTCATATAAGCTAATGTTTTCTCTTCTCTCCTCCATAAAAACCTACTCTCAGGAAGAGGTCTGATAAATTGAAAATATGAATAGGATTATAAATTTTAAACTTAGAAGGATCCTTAGGACTCATCTAATCCAGTGGTGTCAAAGACATAGAAATTTGGGGGGGTCACTAATGTGTACATAAGGATCTTTACAGGTCATATTGATTTAAATTTAAAATGCAATCTTATCTATGCTTTCTTGTATTTTAAATTATTTTGTTAAATATTTCCCATTTACATTTTCTTCTTGTTTCCGCTTGGGAATCTTGGGGGGCAGCAGGGTGTTTGACTCATCTGATCTAGAACCAGCCCCCTCATTTTAGAGAGGAAAAAATTGACAGTGAGAGAAATCCTGTGAATTGCCCAAGATCACATAGTCCACAGAAGGAGAGCTGCCGTCAAACCCAGAACATCTGAAGCCAAATACAGAGTTCTTGCTATTACCACCTACCTCTATATGAATTAGAACAGCTTACAGTGTGACCCTTCCCAGGGTGATTTTCTCTCCAACGAGGAATGAGCCAGAAGGTAACAGCAACAAGCTCCTATAGAGGAATCTCAGGTATCAGCCAGAGGATGAGGCAGGCAGGTTTAGAGATGGCAGGACCTTGTAAGCACACAGGTGATTTCAGTGACCTCGCTCCAGCTACCCACTAGGCCATCCATCACAGGTTCTCAAATTAGCAAGACTTGGCAGCTTGAAAATGTTAGTTCTGCCCACCTGAGGACAAACCCAAATGAGGAAGCATTGTCTGCTCCCTCAGCCCCCCTCTGCTCCATCAGATGTTCTGTTCTTGAGGAGGAACAAGAGCTAATAGGCCTGAGAGATTTTCTAGCCATAGGAAATCAAGGTGTGTAGGGATGTAGTTGGAAGCCTCATAGGCTAATAGGCTCATAGATCTGGAGCTGGAAGTGGTCTTAAAGGTCATCTGGTTCAGTCCCCACATTTTATGGATGAGGAGACTAGGACCCAAAGAGATCACACAGGAAGACTAGATTTGCACCCAGGTCCTCAGATTCTAAATTCAGCAGCAGCAACAAGGATTAGGGAGGCATAAACTGAGAGGTGGCAGACAGGCAGCAAGGTGGTACAGCAAATAAAACCCTGGACTAGGAGTTAGGAAGACCAAAGTTTGAATCCTGCCTCAAACAGTTTTGCTGTGTGATCTTGGGCAAGTTGCTTAAGCTCTCTGTGCCTCAGTTTTCTCATCTGTAAAATGGGTTAATAATAGTAAATGAGATCAACATGCAAAATGTAAAGCATTTTGCAACCCTTAAAGTGCTTTATAAGTGCCAGCTATTATTAGACAAAAGCTCATTCTGAACGGATCTCATCTCAGTTCTGGTGCTAATTTGCCAGGAAAATTAGAACTGTGATAAGCACAGGGGGTGGAAAGAGCATTAAGGTTGGAGACAGCCTGGGTCCAAATGCCAGTTTCATAACATACTACCTTATGCCTTTGGATAAATCCCTGCCGTGCTGTGGGCCTCAGTTTCCTCATCAGTAAAATTAGAGGGTTGATGTACCAGATGATCTCTAAGGACTTTTCCAACTTAAACCATAGGCCTTTATGGCTCCTTAGGGCCTCAGCCTTACCCTCCACAAAATGTGAGCGGTGGCTCTGCTCTACTCCTTGGGTCCTGCCATTGCCTGTGGAGGACCTGGCCCTGGTGGGAAGACCAGCAGACAAAGATGTATAGAGCAGCCTTCCCGAGATTTGCTAGATCAAACTATTCAGCAGGAAAGGATCTCTGCACCATTCCCAGGGTGATTCCTGGCTTGGCTTATAAAAAGCATGCTTTTAAAGAGCCGGCTTCAAATGTGTGAATCCCACTGAGCTGAGGCCTGTCCTTGCCAAATTGTGAAAGGAGCCAAGCTTGTCTCCTGTACTCATTCATCTTCCTTTCTGTACTTCTAGCTCCTCTCTTCTGGTGGCCAACTCCCAGGGGCCCAGAGTTCTTGTTCTGTGCCCTGACCCTACCTGCCCAGAGTGCCCTCCTAAAGGAACAATATTGTTGAGGGAGGAAAGCCCTGGATTGAGTGTTTTCATATCATAGTTCTGGAACTAGAAGGCCAGCTAGTCCAAGACCTTCATTTTATAGATGAGGAAACAGGCACAGGGAAGGGTCAGTGGTAGGATGACCTGGTTTCCACTCCTGGCCCTGTATGTACCCTCTGTGCTACTTTAGTTGGCAGTGATGGGTCTGGGGAGGAGGTAATGAAACATATCTCACTTTTTGAGGCCAACATAGGTGTGACTGTATGCATGCCAGACTTGCTTGTTCTATCAAGTGATGCTGCTCTGTTGTTTTTCTTTGTTACAAGAGGGGGTTCAAATGGGACAGGGGGAAGAAGAGAGGGAGCATTTGCAGAACTGATTGTCATAGAAAAGCAAAAGGCGTCAGTACAATTTATTCTACTCAAGGAAATGTTATCCTGCCAACAATGCAGATTGCAAGCCATCTATGTGAAAGGATAAGACAAATTAAGAAATAATGCACATTATATGCTGTTTAAAGGTTTGCAGCAGTGTGTTTTCTGTATGTTATCTTGTTTGGTCTTCACAGTGACATTGTGAGGTAAGTCTTGTTCTCATCCCCATTTTACATATATGGAGGAGCGAGGCTGAGAGAGGGGGTAAGCTGCCCAGGGTCACCTAGTTAGTGGCCTTCCTGACCACAAGTCCAGCGCTCTAGCTACTGTGATTGCTCAAAAATAGTGTGTATATAACATTTGAAGGTTTGCAAAATGCTTTACAAGTATTATCTCATTTGGTCCTCACAACAGCCTCACAAGGCTCTTGGTCAGGGGACCTCCCAAGCCCACCAGGAAGGGAGTGCTGTACAGAGGCGATAGGGATCTTGTTTGTGGTTGTTTTGTGATCGTTCCAGTCACGTCTGACTCTTTGTGGCCCAATTTGGGGTTATCTTGGCAGAGATACTGGAGTCGTTTGCCATTTCCTTCTCCAGCTTATTTTACAGATGAGGAAACAAAGGTAAACAGGGTGAAGTGACTTGCCCAAGGTCACCCCCAAGTTCTGTGACTCCATTGCTAGTACTTTTCCTATTATAACATGATCTCTTTCAGTGATTTGGGGGCAGGTTGCTTCTCTCTCCCAGCCTAGTTTCCTCCACTAGAAAACTGAGGTAATTATCCCTGCCTTGCCTTCCTCAAAGGACTTTTGAGAGGATCAGTTGTAAGCATTGAGATGGAAAAGATTTACAAAGCCCAGTAGGATGGGAAGCCATCCCTTCATGTGTACCTATGGGCCTGTCTACCCCTGACAGGCAGCTTTATTGGGCTACTCTGAAAGCATCTTATAACCTGGCAGTGCAGTGGAACCCTGACCAGGGATGACAGTGTACAGTGCCAGGTTCTTTGGGCAAAGGAAAAGTGATTTCCACTCTTGATCATCTCTGATTGTAAAGCTCACAAGGCCAGGCAAGCATAATAGCTCAGGATGGGTTCCTGGGCTGGCATTGTTGGGAAAGGGCAGCCCTCCACTCTGAAAGCAGGTTACTATAGCGTCTAATGAGATGTTCAAAGGCTGCCTGCTTCTCCCTGGGAAATCAGAGAGATTTGGAGCAGCTGGAGAGAAAGTCAGCCTTTGCAGCGAGTACTTAAAAACCTGTTTCGAAGGGAGCTGGTGATCATATCTAACGAAAACGGGCTGGATGACTAAATAAATGGCCAGTTTCTGTAGTCTACTCAGTATGAGGAGGGTGTGGGTCAGGGCTAGGTTATATGTTCTGTCCTGGGGAAAATGGGGAAATGTGAAATATCAAAGCTCCCTTTTAGAGTTCCAAGCTTGCCTTGTGTCCCCCCAGACCCCCAACATATATAAAGTCATGTCTCCCCACATGTATCTTATACCTTCAGTTTCCTTCCTTGTGTCTCCCCTCCTCCCTGTCTATACCTGATCTCAGAAAACGATCTTAAGTGAATCATTTACAGTGTCCCCTTGGGCAAATGGACCTCCAGTCTCTGGACCTCAATGAGAGAGAGTCACACCTCTCTGCTAGGTTACAAGATGTTTTCAGTGTGGTCCCATAAATCCAGAGATCAGGCACATGGATGCAGGTAAAGTATTAGGTCAAAGGACCTGAGTTCATACCCTGCTTTGTTACTTGTCCTAGAGGGGAAAGAACCTCTGATTCATAGTCACAGGGCATGGATTCAAATCCTGATAGTCACTTACTGCTTGTGTGACAATGGGCAGGCTCCTTAATCTCTTGAAACCTCAGTTTCATCTGTAAAATGATGGGGTTTGACAAGGTGGTCTCTTCTAGCTCTAAATCTATTGTCCTATCACTACACAAGCCCTAAGTTTATTATTATCTAACATTGCACATTCTGTCTTTGAAAATCCCTTCCAGCTCTCACCTTCTTTGTTGCAAATTCTCTTTTCCTGCTAACATTCTGTGTTATAAGGTCTAACACTCTTATGTTTTCAAGTCCCTCCCACTTCTGACCTCCTCTATTCTAAGGTTCCTTTTAGCTTGGAAATTCTATGTTCCCAAGGGGATTTTTGTTTTTATCTTCATCTCTCATTGTAGGATAAAAGGCGTTGGTGAGAGAAAGAGACCGTCAGGCTGATTAGCAACAGGTGGTGAGGGAACTATTTTAGCACAGGTGACTCTTTTTCAAACCTGCCGATCACACTAGGTAGACTGTGGTTAACATCATCAGCTCTGACTAAAGCCAAGCCTGCTCTGAGCATTTTGAGGAATATCCATTTTTTCCCCTTTGAAAATAAGCCCATGGCCATCTATAAAATGCCCACCAAAGAGATTTGGCAGCAGGTTCATAGCAAGATTTCTGTGGAAGAGCTGAATTGGTCAGATTCCACACTCATTTTTATATTCTAATTAAAGAATAAGTATTGGACTTAAATCTGGCTTTGCTGAGCGCTGGATTTGGTGTTGTAAGACTTGGGTTCAAATCCTGACTTTACTACTCACTACCTGTGTGACCTAGGATAAGTCATTTAACTTTTTGAGCCTTTATTTCCTTATCTATAAAATGAGGGGTTTGCATCAGATTATCTCCAAGGTTCCTTCCAGCTCTAAATCCTATGCCCTTATAAATTAGCTATGATGTCTTGGGAGTGACACAGATACTGAGATTAAAGTTCCTAACAGATAGGGCTGTCCAACAATGCAACAGCCAGATGGATGGATGAAGAGATAGATAAACAGAAATAGACAGGGATAGACAGGTAGGTAGATAGATACAGAGATACACAGACAGATAAATTGATAGAAAGACAGACAGATTGATAGACAGAGAGGCAGACAGAGACAGACAGAGACAGATGACAGACTGATAGATATAGACAGACAGATACACACACACTGGAGGTGTTCAATTAAAGGCTGAATAGCCATTGGTTGAGACTGTTAGAGAAGGAAACATGCTTCTAACAGGAGTCAGACCAACTGATCTATGAAATCTCTTCCAACTCATAAATTTTATGAATCTATAAATTTTAGATTTTTTTCCCCCAGTTTGGTAGGAGTAAGATATTGGCCAAAGCTAGAGTGAAATGTTGATTATTGCTGCTTCTAAAGGAAGAAATGCTACATGGGTGTGCCTCCATGGAAAACTTATTACCCATTAATGTCCTTAATTCAGAATAAAAACAACCCCCTAATAGTATCATTTTAGTTGAAGCATAGATTGTTTAGTTGGGCAAAGAAAAGACTAAAGGGTGGGGGCAGAGAAGAGTGAAAATGATCACCGTATTAAAATGCCAAAGAATGGTCCTTTGTGAGAGGGATTAGATTTATTCTCCCTAAAGGTCCCATATGTGCAAAAATATTTATTGCAGCTCTCTTTGTGGTTGCAAAAAACTGGAAATATAGGGGATG
>CM053585.1:184773322-184858352 GCA_028646515.1 Pseudochirops corinnae | reverse complement strand
AAGGGAGGGGAGAAAATCTGAAACCCAAGTGATTGTGGAACTGAATCTTGTAAATTAAAAGTAAATGAGTAAATAAAAAATAAATTAAAAAAAAAAAAAAAGAAAAAAAAAAAAAGATTTATTCTCCCTGGCCGCAGAGGGAAGAACCAAGACTAGAAGGGTTCTTACTGCACGTTCCTAACAATTAGAGCTGCACCATGATGGCAGGAGGGGTCCCAGGAGGTTCTCCATCCCTGGAGGTATTTGAGAAGAGTCTGGGTCACCATTTGTTGGAGATACTACAGAAAAGACTTTGGGGAAAGGTTGTGCTAGAGGACCTAGAAGGTCGTTTCCAGGACAGCAATTCTCTTTCCCCACATCTGGCTCACTTTTACAGAAGTAGTAGCCAGGGAAGATTTTCTCCCTGGTGTGACGAGGGCATAAATTGAAGAACACGAATGGAGGAATTAGACTGAATAATGATAAAAATACATCCTGGCGAGCTGAAAGCTGCTGTTTCATTATCATACTGTCCCATCCAGCTATAGCAATGATTCAGCTGCTGCTTGGGTTTATGCTTCAGGCTAGATTGGGGTAGCTTCAGGCAATCCGAGAAACCCGGCACACTCCCCCAAATGCTGCATACACTGTGCTTCAGACACATGCGGCAAGATGAATTCTCGAAGCCCAGACTCATTTGTGTGTACCCAATGTGACTGGAGAGAAGGAGACAGAGGATGCCAGCAGGTCTTCTGGTCTTTCAGGGAGGGAAGGAGAGAGGTCATAGCTGTTGTGAGAAATCCCAAAC
The DNA here is from genome assembly GCA_028646515.1 of Pseudochirops corinnae. Lineage (NCBI taxonomy): Eukaryota > Metazoa > Chordata > Mammalia > Diprotodontia > Pseudocheiridae > Pseudochirops > Pseudochirops corinnae. The sequence goes on along the minus strand of CM053585.1, from coordinate 184,857,565 downwards.
TGACATCTGAAAGCTTGAGTCTAAACATAGTGATATAGTGATAGTGAAGTGTTTGCTTTGCTTCATCCTCTCCTCGGCTACAATGCCAACAAGAGAGTGTTTCTCTGGTTGGCAGGGGGCCAGCAATCCCCCAGTAAATAACACGAGCCCTATCCTGTGGAGAGAAGCTGTACATCACTTTTGAAAAGGCTCAGGCCCCCGCTCCAGCCAAAGGAACCCTCTTGCTTACAAAATGTGTCTGGAAGAGTTTCTAGTCCAGCTCACTTGGCAGAGATTTCAAAACCACAAATTTCTCCACCTTCCCCCCTTCAGTGATTCCTTTTGTTCCCCTACCTTCATTACTCTTCCTCTTTTTGTGTGTGGGACCATGTTTCCCCCTCTTCTTATACTGTGTACCAAATAGGGAGAAAATAGAGAATTCATGGATATATAAGTATACACAAGCATGGACCCCCACACTCACACCCATACATTCATTTTATCTTAGAATCCTAGACTCTCAGGGTTTGGAGGGCTCTCAGAGATAAACAATTCCAAACTCCTACCCAGTATAAGGATTTCCTGTGTAATATCCCTGCCAACCTTTGCATGGATAAGGCCAGGACAGGGAATGACTGTCTACCTAACAAGCTCATTCTATTTTTTAATAGCTCTGAGGCTTGTAAAGTTTTACCTTATATCAAGCCAACAGCTTCTACCTTCTATCATTCATTAGTCCTTGTTGCTATTTCTTCCATATACTTCCATATACAGTTTTTCATGTGTTCGAGAACACAGATTATATCTCCCTTGGCTCTTCTCCAGATACCCATATCCAATGTCTTTTGTAACAGTAGAGTGGGATTTCTGAGTCACATGACTCTCTTCTCCACATCCCATAACACTAAATCAATATAGCTGCATGAGCCAACTTAGACTTAAAATAGAAGTTGACTCTTAACTTCTGGCCCATACCTGGAAATCCAAAAGGCAGAAGCTTGTGCTGTGCTTTGTACTATAAAAGAGCTCAACTAGAGAACTGAGGAGCAGAGGAAACTAAGGCAAGGCATGTTTATAACTATGCAACACTCCACTAAGCCTGAGGGAAAGAGCCCAGCATCCATCTGGGACCAGTTCTACTCCCCTAGAAGACACTTAGGACCAAGAACAAGCCTAGTGAACCTTGAATTGCCTACTGTGGGAGGACACTGAGATAGCTTTGAGGTTCAGCCTTTCCCCACAAAGGAAACCATAGTCAAAAGGGAAGGAGTCAGAAAGTGAGCAATAGGATAAAACAAAGAAAAAGACCTGGAGTGGGGAAGCCAGGTGGCACAGTGAATAGAGCACCAGCCCTGGAGTCAGGAGGACCTGAGTTCAAATCCAGCCTCAGACACTTAACACTCAGTAGCTGTGTCACCTTGGGCAAGTGACTTAACCCCAATTGCCCTCCCCTCCAGAAAAAAGAACTGGATCAAAGGTCTCAGGACCAAGAAAACTCAATTAAAGATCTTGAGCATAAGAAGATAAACTAGCAGGGAAGATATTAATAACAGAAATGAATATAACCTCCAGATCAAGTAAAATAATCCATTATAAATGAATTAATGAATAAATTAACTAAATGAATGCATATTTTAAGATTAAGGATAATTAATCAATACCTGATGAGACACAGGATACTACAAATTCTCAAGAGAGCATAGAACTTAGCAAGATATTCCTGAATGGCTGAAAAAAAGAAATAAAAATTATGGAAGCAGAATCCTATATAGCTTGAATAGTCAAATAGAAAAACTTGAATCCATGGTGACAAGTCTCACCAAATAAACAAATGAGAGAATCACTGATTGAGAATACAAACACATGGAAGTAAATGATAGTCTTAAAGAAGAGAAGCAAAAAGCAGTAACATTAAAAGAAAGCATGATTTCCATAAAAGCGAAACATTGATCTCAAAGATAGAGTGTATAAAGACAACTTGAGGATTATAGGTCTTCCAGAAGAACACAAGTCAAAAAACCTGAATACCTTAATGTAAAAACAACAAAACAAAAAAACTGCCCAGAACTTCTGAACCCAGAAAACAAAGTGCTAATTGAAAAAAAATCCATAGATTGCCTCTAGGAAACAAAAACAAACAAAACACTAACAGTGACAGCAAATCCAATCTTATGCTGCAAACTCTAAGACACATAGTGGTTAAATTTAGCAGTTACACTGACAAACAATGGAAGGACCTTGAAATACGAAGAAAATGAAATTCAAATAACAAGATTATTCTGTACCTACCAGAAACCTCAGAAGGGAATGGAATGTTCCAAAGAACAAAGGAGCTCAAGGTGCAACCCCAGATGACCTATCTTTCATTAATGAATTAAAGTTCAGTAAAAAGAGGTATTTGAAACATTCCTAGGAAGAAAATCAGACTTGAAAGAGGAAAAAACAGGGGTGGGAGGGACTGACCAATGAGCTCAATCTTATGAACATATCAATGTCCCTCCAAAAATGTGATGCTGAAAATTATATATAGATCTGACCTGCTTAGGGTAAAGGATGGTGGAACTATCTTATAAACTAATTTTAATGGTATTAACAGGTTGAAGCTAAATATGTGGAGAGCTCAGCTGAAGCAATCACCACATAAACTTTATTGCAGAGAATTGGTTCTGCCTGCTAATCATGTGATTATGCTGTTGATTGGCTGAGTATCCAGAACTGAGGTGCATTCAAAAAGAAACTTGTCGGCCAGTTTCATGGTATAGGCTCCTTCTGGATCTGCAGGTATTGGTGAAGGTGAAGGAATTGTTATGAGTCTTGTCTCACCTGGAGACTGAGAACACATGGTTCTGGTGTTGCTTCTATCTCCAATATCTATTCTTTTCTAAATCTATGTGAAGGAAATGATTGTGACCTTGAGAAGCTCAAAAGATAAGTAAAGTATACCACCAGCACACCTGGGAGCAGAGACCATGCTGGTGCTGATGCCACCCAATCCTGCATTGGGAGGTCCTAGGAATGAACTTTGGGATCCAGCCCAGAGGTAGCTGAAATCCAATGGCTATGCCATATTTGGGCACAAATTTGATGAGACAAATGCTATATAGAAACTGAGTTAACTCTGGGTCCATTTTTCACAGGAATTGAAGTGATATCAAAGAAAGTATCCCCCCAGGTATAAGGGGAAGATGTTTGTACTTTGATTCTTACTGTATTGTCAAGGAAAATATCTATTTGAAAATTTTAATTGATGCTAACTGGTTAAATGGAACCAAGGCACTGCATACTAATGGTTGTCATGGGAACACACTGGTTTGGGGGCTTGAACCAATAACATTAGAGAAGAGACAATTCCAGCTCTTCAGTGGACACCCCTAGGATTCTGAGGGGAGGTAAAGGCTTTTGAACTCTGAGAGAAGAGTTCAAAAGTTATCATTCTACCTTCCTCAAGTTAAATTTTTTTTCAAGTTCTTATATTATCTTTGTTGTCTTCCTCTGGGCAACTTCTGTTATCGACATCCCTCCTAAAATGTGATGCCGATAACTATATATAGATCTGCCCTACTTAGGGTAAAGGATAGTAGAACTACCTTATCTCTTGTTCTAGACACTGAACTCACGTTAATGGTATGAACGGGTTGAAGCTAAATCAGATTTAGGTTTTTTTAAAAGTTGTCTGCTGTATCACATTATTGGCTTATATTGAATTTGTAGTCCACTAAAACTCCCACGTTTTAGATAGTAAATGAGTATTCATTCTCTCATGAATTCACTCACTCATTACTTATGGAAAAGTGGTGTAGTGGAAAAAGGAATGAGAATAAGAAAGCCCCAGGTTCAAGGCATCCCTCTGATACATCATGGTTATGTGATCCTGGGCAAATCAGGTAAATACTCAGTTTTCCAGGCATCATTATAAGGATCTAAGCTACAGAACTGCCATTAATCAACACTGGCAGATCTGAAGGGAGTTTACTCACCATGAATCCCCTAGCCTGGTGAAATCACAGGTCTAGACCAAACACATTATCTGGACCCCAGTGCTCAGTGCTGGGGAATGAAGAGTTAAGTCATAGTTCCCCATTCAAGCAGCTTACCATGCAGCAGGGTATGTGAATCTGTGATCCATCCCTACATATAAGACACTACACAACATAGAATAACTCCATTAAATACAGTATAGAAGATAATAAAATAATATGGGAGGTAAAAAATACAATGTGAGACTGGAGGAAGGGGAAGTCATTTCTGAGAAGGGAAATCAGGTAAAATTGAGCCTTGAAGGATCTCAATAAGCAGAGGATATTTCAAGTGTAGAGGAGAACGATAGAACATCATAGAGGCTGGCACATGTAAGTTGTGGTCAAGGGATTAGTCCAGTTTGACTAAGACTACAGGATATGAATGGGGACTATGGTATAATTGAAAGCTCACCATCCTGTGAGCTGAGAGGTCTGTATTCAGGTCCCACTTGTACCATCTGGGTGAGTCTTCATTACCTTTCTGCTCTCTTCCAACTAATTCTAACATTCTTTGATCCTGTTATATGATCTGTGATTCAAGCTGTGGTTTTTACCTCCGCAGCATTCTCATGTTCCCTTCTCTCCACTCTCATGGACACTACCAGCAAGCACTTATTAAGGCATCCACTGTGTGTGCATCACACGGTGCCAGACACTGGGGGCACAAAGAAATACAAGTCTCTGCCACAAGGGCTCATATTTTCCTATCAGAAACAGAATGTACATAGATAAATAAATGCAAAATAATTTAGAGGTAGTAGAGGAGTTACTAGGAACTGGGGGAATCAGCAAAGACTTTTCATGGCATATAGTGCTTATTTTGAGCCTTGAGGGAGCTAATGATGCCAAGAAACCTGGATAAAGGAGAACGTTTCAGGCACAGGGGACAGGCATACTGTGCAGTCATGGCGAGAGGACTTGAGATTTAATGTTGGGGCAACAGCAAGCAGGTTGGCTTGGCTGGACTGTAGAGAACATGAACAGGAACAAAGATGGAATCAGTTTGGAAAGTTAGGCTGGGGCCAGGCCCTATATCCCTATGAGTCTTGATCAAGACAGATACTTGCCTTAGTCATCCAAATTTTCTTCCTGGGATTCACTAGATAATTCACAAGTGTTTAGCCAATGTCCCCTACACACATCCAAGGGCAGGAAGAGAGGGGATGAGAAGGGGGCTGACATAAGAAATAAAATACATGATCCTTACTTACCAGGAACATACTCTAGGTAGAAACAGTAGCCACACACACAGACTAAGCCTAGAAGAATCTGACTCAAGAAGGGTTTGTTAAGCACCCACTATGTGTTAGGTGCTGCTAAGGGCTGGAAATACAAAGAAAGGCAAAAATAGCTCAAGCCTTCAGGTAGCATACAGTCTACTAGTGGAAATAACATGTAGGCAACTATGTACAAACAAGATTATTGGAGATAACCTCAGAGGGTAGGCATTAATACTAAGGAGGACTGGGAAAAGCTTTTTGGTAGCATTTTCATTCTACTGAGCAGTGTGATCAGCCAGTAGGGAAAGACCAGGGAACAGATGGCCTGCAGTTCTCCCAGCATCCCTCTGACCACAGATATCCACAGCAGAACCACAGGGCAGTGTGGGCCCTTTACTGGACCTTCAAATTGGCAAGGTTCTTATTTTTGCAAAGCAATTTCTGCTGGTGTTATTAGTCACCTCCCTCTCTTGTTTTAAGGCTGGTATATTTGCACTCCTAACAGGAAAGACAACTCCCATTCTGTGGAGGCCACGGTTGCCTGTGATGAGCAGGCCTGGGTTCTACTTGTTTGGTCTCGAAAATTCTGCACCAGAAGCTCTAACAAGAACACATCCATCAAAGACTTTGAGGAAGAATAGCCTGCAGCTTTCATAGCCCCAAACCCATAAGGAAAGAGAGGACCTTTCTAGCCCTATCATGTTAGTGGATGGAGGTATATTGAAGAGGAGTCTGGCATTTCAGAGCAGATGTAAGTGTGAAATGTTTCCAGAGAGCTCTCAAGGCCAAAGTGGGTTTATCAGGAAACCAAAGAGGCGACTGTTCTTTCTTTTCAGGACAACAAAATGCTTGATCCCTCCAAACCAGTTCCATGTTTGTCATTAACAGATAGAGCTGCCAATTGCCAGACTGGCAGATGACCCCAGCATTCACTTTCTCACCTGGAATTCTTCAGCCGTCAGCGCCTTTATCAAGGTGCCTTTTATTCTTCCCTAGTATAGTGTTTTTAGAAAGTGTGAGCTGGGGCCTCCTAGTCTTACTAGATGTGCTGGGAAATTATTGCAGATAAAGAAATATTTATAAACAATTTTGTTTATATGAATTTCTCTTACCTAACATATATAGTCATGAAATAATAAAAAACTTGCCCATTACATGGATGCACTAACCTCCAGATGTAAACTCACAAAGGACTCCACAAAAATAGCTTCTCTTATTGAAAGGAAACTTTGTGTATCCAAGTCTCCCAACATTCCCATTTTCCGTAATACTGACAACTTAAAAGGTCAATGTGCCACAAAGAATACTGTGCCAGGAACCAAAAGAGCCTGAGAAGCACCACCCTTGTTTCTTAGGTCCATTTATTCAATTCCAGTGCTTCCTAGCTATATTATATCGTTTCCAAGGATTTTGAATCTTTTTTAGTGTCAAGAGGGGTAAAGGAACAAGCCCTTTCCAAATATTATTTGGTAGTTGATCCTCCCAAAAACCCTGGTAGATAGGTGCTATCATTATCTCCATTTTTACAGTTGAAGAAACTATGGTATTAAGAGGTTAAGTGACTTGTTCAGGGTCATGCAGCTAGTAAGTATCTGAGGCTGGATTTGAACTCAGATCTTCTTGACTCCAGGGCAAGCCCTCTATCTACTGAGCCATCTACCTGCCTCATGATGAAACATATAAGCCCTTACTCAGAAGAATATTTTTAAATATATCAATTAAAACACAGAGAATTACAAAGGAACAATTATAATGAAACTCAGTTATCAATACTTAGAGGGAAAAAAGTCCACAGCTTATCTAGTCCCTATTTCTCCTTCTTGGCTACAAGGCTTTGTAAAATACTTGGCTGCAATTCCAACCGTCTACATCTGTGGCATAAGCACCTTGCTTCTCCTCTGAAAGAAGAAGAGAATCATCTTCCTTGCACTATCTGCCTTTCAGGGTTATTTAAAGCAAAGTGCTTTGTAAATGGCAAAGCAGTATTGAAATGTGAGCTTGTTGTGGTTCCTTCTGGTCTGGGGCCTTGGGCACTCCTGCCCTCCCTTGAGTCACAGAAGCCACAAAGTACAACAGTTTGATGAGGACAGAGAATTGTCTGTGGCACAGGGCCTTGGAAACATGTCCGATAATGTGCCTGAAGAATGCCTTCTCATACCGGCTAGCACTCATAGTGGGGGCTCAATTGCCAATAGATTAATCTATTTGTGTACAAATCGCTGTGACTCTAAGGGCCTCATCTTCCTCACGGGGAGAGAGAGCCACTGGGACTGGATAGTGTCCAAAGTTCCCCCAAACTCCAAAGCCTGAGAACCTTGAAGATTCCTTAAAGGTTGGTTAATCATCCCCCAAACTGTACCTTTCACCTCAAGTCTGCCTCCCCCTCCCTCCCTGCTGGGTTGTTATAAGGCTCAAGCAGGATATTTGTAAAAAAAAAGAAAGAAAGAAAAAGTACTTAGCACAATATCTGGCACATTGTAGATGCTATATGAATGCTTATTTTCTCCCTTTCCAGATAAAAGTAAAATCTGGAGACTTTTGCATGATGACTTAGTAAGGGGTAAGTAAGTAAAGTCTTGAGTCATCTTTTGGAAAGTCAGCAGTCAATGGAGTAGGTTTGACTCACCAAGAGCTAAAGATAGGCTGATTAGCTCCAAAACATGTTGACCTGGGGTGATCTCACACTGAAAGAGTAGTAACTCTCCAGGAAGAAGCCACAATTATGGCAACAGATTATAGTTTTCTTCAGGACAACAGTATCTTCTTAGAGAAGAAATAGACAGCAGTTTTAACAGTGAAGAGTGGAACTATAGCATATGATGGCTGAAGAGACAGAACAGAAGGTCAGTGGCTCTAGGGTCACACCAAGGGAGTGGAAAGGTGGAGCTCAGTAGCAGTTCCATGCTTAGATTACCAGGACATAGAAATATGAGCGCTAAGGCCATCTTTGATTTTTCTTCAATTCCTCCAAGAGCTCCTAATTCCTCAGGAGTGGAGACAATTTGGACAAATTATAGGGGTTGGTTAGATGCTTCCGGGGCACTAGGAATGCCTCTTCCTCAATGTTCTATCCGTCTACTGCTACCAATGAAAGTGGCAAAAGTATTTCTCATTCCATTACACAGATAGACTCAATAGACAAAGCACATTAGTCACCCCAGACTTTAGAGCTGGTTCCTTAACCTGGAGTCCAAAAACTCATTTTAAAAAATATTTTGATAACTATTTTTAAATATAATTAGTTTCCTCTGCAATGCTATACGTTTTATTTTATGCATTTAAAAACATTCTTCTGAGAAGAGGCCATGACAGGTTAAGAAGCCTGCTATGGAGTTTCATAGAAGTCGCTCTTCTCTCTTCTGACTTATCTTCTTCCCTGTTCTGCAAACCCTTAAACAACTCCATGACAGTCAAAAAGGAATTTCATTTATGTCATCAAATGCTATGATCTTGGGCTCACACAATGGATTATCTTCACAGTTGGTTTATTGAAAGATTCAGGTCATGACTGCTCTCATACAGTACCCATTCCTCTCTAGACATTCTCTACCATGCTCCAATTTTTCATCTCAAAGTCTCACTCTAGGATTCCTGAAATCCACATTATTAGAAATACCTTCTGCCACTGTGACCTCCCCCTGACCAGATGGCTGATCCCCAAACTTCCTTTTAAGGAGGAAGCCCAGGCCCCCCATGTCTCATTCCTCTTCAAACTGCACTCAGGATTTCTTTCACCACACTCTTCCCTTGCCCTCATTAACTTTGCCTCTCCTCTCCTCACTGATTTTTGTTTCCTTTAATGTGTTGTCTTTCTCCCTTAAAATGTAAGCTTCGTGAAGGCAGAGTCTATCCTTGTATTATATTTGTACACTTAGCCCATTGCAAGGTGCCTGGCATATAATGAGTTGATCGACAAGCTGATAGTATGCCCAACCCTGTTAGTCCTGAAACCAGGGAGGTGCTGAAGAGGGCCAGAATTTTGCTCTGCCAAGATGGGGACTTCTTAAGAGTCCCCACCACTCTGTATGCATGTGTTTGTGTGTGTGTGTGTGTGCGTGCATGCATGCATGTGTGTGGTGGGGGAAGTGGTGACATTTGGCTTAATAAAAGGTCAATATGTGAAGGATTGGCTCAAGCTTAACCATCCCAGTGGTATTTATCCTGCAGAGTATTTTCTCCACCATCAAAGTTGAGAGTTGGGAATTTCCCAGGGCATAAAGGGTGATGCATGAAGACTATGAAGGTGATAATGTCTATACCTGCTACCATAATAAGTAAATCTAGCCAATACAGTTATTCCTTCTGCATCTCAGGGGTTAGGGGCAGGTGGCCTGCAATCTGGAAATCCACGTAAAATTTTTTGTCCCTCCCTTTGTACTGGAGAAGTCTGAACTTCTTTTATGGGGTGTTTATAGTACATTATAGTAAAATTTGGATTGATATTATACAATACTATACATATATTTTATGCATTTCTGAGTTTCTAAGCCTTTTCTGTGTCATCTACTGGCCTTCTGTGGCTCCCACAAGACTCCTCCCAAATTCCTATCTAATTTCTTATTCCAACCTGAGCCATAGCAAAACCGTGATGTGGAAAGTCAAAATGCAGAAGGGATAATTGTATATTTTTTTAATGAGTAGCTGGAGGCTGAGAGGTTAAGTGATTTATTCATAGTCATACGGCCAATAGCATCAGAGATCATATGTAAACCCAGGTCTTCCTAACTCCACGTCCAGCTATACCATGCTGCCTACAATACGTCTTAAAGTAGAGCACAAATCTGAAGAAAAACCGCTAACTAGGCTATCATTAGATCCAAATGAAGCTTTTTTTTCTCCATTCTGTGACCTTCCCTACGTGTAGGCATTGAGAAGGGTACTGTCTCCCTACCAAAGTGGGAGTGGCAAGGAGGGAGGAAACTCTGGGGATAGTTTTGACCATTAGACAGAATGCATTCAAAAAGATTGCTATTGGCAGAAGTCCTTCTAAAATATTATTTATGGGTGAAGATAGTTAAGCATCTATAAGACATTTCTAAATAAGATACAAGTAGAAAGAAGTCCTGAGAATTCAGCCAGGAGAAGAATGAATGTTTGAGTCTGTGTTTGTGTCAGGAGAAGTTGTGTGTAGGTGTCAGATGGAAATGTCACCCAGATCTTTCTCTTCTCTTGTCTTATTTTCCATTCAGTGAAGGACATCCAAGATTCAGAGATTGCTAAAGCTGGAAGGAACCCTAAAGACTTGGTTTTTGATTCTAATCTCTGTTTTGTATAAGCCATGTGATCTTGGACAAGTCATTTGCTTTTCTGGGACTCACTTTTCTCATGCGTAAAATGGGGGGGGGGTGACCTCTAATGTTCCTTCTAGTTTTAAAAACTCTAATCTAATGATCATAGACTCATGTAATCCTACCCCTTTGTTTTATAGGTGTGGCAAAAGGAAGGCTGTAGAGAAGAAATGACCTATTCAAGGTTGTATAGAAAGTTAATGACAGGCCTTCATCTCTGATCAAGGTCTCCTGATTTGCAGTCCAAGGTTTTTTTTCCAACTACACCACCCGCCTTATTAGTGAATACTTTGCCTAGTCGACATTTTCTCTGGGTTGCCTATTCAGCTATTCTTAGGAAGTTTCTAATTGGGGCCACCAAATTCATATAGAGACCAAATCAAGAGGTTTTCCTACAATGTACATTTACAGACACGCACTAGCTATCCAGCCATAGACATTTACTAGCTGTATGACCCTGATTAAGTCACTTTAACCCCTTTCAGCCTTAGTTTCTGCAATTGTTTACAAAAGAATAGTAATAGCACCTACCTCACAGGCATGTTTTGAGAATCAAATGAAATAATATTTATAAAGCACTTAACATAGTGCCTGGCATATAGTTGGTGCTTAATAAATGCTTATTCCCTTCCTCCTTGTCCTTATGCGTATTTTCTATTTGGTCGTGGTGTGACTGGGAGCTACTGGAGCTTTTTGAGTAGGGAGAATGATGTGGTCAAACCAGCACTTTAGGAAAATCATCTTGACAGTTGAGTGGAAGATGGACTAGAGTTGGGAGACACTTGGGGCAGGGAAACCAATCACCAAGGTATTATAATAGGCTTGGAAGGGAGGTGATGAGATCCTGAACAAGGATGGTAACAATGTCAGAGGAAAGAAGGGAGCATATGTAAGAAATACTGTGAAGATTGAAACAAGAGGACTTAATAACTGATTTGGATATGAGGGATGAGAGAGAGGCAGAATCAAGAATAAAAAATACGTTATGAGTCTGATTAATAAGGAAGATGGTGGTACTTTCCACAATAATAGGGAAGTTGGGAAGAGGAGAGAAGTTGGAGAGATGATAATGAGTTCCATTTTGCACATGTGGAGCTTAAGGTGTCTATGAGACATACAGTTTGAAATGTCTAATAGGTAGTTGGAAATTAAAGACTGCAGGAAAAAAATTAAGAAATTAGGTCTGGATAAATACATCTAAGAATCACAAACATTAAGATGATGGTGGAAGCCACTGGAGTTGATGAGATCACCAGATGAAATAATATAGAAGGAATAGAGAAGAAGGCCCAGAGAAGGGAGTCTTGGAGGACACTGATCTTTAAAGGGCATAATCCTGATGAAATTCCACCAAAAGGGATGAGTAGGAATGGTCAAACAGGTAGGAGGAGAAGCAAGAAAGAGCAATGTCATGAAAGCCTAGAGAGAAGAGAGTATCAAGGAGAAGAGGATGATCAGCAATGGCAAAGGCTGTAAAAGATGTCGAGAAGGGTGAGGAGTGAGAAAAGGTTGTTAGGTTAGGGGATTAAGAGATCATCAGTGACTTTAGGAGCAGCTTCGGTTAAGCAGCAAGGTTGGAACCCAGACTACAGAGAGTCAAGAAAGAAGGGAGAAGAAAGGAAGTGGAAACATCTGCTGCAGACGGATTTTTCAAGTTTAGCCACAGAAGAGATTTGTGTTTGTTCGTTGTCTCCTCTATTAGAATGGAAGTGACCAAAGGGCAGGGACTGTATTAAGCTTTTATTTATCCCTAGCTCTTAGAGCAGCACCCCGACCATAGTAAGCCCTTATTAAGAGCGTATTGACTGATTTATCCTCAACCTGTAAAATAGGGGCTAATAATATTTGCTCTGTTGCCTTAGGGGTAGAGAGGAGATAAGGAAGGATTATGAGGGTCTAATTGAATAACACAGAAAAGCAGTGAAGTATAAGGGTAGTGAGTGGGGGGTAGGGGTGGGGAGACACTGAATTAGAGTCAGGAGACCCAGATTCAAATCCTAGCTCTCCTCAGCTATGTGATCATGGAGGAAGTCACTTAACCTTCCTGAGCTTTTCTTCTGAACTTGATTCATTGCCCCAAGGATCATCCTTTTTCTCTTATCTTTAATTTCTTCAGTGCCTTAAAGTATTTAACTCATTTCTCCCCTGTTGCCCAGCCTGCCAACCTTTGTGCTATAACCCTAAATATCTCTTCCTTTTCACTAGAGACTAGCCCACTTAACCCACATCTACTGGCTGGCCCCTAGACACCAGAACATGCTTCACCTTCACATCCGGCTGGTCATCTCTCACCCCACCCCATCAGTCATCTCACCACGTACCTACAATGTATACCCACCTTGCCACTTCCTCAGAACAAAACCCATTTCTACATCACTCCTCTATACAAATTATCTTCCCTTGTTAGAATGCAAGATTTTTGAGGGAAGGGATCATCTCCTTAAAATATTTGTATACTCAGCTCTTAGCACAATGCCTGGTATGTGATAAGTGCTGATAGACATTTTTATCTTTCATTATTTCGTTTATTCACAGCCACACTCCTTGAAAAAATCATGTGTCATATAATATATGACTGATAAATAGAAAGATTTTATATGTAAAATTTATTTATTTTATTTATATTATGTATGTGTATATGGAGAGAGAAGAGAAAGAGGAGAGTGGAAGAGATTGGGAGGGGAGATGGGTTGGAGGGGGGAGGAGGGAGGGAGAAGGAGAGGGAGAGAAAGAGAGAGAGGGAGGGAGAGGGAGAGGGAGGGAGGGAGAGAGAAAGAGAGAGAGAAAGAGAGGTAGAGAGAGAGAGAGAGAGAGAGAGAGAGAGAGAGAGAGAGAGAAGGAGAGAAGGAGAGTGAGAGGGACAGAGACAGGGAGAGAGAGACTCCACTTCCTCCTATCTAATTCAAGCCCTCAGCATTTCTCACCTGGGCTATTACAGTAGTTTCCTAATTGGTCTCACTGCTTCTATTCTCTCCTCTCTACACCTGCCAAATTACTATCCTTAAAACAGGTCTTACTATGACTTTTGTGGAAGAACATTAAGACTTTCCTTTTCTTCTAAAAACTATATTAAGAAAAAAAAAATTCTCTTCTCTGAAGTTCTTTCCAGACTTATCTGGATGAAGAAAAACTTGTTCATATTTAAATCACTTTCTATCTCAGTTTCTACATCTGTAAAGTGAGAATAATCACACCTATCTCAGACAGTTGTTATGAGGATTGATTGAAAAAAAAACCATAAAGCACTTTGTAAACCTTAAAGAGGTACAGAAGTTCAAGATATTAATTATTATTAATCACACTTTCAGGAAAACAATGCCCTGCACGAAATCCTTTTTTTTCCTTGCCAAAAGCCTAACAATTCTCTGAGAATATACTTGGTCGGACTTTAAGATGGCTTTGAAGATGGATTAGGGTGACAGGAATATTTTGATCTAATTAAGGTCCTTATCTCCACCTATGCCCGCATTAAATGTAGGAAAATGATTCTTCAGAATGCTCAGACATTTTAAGTTACTGTGTTGTCTGACAAATCAGAAATCCTCAATGCTTCCTTTATCTTAACTGTGGGCTTTTGTCTTTCTTTTTGATTTCTATAAAATGTACAAAACCTTGCCTGAGCATCAAGAATTTCAATTAGCAAGGGGTAACTCTGCTAATTGAATCTCCCTCCAAGTAGCAATACTTGTATGTGTATACAAAATACATATAATACATATTGTGTATATGTGTGTATATACATACGCACATGTATATATATGTGGGTGTATGCACGTCTATTCATATATACACACAAATTAAATGCCTCTGACAACCTTGAAATCCAAAATGCAGAGTACAAAAGTTTTCTCCCATTCTACCCTCAGGTTTTTTTTTTGTTGCCTCTAAGTGTAAAAATACAAACAGCCTAGTGTTTAAAGTTGTCCACATTCTGACTCCCACTTGCCTTCCCAGATTTATTTTATATTCTTCTTCTTTGTGTGTGTTATATTCCAGCCCCAGTGGTCTACTATATATTCTCTATTGTCAATTTTCCATCTACCACCTCTGGGCCTTTGCACAGGCTGTGTCCTATACCTGGAATGCAGTCCTTCCTCACCTCTGCCTCGTAAGTGTCCTTAAAGGCTCAGTTCAGGTGCCTCCTATAGGAATCTTTTCCTGATTCCAAACAACTTCTAGTGATTTTTTTTTCTCCTTGAACTACTTTGTATTTACTTGCCTGTTTACCTGTTTTAGCCCCCAAGTGGAAACTAAGCTCCTTGAATACAGGGACTTTTTATTTTTGTCTTGATACGCTAACCACATACTATAGTTCTTTGCATACAAGAGACACTTAATAAATGATTGTTGAATTAAATTGAAATTGCTATATAAATGTGAGTTAATGTTATTCTTGGAAAAGAAACACAACCCAGGAGGTTGAGAACTGACTTCAGAGTCAGGAAGATCTGAGTTCAAGATCTGCCTCTAAAACTAATCTACGTGACCCTGGGCAAATCATTTAAGTGCAATAGGCCAGTGGTGCCAAACTCAAACAGAAATGGATAAACCTTTGCATATCGCCTTAGAAAACTGCAGATGAACATTATCTATGTTGTATTATATTTTTATTTATGTTGTTAAGCATTTCCCAATTATGTTTTAATCTGATCCCTCTTCCACTTGGAATTTGTACTGGCACCTTCTGCCCAGAGTTTACTATTTCTGCTTTAGAGAAAAGATAACAATCTGCATTGGTAGAGAAAATTCCTCACTAGGGTCTCCCTGTGCTATACTAATGAAATCACAGGCAAATTAAAATATATAAATATATACACATATGTACAAATTATAGGTATAACATATAATTATTATTATAAAAGGGAACATCTTTGAAAAATATAAAGTACTTCCCAGGCCCTAAGGTATTACCATCCTTACCCAGCTAAACGGGGTAGCTCAGTGCATAGAGCACTACGCCTCAAATAAGGAAGACCTGAGTTCAGATCTAGTCTTGGAAATGTATTAGTTACTAGTTGTGTGAACCTGGCAAACCCTGTTTGCTTCAGCTTCATCATCTATAAAATGAGCTGGAGAAGGAAACGGCAAACCGTTGTAATATCTTTGCCAAGAAAATCCCAAATGGGGTCATGAAGGGTCAAACATGACTGAAATGACTGAACAAGAACAATGTTAAAATTGCTAACTGTTCCTGCAAAAGCATAATATGCTCCATAAAGGGGCAGTTGGTATCATGAGAAAAAATATTATAAATGTATTTATATATAAATACATAAATATATAAATAATATAAAAATAAATATGAAAATAAGAATATAAAAATATTATAAATGTAGACAAAATTTCTGGGTAAGGAAGAAGGGAGGACATGACTGGGGTGGAGTGGACTGTGCAGCTGGAGTCCAGAGGATAGTAAGAACCAGGGCTAGGACTCCGGCAATCAGCCAAATGAGAGCGTGACTTACATTCGGTTTTTGAGTCATGAAGGTGAAGCTTGTTGATATATTACTGGAGCTGCTTGAGGCAGCTAGGTGGTACATTGGGCCTGGAGTTAGGATAGATCTGTGTTCAAATCTAGCTCCAAATACTTACTAGCAAGTCACTTACCTCGACCTCTGTTTCCTTTCCTGTCTAATGAGGGTTAATAATAGCAGCTCCTTCCCAGGGTTATTGTGAAGATCAAGTGAAATCATATTTGCAAAGGCCTTTGCGAATCTCGGAGTATTATCTAAATGCTGTCACGATCATGACGATTTTATTTTGAAATATTTTTGAAGGGGCAACAATCAGGAGGAGATGCATGTACCTGAACTAGATGCCGTGCATGGCAAGTTATAGAGGAAGCCTCAGGTAGTTCTGGTACTCCAAGATCTGGGGATCTAGGGGGAATAGACTGATTGCTTTGACCAAAGAAACCCAGGTGTCTTTTACTAAGAAAGATTTTTCAGACCATCATCTATTTGAATATTTGAAAATGTCTGTTAAAACTTAGGGTTGTGTTTAGCTCTTTAAATGTCCCCGGTGTATAAAACTCACTGCAAGCAAAGATGGCTTTGGTCCCAGCTTCTCTTTAAAGTCCTATTGATTGTGGAGTATTTCCTGCTCGTGCAGCCTGGGAGCCCTCTGTGCTGTGGGAAGACAACACCACGGGGTTATGCTGTATATGTGTATTCCTGAGCCGCATTCATATGTGCTATCGATGCAGAAAGGGGGAAAAGTTCAGATTTCTTCCTGGTAAACATTTGTAATCTGTGAAAGCTCTGGCTGTCAGGAATAAGAATGAGAGAAGGAAGAGAAGGAACGCAGACTAAAAGCAATTCAGAGTCATTTAAATGGGCTGGAGAGGGGAAGTTAGCTGCCTGGTGCTGAAGTTACCAGGGAAAATGAGAGACAGGAGACAGACAGAGAGAGAGACAGAGATGGAGAGGGAGGGAGAGAGAGAGAGAGAGAGAGACAGAGACAGAGAGACAGAGAGAGACAGAGAGAAGGGCTTAGCTATTGGGCCATGTGTATTTACATGCACAGGTTGGATTTGGCATGGTGTTGTGGGGATAGTCCTAAGCTTGGCATCAAAAGACCAGGGTTCAGGGACCAGGTCTTCCACTTACTACCCTGTGTGACTTTGGACAAGACCCATAATCCCCTTATGCCTTCATTCCCTTATCTGTAAAATGTAGATAACATACTTTCTCTCTACAGAGTCTTATGGGAATTCAGCAAGATAATTGATGTGAAAGTGCTATGTATGCTACATGGCATGATATCATTTGAGTCAAGTCAAGAGCCAAGTGCTCCCTATGTGTCAGGCACTGTGCTAAACCCTAAGAATGCAAATACAAGCAGAAAAAAAAACCAATCCTTGTCCTCAAGAAGCTTATATTTTACTGGAGGAAGACAATACATAAAAGGGGATTGGGGTAAAAGAGTTGAGGGTACCTGGAGTAGGAACATGGTAGAGAAAGTACAGGATGGTCAGGTGTATAGCCTGGAGAGGAATCAGTACGTGGTTGGTCGGGGCCTGGGAGGAACCCGTCAATCAGAGGGTGTAACTGAGAGAGTCCTTCCAGTGTGTAAAGTCCATTTATTGTTAAAAACCTGTTTTCCCTTGCCTGAAAACAGTAGGTCAGCTGTACTCCGTTACTAGAAAGTTTCTATCAGCAATTGCCTTATAAAACCACTAAAAGATGGTGGCAGGCTGTCTCCCCCAACTGCTTCTGGGCTGTCTTGTCTCTAAAAGTACACAAGATGGTTTCTCTTACCTTTCTAGTTCCTCAAAGGTCTCATAAGATCATATGATTTGGAGTCAAAAGGGATCATTGATGTCTCATAGTTCAGAGGGTCCTAACCTTTTGTGGACCTTGTACCCTTCCATGGGTTTTAGCAAAACTTCCTGTAGTACTATTCAGTATGAAAAGAAATAAATTCTAGATGTTGCCACGCTTTGAAATAAGGAAGGAAACAAGCATTCATTAAGTGTCTCTCCCATGTGCCAGGTACTTTACAAATATCTAAGTTAATCCTCAGAGCAACCTCGAGAGGTAAGTACTATTCTTATTCTCATTTGACAGTTGAGGAAACTGAGGCAGTCAGAGGTTAAGTGACTTGCCCAAGGTTTAATCATCTAGTAAGTGTCTGAGACAGGATTTGAACTCAAATCTTCCTGACTCCAGGCCTAGGGCCCTGACCACCATATCACCCAATTGCTTATTTATTGAAATAAAATAGATTATAGAACTTTGGCAGGATAATAGAATGATTTATCAAATGTCCTCATGCCCCTTTGACAAGCTTCTCCTTATTTGAGAACTCCTTAATTGAGAACCCCTGATCAAGTTCAAGCTCCTCATTTTATAAATTGCCTTTTTCTCTGCAGCATGCTTCTAATGGTCTCCCTCCTCACCTTTACCTCATCAACTCCTAACTCTCTTCAAAGGACAGCTCAAGTTCAGGGATAGAGAGTCTGGGTGTCCTCTTGGTGTGTACACATATCTAGAGGAAGGCCATGAAGCATGTCGGGGGAACATCTGGGGAGGATTTATGGGGGGCCAGGATCCAGAGCTGTTCAACATGACAGAGCTTGGTTGGGTCATGTTGGGCCATCATTGCAGGAAGTACCCATGCTTGATAAGGTCAGTAATTCATCAGTGTATGGAAATCCTCTAAGCCCTCACCCTACAAGTTACTAACAGATTCACCAGCCTCTTCTCCTGTTCACTTAGCAATCCACTTTTTCTGCTATTGCCTCAAAGGACTGATGGTCTCGCTCTTTCACCAGGTTGGCTGCTCACAGCTATTTTCCTTCTACCTTTATAATCACCCCTTTTGGACAGAGCTTTAAAAATGGCTTGATGAGGCTGCTAAGCCCCAGACAACTGTTTCACAAAGGGAGATGAGACATATACTCACATGAGGGTTTATTTAGAAAAAAAAAAAGATTCTACCCTTTCATAATGGAATCACTAACTGTTGGAACCTATCACTCCATGTCCTGGCTCAGGGCATTCTTTCTGGCTGTCCTCCATGCCTAGAAGGTTCTCCCTCCTCTGCTCATACTGCTAACCTCTCTGGCTTCCTTTACATCCCAACAAAAATCTCACCCTCTACCGCCTTCCTAATCTCTCTTCATTCAAGTGCCTTCCTTCCATTAATTATTTCCTATTTTTCCTGTATACAGCTTGCTTTGTATATATATATATGTTTACATGTTGTCTTACCCATTAGATTGTAAGCTTCTTGAGGGCAGGAACTATCCTTTGCCTCTTTTTGTATCCCTAGCACTTAGCACAGTGTATGGAACATAATAATTACATAATAAATGCTTTCTTAATTGAACTGAGCCAGAGGGGCCTTGACAGCATCTCACATGTTACAAGGAAGGAAATAGGCCCAGTGCTATAGCCTGGGACGATCTTTCTGGAGTCAGAAAATGTTTGGATCCTAGCTCTTGTTCCTACTGCTTGTATAATGGTGAGCAAGTCATTCCACATCTCTGGGTAACATGAGAGTGGGAGGGATGGTCAATGATCTGGCAGGAACCCTTCTTGCTCTAAATCTTGACTTTCTCCCTCTTTGGATCTGTTTTCTTTGAAGTATGTTTATCATAGGATCATGGATAGAGCGTTAGAAGGAACCTCAAAGGTCATTGAGTACAATTCACTCCTTTTGAGAAAACTAAGGCACAGAAAGGTTAAGTGACTTGCCTGGGGTCACACAGCTAGTGTCTGAGGTAGTATTTGAGCCCAGATCTCCCTGAGTTCAAGCCCAGCACTCTATCCCCTATGCTAGGCTACTTCTTCCTACTTTTAAAGCTCAATTTTAAATTTATATTTCCTTTTTATTTTATTTTTTAAATTACATGTAAAAGCAATTTTTAACATTTTTTAAAATTTTGAGTCTCAAATTTCCTCCCTGCCCACCACCTCTCCTTGAAAAGGTAAACAATTTAATATAAATTTTATCTGTGCAGTCATGAAAACATTTCCAGAGTCATTATGTTGCAAAAGAAAATACCCCCCCCCTTTAAAAAAAGCCCAAGAAAAATAAAGTAAAAAAGTATACTTCAATCTGCATTGAGATTTCAATTCTTTCTCTAGAGGTGGATAGCTTTCTCATTATAAGTCTTTTGGAATTGTCTTCATTATTGTATTACTAAGAATAGCTAAGTCATTCACAACTGATTATTGTACTGTAGTTATCCCATCCACATCTCAGGGATTAGGCACCCCTACCATCTAGGAAATCCATGTAAAATTTTTTGTCCCTTTGTCCCAGAGAAGAAGTCTGAATTTTTTTTCTTTTATGGAGTATTTACAGTACCTTATTGTAAAATTTGGATGAAGTATTTGGTCATAGGCTCTATGCTGTTTGTGGCTTCTACAAAACTCCCCCCAAAATCCCACATAATTTCTTATGCCAACCCATGATATACCAAAATTACAATAGGGAAAGTTGAAATGTGGAAAGGATAACTGTGTGTTATGTTACTGTGTTCAGTATTTTCCTGGTACTGCTCATTTCACTTTGCATCAGTTCATTAAACTCTTTCCAGGTTCTTCTGAAGTCATTCCACTCATCATTTCTCATTGTATAATAGTATTCCATCACAAGCATATACCACAACTTGCTCAGCCATTCATTCCCATATTGATGGGCATCCCTTCGATTTCCAATTCTTTGCCACCACAAAAAGAGCTGCTACAAATGTTTTTGTCCATATAGGTCCTTTTCCTTTTTCTTGGATCTCTTTGGAACACAGCCCTGATAGTGATATTGCTGGGTCAAAGGGTATTCACATTTAACTCACATTTCTGCAGTACCTTGATGCTTTTCAAGTCCTCGGTATGTAGGTAGTACAGGGGTTATTATACTAATTTCAGAGGTGAGGATACTGTACCTCAAAGAGGTACAATATTGAAATAAATGATCTCAAGAGGTCCCTTTGAACTCTCAATATTATGAGGGAAAGTGACTTTCTTGCTTTCAGAACTGGGTTTCATTATCTTACTGAGGCTGGAAGTAAAGTAGCCAATCATGGGCCCAATCCCACTGCTGACCAGCACCAAACATTTGACCAGTTTGCTTCTTATCTGGTTGGTTCGCCTCTCTAGGTCTCGTCAATCTGGTGGCTCCCTGCTCTTGGGGTTTCATTATATTGATGCTAGGAGCTCTACTCTAACTCTGAACAGATTCCAGCTTCAGCCCTCCCCTCTCTTCCTCCCACAGGAGCAGAGATTACAGGTGAGTACCCCTCCACTTCCTCCACTTCCCCCTCCCCAAGACAATTTACTGGAAGAGTCAGTATTAGAACTCAGATCTCTTCAGCTTTACTTGAGACTTTAAGTGGGTGGGTAGGGGATGTTGCAAATGTCACTAATTTTTATGCAGTTCTCACAAAGCCTTTATAGCCAACATATTTATTTATTTTCCTGTTGAGTGGCTCTCAGCAAACTCAAAATTATCACCAACTTTAAACTATAGTAAACTAAAAAAAAAAAAATACTAAAATGCACTTAAGGAAATGCTTTCAGGAACAAGTGGGACACAATTCTAAACGGAATAGACTCCTTTTGGGCTGTGTTCTTCATCATCATTAATTATTTATTGGACTCTAACAGGACACTTGGCGCCACAGAGACACAAGGAAGACAGGGTCCCTGCCCCTGGGGTTTCCAAAGGAAGGGAGAGTAGCAGTTGAGACACAGTAATGCACCAGTTGGGAAGACAGTTACATATGTATCAGTCACCCAAAGTTTCCAATGCCCATGTTGCATTTCTAATTTATGAGGTTGTCAAGGAAAAGCTTTCTATAAACACCAGAATTAGATCCTTAAAATTCTTCCTGGATCTGTTCCCATATTTCAAATTGGGTATGATTTCCAGGGAGAGTTGGGCATCAGGAAGTTTTAGAGGCACTGGGCATGCAGTACTTTGAACCAACCCAATATGCACGTACTTCAACTGCTAGTCATTGGAGCTAAATTCTAGTCCCAGCCCTTCCTGGGTATAATCTTAGACAAATCCATTTCTCTGCAATTCAGTGGGAAGTGAGAGATGTAGGCTATGGAATCTGACATGTCCCTTTGAGTTCTAACATTCTATATTCCAAAGTGCCTTCTACCACTGATACTCATTTCATGTTCTAAGGGAATTTTAGCAAGAGCATTGATGAGCTGACAAGTGTCCGTAGGAGCACAAGAATCTCGAGATTGTACCATCTGATAGCTATTGAAGGAGCTGGAGGTGTCTGGCCTAGAAAAGAGAAGATGTGTGTGGGAGATGGTGGAGATCATGATGAATATCTTTAGGAATTTAAAAGGCTGTCATTAGTTACTAGACCTGTTTCCTGTGCCCCAGAGGGTGGAGCTAGGAGCAGTTGGGAGAAATTAAATAGAGGCAAATTTAGACAATGTGAAGAAAAATTTCCTAGTAACTAAAAGGCGAGTGGGCTGCCTTAGAAGGTGATGAGTTCCCCTTCACTGTAAGTATTCAAACAAAAGACCATTTGGTATGTGGGGGGGACAGGTTCTTGTTCATGTGTGGGTTAGACTGGATGGTCTCTGAGATCTCTTCCAAGTCAGGTGTTGTGTGATACCATCCCTCCCAGCTCTGACATACTAGGTTCTCTGCTCCAATTCAATCCAACCAGCATTTACATGCTTGTTGTTATATGCATAATATGCACACAGCCTACTGTGCACAAGGCATTATGCTAAGTCCTGCGCAATACAAAGGCAAAAAAAAAAATAAGTTCTTGACCTTAGGGGACTTACATATACCACTTGGAGAAATAAAACTTCAACATATAAGTACATATAAAGTAATTTCAGGAGAGGAAGAGGTGGAGGTATGCTAGGAAATGTTTAATAACTGTCTGGGGCTGAAATTTCATTAGCATTATCCACACATTCTTCAGTCTAGAGACAATCAACAAAATGATAATTTAAGTCCTTATTTGTAACACTTGTGGATTTGTGGTGTGTAAGGGCTCAAGATATCTCTGGGGAGAGCACTAAATGTAGGGGGATTACTAAAGGTGTCATGTAGGAGATACCACCTACACTGTGTCTGCCATATTGCCTAGGAGGGCATTCTCTCTGCCTGTTTCCTATGCTTAGAACACTGTTTCTCCTCTGCTCCCACTACTGACCTCCCTGGCTTCCTTTAAGTCCCAACTAAAATACCACCTTCTACCTTTCCAAGTCCCTCTTAATGCTAGTGCCTTCCCTGTGTTTATTATTTCCTATTTATCCAGCATATAGCTTGCTTTGTATATATATGTGTTTGCATGTTGGCTGCCTCGTTAGAATGTAAGCTCTTTGAGGTCACAGACTGTCTTTTGCCTCTTTTTGTATCGTTGATGCTTAGCAGAGTCTGGCATATAGTAGGTGCTTAACTGATTGGTTGATCAATTATAGGCACGAGAATACTGTGTACAGGGAACAGCAGGTTGTCTAATTGGGGGTCAAACATAAGATATATTTGTTGGGAGGTTGGGGTAGAAATGTGAAATCAAGTGGGAGAAGGTGCATCTAGGTTCCAATCCTGCAACTGATGCTTGACTTAACCTCCCTGGGTGTCAGAGGTGTTGTTGTTCAGTTTTCTCATCTGTAAAATGAGGGACTTGGAGTAAATGGTTTTTAAGGTCCTTTTTCTTTCTAGATCAATGATTCCATCCCATGGAAAAGTAGGCTGGAGTCAGATTGTAAAGGGCTTTAAAGTCCATGTGGCAAAGTCTGTATTTTTCCCTTCCAAGTAATAGGGAGTCACTGAAGATTCACTGATGTGGTCAGAACTGTGCTTTAGGAAACTAATCGGGCAGCTTTTGGGGGTGCTGGGTTGGGAAGAGAATAAAGTAGGTGGATTTCCATTAGAAACCTATTGTAGGCATAGTCCAGGGAGAGGTGATGAGGTTCTGAGGGAGGACAATTAGGAACTTGTTGCAGTAGTTTGGGCCTGAACTAGGGTGACCATTGGAATAGAGTGAATAAAACGTACATAAGGACTGTTATAGAAATTGATTCAATAAGATGTGGCAACCTACTGGACACAGGAGATGAGGGAGAGGGAAGAATTGTGTAGATGACCATGAAGTTGCAAAGATTCCTTCCCATTCCGCCATCTTTTAACTAGATATATCAAGTTAGCATTCAGTGGTATAGATGTTTGGTTTCAGGGGTGTTATTTGAACCTGAACTTTATTTTTTTCCTAATAGATGATCCATTTCAGCTTTTATATCCCATGAGTCCATGAGATAACACTACACAGCAGATAATGTTGGAATTGATCTTTTTAGTATAACCAGTCATTCTGAACCATCACTTACACACTCCAATATAGAACAACTGTGCTTAAAAATAAAACTGCTTATTTGGGTTATTTTGAATTCATGGATTTTTTTTAGCTTAGTATGAGAAAATGCTGTTGAGTCACCTTTCTGAGAACAGACTTTCACAAATAGAGGTTGCACCTCCTAAATTACCTGATTTTGGAACTGTGGCCCTTGCTAAGTGGTGACTTCCCTATCTCCCCCTCTCTCATTTCTGTGGAAGGGAAGGAAGTCTGGCACAAAAAAAAGTGGAAAAGAAGAACTTTCTATTCTTGAACTGTGGTTTCTATAGAGGGCTTCCGTAATTTTGAGAATGGGCCCACTCTGCTCCAAGAGATTGCCTCATCAAAAATGAGGCCAAAAAAAACACCCGACAAAAAAAGCCGCTTTCTTCTCTAACTTAGAGTGATTCCTTGATATTTTCAAAACTGAATTTTATTCTTTGTGGTGGTGGTTTTCACTGGTTTTCTTTGTCAAATGCCTTTCTTTTTAGGGTTGGTTGCTATGATTATTATTCCAAGTTCTGGGAGAAATTGAAGGAAGAAGAGACAGTTTGTCATGAATTCTGCTTCTAGCCAGTTTAACCCATGGGGCTTTCCCTCATAGAGTGGCTGAATCCAAAGTTATGCATTCATCCATTCATCCATAATATAAGTGTTTATTAAGTGCCTGATAAGTGTCAGGTACTATGTAGGCACAGGGGATCCTAAGGTAAAAAGGCACCATTATAGTTGACATTCTATTTGGAGGAAAGCAGCACGTACACAAAAATATAAAGTATATACAAAGTGATTCTGGGTGGAAGGGAGGGCACTTGGAAGGATCAAGAGAGGCCTCTTGCGGAAGGGAACACTTAAGTTGAATCCTGTGGGAGTTCTAGAAGCACTGCTGAGCAGGAGTATGTTCCAGACTGGAGAAACAGCCAATGCAAAGGCCTGGACACTGGAAATGGAATATTGTTTCCTGACAACAGCAAGTAAGTCGGTTTGGCTGGGCTACAGAACGCATGAAGAGGAGATACATGAAGAATAGTACTGTAATAGTCTGTAAATCTGGAGAAATAGACTGGAACCAGATTGGGGAATTTGGTAGATTAGGAGCATTATCACCTTGTAAAATACAGGGAAAATTGGAAAAACAAGTGTGTAGAAAGTTTGGTGTGAGGCCCCCAAAAGTCATATCATGTAGAGGGCATTTGAATTCAACAAGCATCCAAGCCTCTATTATGTACAGGACTCTGTGCTAGGTGCCAGAGACCCAAAGACAAAAGTGAAATAATCCTTGCTTTTATAGAACTAGCATTCCATAGGGTCCAATTACCATGTCTGTGCAGATGATTGCCAGGAGCATTGATCCTCCCCTAGTCTCTCTTTGAGTCCAAATCCTACATCACCAGCTGTCTGTTGGGCATTTAGAACTTCATGTCCCATAGGCATCTCAAACTCAACATGCCCAAGAAAGAGCCCATTACCCTTCTCAAATTCTTCCTGTCTCCTGAGTTTCCATATCACTCTAAAGGGCACCATCATCCTCTTCATCACCTCATTCCACAACCTCAATGTCATCCTCAACTACCCTTTCATGCTCACCCATTTACAATCATTTGTCAGATCTTGTAATTTTGTTCTTCATAAAATCTCTTTCATATGTTCCCTCTATCCACTCAGACATCACCCTATATCAGGTCCTTATCATTTTTTACCTGGACCACTGCAACAGCCTTCAAATTGGTCTCCCTGCTTCAAGATTCTCCCCACATCCAATCCATGCAGTTGCCAAAATGACTTTCCTAAAATGTGGGTATGACCACACTAGTCTCCTACTCTATAAACTCCAATGACTCCCCATTACTTCTGGGAAATTCAAGTCCTTTGTGGGACATTTAAAGGTCTTCCTTCACAACCCATCCTCATTCTATCTTTCTGGTTGTCTCAGAAAAACTGAGACCTGCAAAGACCTTAGCTTAAAAAGGCCAAGGTCTCCCACTGCATCCAGCGCCGTCTCCAGAGCCATCTATATCTTGCACTGGATCCGGATGGCTCCAGCAGAGAGAGTGAGGCTGGTGACTGCACAGCCTTCACTTCATTTAAATCCAATTCACTTGCAAGTCACGACATCACCTTCCTGATGTCATTGGTCCTCTTCAAGAGTGAAGGACAAACAAACAACAATCATCCTACCTTCCTAATATCTTTATATTTTACTCTCCTTGACATGTTCTTTGATCTAGCATCCCTGGCCTACTTGCGGTTCTTTGCACATGACCTTCCATTTTCCATTTCCATGCTTTTACCCCCAGCTGTTCTCCATTCCTGGAATGTTTTCCTCCAATTCTTGAAATCCCACACTTCCTTTAAGACTTAGTTCAAGCTATCTCTTCTAGAAGATCTTTTGTGCTTCTCCCTCCCTGCCTCTTAGTCCAGATGCTAGTGTCACCCCTTCTAAGGTCACCTCCCATCTACTCTGTATTTGTCTTATATCTTCTCTAGTACCATATCCCAAGGACTAGAACTAATGACTTTGTTACTGTTGAATTGTTTCAGTCTTGTCTGACTCTTCATGAACCCAGTTGGGGTTTTCTTGGCAGAAATATTGGAGTGGTTTGCCATTTCCTTCTCTAGCTCATTTTATAGAGGAGGAAACAGAGGCAAACAGTGTTAAGTGACTTGCCCAGAGTCACTCAGCTAGTAAGTATCTCAGATAGATCTTGAACTCAGGAGGAGGAGTCTTCCTGACTCTAGGCCCAGTGCTCTATCCAATACACCACCTGGCTGTCCCAAACTAATGTCTACATACTCCTTAAACTTAACTCTATAGGATTTATTGATAAAAACAAAAGCCATTGATGGCACAGAAAAAAAAGACATCAGGAGTATATGTGCCAATCAACTTCTTCCTCTAACTGGTCTTTTAATAGCACAATGCCTGGCATATAATAAGTGTTTAATAAATGCTTGTTGACCTGACTCAGCTAATGAGCTCTAAAACTAGTTATGTCGAGACATTTCCCACTGCTTTCTCCTTTGCTCAGCAATTCATTCAGAGCTAACCAATAAAATAACAGACGTAGTAGAAAGCTAGTCAAAAGATCTGGGTTCAGATCCCACCTCTGATATTTACTACTTCTGTGACCTGGTACAGGTCACTTAACCTCCCTGAGCCTCAGTTTCCTCATCTGTAAAATAAAGGAACTGGATTATATGGCCTCTGAGGTCCCTTCCAGCTACTCATTTGTGGCTGTATGATTTCCTAAATGAAGAAGATTGCCAAGCTTTGTCACTTCTTTTCATAGACAATAAGAGGTAGTGATGAAATGCTGCTTTTGCGTTGTGAGAAAAGTGCTACATTTGGACTCAAAGGATCATATATTTTGAGCTGGAAGACACCTAAGAGCCATCTAATCTAAACTTCTTATTTTACAGATAGAGAAACTGAGGACTGTATTTGTTAACTAACTTGTCCAGGGTCACATAAGTAGCACAATGTGATTCAAAAGAATTACTTTCAGAAGAGCTACATTCTTTTTTTTTTTTTCTTTTTGGAGTGGGGAAGGTAGGGCAATTGGGGTTAATTGACTTGCCCAAGGTCACATGGCTAGTTTTGTGTTAGGTGTCTAAGGCTGGATTTGAACTCAGGTCGTCTTGACTCCAGGGCCCTATTCACTGCTCCACTGAGCCACTCCTGAAGAGCTACATTCTAATCCAGACCATTTTACAGATGAGGAAAATGAGACCTGGAGAGGTACAATTTATCTAAGATGACATGGGAGTGGTGTGGGGAGGTGGGGTCAAGTGGTAGAGTCACCTAGGATTGGCACATAGTTCTTCTGTTTCTGAATCTTTTCCCTTATTGGAACGGCATCTATTCCAGTTGTTCCTCACTATCAGCATAACCCTGATCTCTGAACCTAAGGAAGAGAGACTAGACTAGATAATCATTTGGGAACTTTCCAGCTTTAAAATCTATTTTAGGCCATTTAAGCCATTTTTTTTTTGTCTCAATGCTTTCCTGGCCCTTAGTCCTTGGATAGATGTTGCCTCAGACAAATGGATGAGCAACAACAACCCATGATCCAATTGCTGGTCAGTTTCTACCAATACAAGCCTCTGCTCCTGGCTATGTGGGTTTAAGATGTCATTGAACTGGCTACCTCATGCTTTTGGGGAGAGTTTTGGAGGGGGAAGGAAAGGTCTCCTGGCTGCTCCAGTTTCTGCCCTCTTCCGTTGTGGACCCAAAGCTTCAAAGCTCCCAGCTGCTCTCACGTAGGCAAAAAGGGGAAGGAGCTAAGAGGGAAGCCAGAGATTGGGCCCTTGAAGGAGACTCCCTCCTCCTAGCCAAGAAACCCATGGGTGCCAGAGGCAGTGGTCAGGTTACTGGGGCAAGTGGCAGGGCAGGTAACATCTGTCTGCTCTCACCAGTTCCAGAGCCTTCCCTTGTCCAGCACAGCCTGGCCAGTCACCCCGGTGCCCTTTCTCTGACTCTCCTCTATGCTCTAGGACTGACTGCACCCCTCACCTCTGCCTTTGGGATTCTTGAAGCTGTTGGGGACAACCATGGGCTGGGCTGCTTTGTAAGTGACCTCTTATGTCTGCTGGAGGGGTCTGCCCAAGTACTCAAGGGATCAGGGAGGGCTGGAATTATTTCCAGACCTTGAGATCACTCTGCACTTTCCTAGCTTCCTGCTTCCCCAGGGTAACCCCTTGCTTACTGGGCCCCTAATAAGTGCACAAGTACGTGCTTTTGAGTGAGAATACTGGCTTCTCCCAACCCCACAAAAGTTGAATCAGTGAATGGCCTCAAGGGTTTGCAAACCTTAATGTGCTGTTTAACTGAGACATTAGGAAAGGAGTGAAGCACTTCTACAGCACCTACTACGTGCTAAGTGCTTTTTCCTTTACACATGTCTAATCTGATCCTCACAATATCTCTGCAAAATAAGTGTTATTATTATCTTCATTTTACAGTTGAGAAAATTGAAGCAAACAGAGGTTAAGAGGTTAAGTAACTTGCCCAAGGTCATACAGCTTAGCCAGTATCTGAGGCTGAATTTGAATTCAGGTCTTTTTGCCTCCAGACTCAGTGCTGTACCCACTGCCCCACCAGCTGCCTCCTGGCACAGCACTATAAGGGATAGGGCCTAGACATGTGATATCTTTGCTATCAGAAACTCCTCCATCTCTGCTAGTTATATCCTTAGAGGGTTGCCTAGAGCAGTGAGAGGTTGGCTGAATTGTCCAGGGTCACTCAGTCAGTGTGTATCTGAGACCGCTGAAACCAGGTCTTCCTGGGTTCTGGGTTAGCTCTCTGCTCATTATGCCATGATGCCTCCGCATTAGTAATGGGTCATTCCTATTTAATCATACATAATAAATTTCCCTTTTATTTTGCTATTCAGTGACTGACATATCCAGTACTTTCCAATTCAGACATGATCTTTTTGTGGATAGCCTATAAGGCTTCAACTCTTCCCTTTCTTTATTCCTGAAAGAAATCCCAAAGAAAGGTTGGTGAGAAACTCCCTTAAATGAAGTCATCCTCAGGGCATTTGAGGATGAAGACAGAAGGAAGACAACAGACAGATGAAAAGTCAATGAATTCTGCAAAAATTATTTAACATGCTTTTCTTTTTTAACTGTCAAAGAAATCAGTTACCACATTTAAACCCAACGGAACCACTTGCGTTTATAAAGGAGGTAGAAACAAAGCTAAACAGGACAAAGAAGGAAAAAGCAGACAGTTTAGATCAGTGGTTCTCAACCTGTGGGTCGTGACCCTTTTGGGGGTCAAATGGGGTCCCCTAAGACGATCGGAAAACACACATTTCTGATGGTCTTAGGAACCAAGACACTGCTCCTCCATCCGTCTCCAGGCGGGTCTGCCCACATGCAGATACGCCCACATACAAGTATTAAAGGGTCAGGGTTGCGGCATTAGGAAGGTTGAGAACCACTGGTTTAGATCAAGTTCTGTAGAAGGCATCTATATTGGAGGCAGTGTAATTGTGATAGCAACAAGAAAACAAGTCATAAGTTATCTGAAGGGGGAAAGATACCTCAATACTAAAAAACAAACAAACAGGTGACTGAAAACATTAACTACTGACCTATGTGCTCATTTTCTCATCTATATGAAACTTTTATGAGAATAATCTATACATGTATTGAGGACATCCTTAATGATGGTATTAGTGGGAAACAGGAAAGCTTTTGCAAGTAAAACTCTACAGTAAGGCTCATCTTTATCATCAAACTATTGTCTTAGAAGCATAGCAGATACTAGATCCTATTTCTTCTTAATTGTAAAAACAGCTTTTGATTCAGTAAAGAATGCTGTTGCCTTAAGGGTTCTTTCAATAAGATGCCACCCATTCATATAACAGATTTATTCAAAGTTCTTAGATATAACAGAGCTCATGCTATGTTGTATACAAGACTAGAGGTTGAAGGATACAACAGAGATAAATAAATCTTTTTGAGCTCTTATCTTTAGCGTCGGGGAGAATGGAAAACAATGAGACAAGCCCACCAAAGCCTCTCCAGGGAAGATGAGGACCTCCAGATGCTCCTGTTTATGGGTGACATCCCACAGGGTACCTCAAGCCTTGGGTTGCTGCAGAGCTTCTTAAAGAATAAGCATTCAAAAGAGTTTGGCCCAATTCTCTACAAAGAAATATTTAAGTGGATAAAAATGTTTGTTGACAAAATTATGACTTGCAGTTAGGTGGAAAACCTAGAAAGTTTTTCCTGCATTATATATGTATACACATATACATGTGTGTATATACCCATATATATATATTACATATGGTACAACCGGGCAATGAAGAGAGCTTAAAATCAAGCAGGAGATTGCTTTAGGGATAGTGCAAAGATCCTTTCAATTACCCCAGATTTCTCCCATAAACAAAGGCCCATCTTTTTTAATGTTGGTGTTCTATTGGAATGTTGTATGGCTCTGATTTATGAAACACTATAGTCTCTACAGAATTAAAAATGAGTGTCATTTGTACAAGGCAGGTGCATGGTCTGTCTACCATGTCTGGAATGCATTTCCTCTTCACCTCTGCCTCTTAGAATCCCAAACTCTCTTCAAAGCTCAAGGCAAGTGCCCTCTTTTGTGGGGCATCAGCTGATTCCTCCAGGGACTGGTGCCCTTCCCTCCCACCCAGAATTTACTTTGCATTTACATTATACACACTTTGTATTTCCTTGGTATCCATGTTGTTTTCTCCTATAGAATATAAGCTTTTTAAAGGCAAGGACTGACTGATTTAGGGCTTTTTCAGTCTTTGTATCTCTGACACTGGCACAGTGCCTTCAGATAAATAAATGGTAGTCACTTAGTAAATTGCTGTTAATTGGTTGTTGTTAGTAGGCTGGAATGTATAATAAATGACCAGAGTAAAGTATGTAATCAGGGAAATGTATAATCAAAAAGGAAGATGAGGGGCCACTAGGTAATACAGTAGATAGAATACCGGCCCTGGAGTCAGAAGGACCCAAGTTCAAATACCAGCCTCAGACACTTACTATTTGTGTGACTCTGGTCAAGTCACTTAACCCCCATTGCCTTGAATGAAAAATAAAAAAGGAAGATGGACTGCTTATGTGATAAGGGTAATTGAGCTGGTGGTTGCCAGAACGCTATTGTCAATGTAAGAAGTCAAAGAAAGCACACAACCTATAGGATGAATGACCTGTACTGAATTTATGGGAAGACAGACAAGTATCATACAGGTGGGAAGGTGTACATGGATTTCATTTAGTGTCATTGCTGGGAACCTTCACATGCCCAGATCACTGATCTTTTTGCCCAGTCTGTTTACATCCATCTTCCTCATTTGGTGCTCATAAAAAACACTGTTATTCCAATCTAACATAAAAAGAAACAGGTTCAAATTTGTCCAAGATGCAGGGGATAGTAACTGATAGAACTGGGACTCAAACCCACGTTTCCATCTCTTAAGTCCAGTGCCCTTGCTATCTGTTACATCTCACCACCTTGGTTGATTGATTAAGTAGTCTTGATGAGGGAGAGAGTGGGAACCATCTTTCATCTCAAGTAGATGAACCACATCTTTTTGATCTTCTCTGGTCTCAGAAAGGGCAAATACTGAATTTGACAAGCTTTCATGGGAGGAAAGAGAGAGAAGAATAAAATATGAACCAGAACTATATTCTCTGAAAATGGTCATTCTTTGGATAGGATGGAACATGGTGAACCTTTTATTATGGATTAAAAAACAAACGGAATGCCCACAATGGTGGAACTTAAACCTTCTGTTAATTACTTCCAATCTGCCCTACATGCATATAGCTCGTTTGCATAAATTTGTTTGCTTTTTGTCTCCCCCATCACATTGTGAACTCCTTGTGGGAAGGGACTGTCTTTTGCCTTGCTTTGTATCTGCAATGCTTAGCGCAGTGGTTCTCAACCTTCCTGATGCCGTGACCCTTTAATACTCGTATGTGGGTGTATTTGCATGTGGGCAGACCCACCTGGAGACAGATAGTGGAGGTTCCTAAGACCATCAGAAATATGTGTTTTCTGATGGTCTTAGGCAACCCTGTTTGACCCCCAAAGGGGTCATGACCCACAGGTTGAGAACCGCTGACTTAGTACCTAATAGGCATTTCACGAATGTTCATTGACTGACAATAATGATAACAACTCTGTATCTGTTCTCCATTTCTGACTGGAAGGAGGAGGGAACATTTGATGGAAGAGATACTGTTTGAATTGAACTTTGAGCAGTCCTAATTTTTCTTCTGTTCCACATCACCAATTTTCTATTAGACATCTCCACTATATGTTTCATAGAAATTGCAAACTCAATATTTTCCAAGACAGAAATTTTATCCATAAACCTGCATCTCTTCCAAATTTCCCAATTTCTGTTAAAGATACCATCTTTCTAGTCATACAATTTCTCAACCTTGTAGAAATCTCCTGCTCCTCTCTCTCTTATTCCCTGTATCTAAATGGTAACCAGATCTTGTCAATTTTACAACATATCTAGTATGCATCTTCTTCTAATTGCTTTTACCTAGACTATTACGATAACCTCCTAATTGGTCTCCTAACTTCCAGTCACTTTCCTCTCAGATCCTTCCTCCTAAAGCTGCAAAAATAATCTTCCTAAAGTACAAGACTGACTACGCCACTTACCTCCTCAAGAAACTTAAATGACTCCCTATGGCCTTTAGGACAAAATACACAAACTCTTCTTCTTGACGCTTACAGCTCTTGTCTGGCTGTAGCCCAGCTTCCAGGATTGCTTCATACTATTCACCTTCTGGCACTCTCCCTTCTAGCCAAACAGGCCAATTGTGCAGCTTAGAATTCTATCTCCCTCCTCTGTTTGCACAAGCTGTCCATTTGTATGCTCCAAAAGAAACCTGGTAGAGATCTGGATGTCTAGAAAGCATTTCCACCTCTAAGAATTCTTTGTTTCTTTCCAGGATCAACTCTGGTTGATATAGGCTATAGGATGCCTCAAGCAATCAAGGATGCTTGATTCTTTTTCCCTTCTCTAATTTTTTAGTATTTATTTATCTGCAAGCCTGTAGTTCCTCTCCTTCCTTCCTCCCCAGTATAATGTAAGCTTCCTGAAGGCAGGATTATTTTTGTTTTATCTTGTATATTCAGTTTGAGCACAACGCCTTGTGCCTAGTGGGTAGGCTTAATAAATGTTGGCTTTGTGAAATTGAAAAGGGGGAAGTGACAAAGTTTAGTGATGTGTTTCAGGGGAGAGTGAGTGGTTCAGTTTGGCTGGAACATAGAAGTAAATGGAGGAAAGATAAGTGGTTGCTTGCTAAATTGATATTTAAGCTAGTTGCTTATCTCCAACAGATTCCCAACTGTCCCTTAGTTCAGTGACATTTTAAACCGAGTTATCCAAGTATAAGGATTTTGCTGCATGCCTGTTAGTGGAATAGAACCAGAAAATAGATGAGAGCCCCTGGAAAGTCTGCTATCATGTGTGCAAAACCATTTTTAAAAATTTATTTTTTGGAAGGAAAAAGGAACTCTCCAACATATAAATGATAAATAAGTTATTGTTATAAATTACTCTTGCCATCGTTGGAAGAGAATCTTAGCTAAATGTTCATCCTGGAGTTGTGACTTTGGTTTTAATATATTGACATATCTTGGCTATTTTAATACCCTCGACTGTCTCTGTTATCACCATTTCCCACAAACATCCTCAGCAGAAATAGAAATGGGTGATATGTCTCTGAGTGGCAATAAACTGTGCCTTTTCATGATAGCTTTGTAAACTTGGGATTTCCATTACAATTTAGAGGCAAGAATATTTACAGATGGGGGAGAGAAATTCAGGGTATTTTGTCTTTTAATAACTCAGATGAGTCGGAGAAACTTTTATCTGCTTCATTTTGAGTTAGTAGAGAATTACTCCAGGATATTTTGGGCCAGCACTTCTGATCTGCAGACTCTTGTTTGAGGGCTTCATGTTATATCCTCTACATAACAGACACTCAATTACACATGTAGACTAATCGCTCCAGAATGTCGCAACTTGAGGATGCAATGGGCCATTTGGAGTACGGTCTGATTCTGGTGTCCTCACCAAACACGGGTTGTGTCCACACGCTTGGATGACAGTGAAACTTTCAATGTGCTCTGCAGATGTTTCTGGGTTGTGATACTCAACTGAATGCCATCACATAGCCACGTTTCAGCTTCTGTTCGGATCTTCCTTTATATTTCTCCCTCCTTCCTTCTGCTTTCTAACCCTTCCTCCTTTCCTCTGTCCCTTTCCCTTGTCTTCCTTCCCTGCCTCCATCTCTCTCCTTGACTTTCCTTATTCTCCATTTCTTTCCATCCCTCATTCCTTTTCCTCTCCCCTCCCCTCCCATTTGATGGAAAAGAAAAGATCTGTTGGAACCTTAGTGAAAGTCTGCTGCTGCAGCTTTCCTTGATCACCTTATACTTATGTTTTTACTCTGCTTTGAACAATATAGAAGTACTCAGTGGTTAAAATATGTCTGTCTAGAGCAGGGTGGGGAACCTTTGCCCTCGAGGCTGCATGGAGCCCTCTAGATCCTCAAGTATGGCCCTTTGCCTGAATCCAAACTTGACTGAACAAAGTTCTGTATTAAGTCAAAGGGCTCAAATTTGAGGATCTAGAGGGCCATATTCAGCCTTGAGGCCTCAGGTTCCCCACTCCTGCTCTATGGGCTTTTGAATATCCAAATACCTTACCTTACTCCCTACCATGTGCCTTTCCTGACCTCAAAACCTGTGAAACATTCCTTTACCCTGATTCCTTTGATGCCTTCCACTGGACTTTCTCATTTTACTCCCAACACGATGGATGCGAGCTGTGTAAATATGTCTTTTGGAACTGCTTATATCTTCTTTATGATAGCACCAGCAAGGATCTGTCCAATGAGAAAGTGCCTTTCTTTCTAGTCTAGGTTTCCTGAAAGGAAGGGAGGAAGGAAACAAACATTTATTAAGTATCTCCTCTGTGCCCATCACTGTGGTAAATACTTTACAGATATCATCTTTGATTTTCACAATACCCCTGCAAAGTAAATACTGCTATTATTCCCATTTTATAGTTGAGGAAACTGAGGCAAAAAAGAAATTAAGTAACTTGCTAGGTTCTCACATCTGGTAAATATCTTAGGCTGGATTTGAACTCAGGTCTTTCTGACTCCAGGACCAGTGCATTATTTAGCTGATCTAATTAGTATCAATGGGTAAGGTGAAAAATGGATGAAGTGGAAAATGACTTATTTGCAACCATAGAATCTTTTAGCTCGAGACATAGAAACATAGAAAGTAAAAGTGGAATGGCCTTTAGAACATAGAGAGTAAGTGAGAAATCAATTGGAAAATGGCTGAACAAGTTGTGGTACATGAACATGATATATTACTACTGTGCTGTGAGAATAAAGAGCTTAACGATTTTAGAAAAACATGGGAAGACTTGCTCGAAATAATGAAGAGTGAAATGAGCAGAACCAAGAGAACACTGTAGACAGTAACAGCAGTATTATTTTAAGAACAACTTTGAGCAAGTCATTTTGTCTATTATAAATTAGCTATAAAGGACCTATGAAGAAAGACACTACCTGCATCCAGAGAAAGAATTGATAAATATAAGTGCGTATAGAATAATTTTACATATATACCTATTTGTGTCTAATGGTAGACATCTCTAGGGTGGATGAAGGGACAGGGAAGAAAAGAAAAGGAATTTAGAGGATAATTTTGTTGTATATTTGAAAGGAATAGCAAGTTGTGCATAGTAGATTTGCAGTTTCATGTACAATCACATTTTTATTGGATTATGTTATAGATATGCTTGTTTTATTCTTTAAATTAAAAATAAAATTTTTAAAATGACTTTAAAAAAGAGGGTTAGATCTGGAAGAGTCATTAAAGATTCTCTAGTCCAACACTCTCATTTTATAGATGAGAAAACCAAAAAAGGAGAAATAATTTGCCTCTGATTGCTCAGTAAGTTGACATAGCACCATAACAAAAACCTATGTCTCCTGACTCCTTGAGCAGGGAAAGCTTGTGCTTTCTATTGGAGGCTTCTCAAAAGATTATTATTTTGTGACCGTCATCAGAGTTACTCATCTCCTTTTCTACAAAAGACTTTATTTGTTAGTCCATGTTTTATCAGCTAAAAAGGATCTGGTTGTTTAGTTGTAGTAAATATTCAATCTGTTTTAATTTGTCTTAGGATTCATTGGTGTTTTCCTTTATGATAAACTGAAGGTACAAGACCTGAGTGACACTTGGCTGGATTTTAATTTTCTGATAACACTTTCCCTTTCCTATTCATTTTTCCCCTACTAGTTTTAGAATAGGGCACGTAGGTGGCTCAGGGGACAGAATGCCAGGCTTGGGGTCAGGAAGATTCATCTTCCTGGGTTCAGATATGGCCTCAGACACTAGCTAGCTGTGTGACTCTGAGCAAGTCACTTTACTCAGTTTGCCTCAGTTTCCTCATCTGTAAAATGAGCTGGAGAAGGAAATGGCAAACCATTCTGGTATCTTTACAAAGAAAACCCCAAATGGGGTCACAAAGAGTTGGGTATGACTGAAGCAACTCAACAACAATAAGTTTTGGGATAATATGAGAAGTAGTGTAGCATGGTACATAGAGGGCTGGCCTCAAAGCCAGGAAGGCCTGGGTTCAAGTCTTGACTCTCACACACACTCTATAAGTGATGTTGGAAAAGTTACTTATCTTCTCAGTGCTCCAGGAAACTCTGTAAGACTTTAAGTTGTAGGGAAAGTGACTATGGGCTTTGATAGAGGCAGTTTCCTCACCTGGAAGTTTCTGTTTTAATGAAATGTAGGTTGAGTTCCTACCTAGTTTCTTTCCTTATCCTATGAGATAGTAAGGGGATGCCAGAGCTGGGAAAGTCCTTAGAAGGCAGATTGTCACAGCCAGAAGGGCATTATAGGGTCTCAGATCTAAAGTTAGAAGGAACCCTATAGATCATCTAGTCCTATCTCCTGGTTTTACAAATGGGGCAACTATGACTCAGAGAGATAAAGTTTCCTTCCCAAGGTCACACAGATAGTAAAAGTCGGATGTAGGATTTGAACCCAGATGTTCCGGATCCAGAGTCAGCATCTCTTCTGCTGTATAACATTGCCTTGTTAAATACTACAGCTGGAATTGACCTCAAAACACAGAATGTCAGAGTGGGAAGGGTCTTTAGAACTTGTACTATTAGTGCTGTAAGGGATTTTATAATATGACCTATAAAAGCTTTATTGATGGATAACCTTTTATAGGGAGCAAGGGGCTCCTGCAAAGGCTGTCCCCTTCATGTGGGATTTAAAATCCACCGGGGATTGACATTCTCTTAGCATACTTCTTCAAACAGAAATGAGCTGAAATGTATCTTTTTTTAAAGATTGCTTTAATATTTATAATATCAGTTCAAATAATTAAGAAACAATTTAATAGGATTCTTAATCATTTATAAAAGTTCTATGTGATTTAATTTCCCCATCAAAGAGCCCAGTGGTGAATTAAATACCTTTCTCTTGAAGTATTAAATATTAAACATAGTTGAAGTAATATAACATGGCAAAAATCTAAGTCTGATCTGGGGACCTTATGTGCCCATAAAGCTCAATGACTTTACAGGGAGTTTTGGGTATAGTACTAGACCTTGTAAGAGAATTAAAGATTCAATTTACTAGAAAGAGAAATTTGATTTAGACTTTACCCTGTTCAGTAATTAGTCACAGAAGTCCTTTTCTTTTTTTTCAAACAAAAACAAAAACTTTAAAAAGAAAGCTAAAATCCCAGTTAAATGGAACGAATGTTTCATGAATTATTCATTTCCACAGAAAACTCACGAGGACCAACAATGCCAATATGGATTAGGTTTGATTGCTACTCTGAAATGTATCTTTGGGTACAGTTGTGGAAGAGAGGAGCTAGCTTCTAGAGGTTACTTAAGGAAGAAATAAGGTGCCATCAGAGTTGTCAAAGGGTGGGGGAGGAGGGAAAGAAGGCAAGCACCAACAGATGCATGTGCCGAGTGAAGGAAAATACCTAGATAGTTAGGGTTCCTCTCTCAGGGTTATTTCATCTCTAACCATCAGGTAGCTCTTCCTCCCCACTCCCACCAAAAAGAAAAAAACAAAGCACTCTGTCCTGTTTGTTCTGCCCACAGAACAAAGGACCTTGTTCACAATCTTCCCTAAGCCAGAAATGCCCTTTCTCTCCACCTTCAAACCTATTGAATTTCTACCCTTCTCTTAAAGTCCAATGATGCCAGTGCCACCTCCTTCAGGAAGTCTCTCCTGATTCTCTCCCAGTGACAGCCTTCCTCTTCAGACCTTGTTTTGTCCCCTCTAATGTCCTTATCTTGTGATGTTGTGTTTTATGGTTATCTATTGTTGTGTCTTATCCTACTAGACCGTAAGCTCTATGTGACCAGGGTTAACATTTGGTATAAACTTTTTTCCCCCCTAGAATTTAGCCTGGTGTTCTACACACAGTACGCACTTAATACATGTTGGATATGTAAATGGTCTGGTAGGGTAGGTAGGTCATAGGGTACCTAGGTGACGCAGTGGATAGAGCCTTAACCCTGAAGTCAAGAGAACCTGAGTTCATATCCAGCTTCAGACACTTGCTAACTGTGTGACCCTGGGCAAGTCACTTAACCCTGTTTCTTCATCTGTAAAATGAACTGGAGAAGGAAATGGCAAACCACTCCAGTATCTTTGCCAAGAAAATCCAAAATTGGGTCATAGTTTGACTGCAAGGACTAACCGACAACAAAGGTAGGTTGTAGAAAGTAGGCAAGACACTGGATTACTACATAATTCTTTGATTTTAGCGTCATTTGAATCACTTGTTACTGACATACTTTACTGACATCCTGAACTTCCCCCTTCTGTTCTTGAAACATTCTTGGCCTCTCTTCTCTCTCCTCCTGGTCATAGAAAAGAAAAGATATCTCTACTGACTTACTCAAGTTAATTCCTCTACCTCAATCCTTAATCCCTTCCATCTCCTCCAGTACTGCATTCCAGTAGTCATGCCCTCTTTCGCATGCATCTCCTATGCATGCATCTCCTACTCCTAGAGTAGACTCCACCAGCTCTTTCCATTTAAATACAAACATGTTCAGAAAAAAAGCCTTTCAATGATGCTTCTAGCCTATCCAGTTGCCATTCTATTTCTTCATGATGACTGTTTGCTAAACTTCTTAAAGTTGTTTACCCCAAATCTGCCAAGCATGCTACTCTCCCGAAGCTGTTCTTTCTAAGTCATTGAGTCCAATGTCCTCCCCCCCACAATGCACAGCTTTTGACACTGTTAACCACCTCCTTCTACTAGATATGGTCCTTTCTCAACTAGAGACATCATTTCCCACTCCTCTTAGCTTTCTTACCATGATGTCCTTGTCTCCTTTGCTTTCTCTCAATGTCTTCCATACCACTTAATAGGGGTATGTTAGAATAGGAACTCCTTGAGGGCAGGGACCATGTTTTTGGTGTCCTTCATTTCCTGGTGCATAGCACCCAATAAGTGCTTGATGGTTTCACACTGACTGATGAACTGACTGTGTTAATCTAAGCAACTATTCTCACCTTCTTTCTGTACGAGCTCACCTTTGTAAATCTTTTATTCCTTGGATTGCAAAGACTGGAAGTACTTGGATTCCATTTACTACTTCAGTGCCTCAGAGAGGATTTATACATCTCTATCTCTAACCCTGCTCTCTATTCTGAACTCCCAGCCTGTATACCCAGGTACCTTCTGGACAGCTCCAAATGGGTATCCTTGATGGGGTCTGGGAGGCTAGGTCGTAGAAAGTAACCAAGACATACGCATCTTACATAATCTAACACTTCAAATTCAGCAGGTCAGAAATACATCTTATTCTACTAAATCTGTGCCTCCTTCGGACTTTGCTCTCTTTCTCTGCCAAAATACTATCTTTTTCTGACCTCATTTTCTGACTGTATTGACACCATATTTGGAATAAACCGAGCTTGCAATATTTCACTCTTCCCTTTCTCCACCACTCCTCATACCCAAGGTCTGCTATCTGTGTGATCTCTCAGAGTTTTTGTTTCCTCATCTGTGAAGTGAGGGGGTTAGAATTGGACTATGTGATTTCTTTTTATTATCTATATTTTATTACCTTGTAAAATTTAATATAAGAGTAATAATAGCTAGCATTTCTAAAACATTTCCAGGTTTGTGAAGCACTGTATATATTAAAATTTCCTCACAAAAACGCTGGAGATGGGTGCTACTGTTAATCCCCATTTTACAGATGAGTAAACTGAGGCAAACAGAAGTTAAGTGACTTACCCAGGGTTACACAGCTAGTAAGGGTTTGAGGCTGGATTAGCCCTCAACTCTTCCCGACTCCTAGACCAACACTCCATCTACTGTGCCACCTAGCTGCCTAACAGTATATATTTCTTAAAAATAACAAGTTAAAAATATATACATATGCTTTTGTACACACACACATATGGGGCAGGTAGGTGGCACAATGGATGGAGTGCCAGGCCTAGAGTGAGGAAGACTCATCTTCCTGAGTTAAATCCAGCCTCAGACACTTGCTAACTGTGTGACCTTGGACAAGTCACTTAACCTAGTTTCCCTCAATTTCCTTATCTGTAAAATGAGCCAGAGAAGGAAATGGCAAACCAATGCAGTCTCTTTGTCAAGAAAACCCCAAGCAGGGTCACAAAGAATCGGATATGACTGAAATGACCCAACAACATTAATTTCTATTTTTTTTAACTCAAAACTATACCTAACAGCAGTTCAGTTTCTTTAAAAAAAATTAATTAAAAAAAATTTTTGACTAGGTGATTTCTAAGGTCTCTTCTACCTCCAAATTATATGATTCTTAAAATATTTAATAAATGTCAAATAGCTCTTACTACTTTTCTTCCCATAACATCTCTTAAATCCTTTTTCTTCCCTTCGTTATCACTGCCAGTCTCCTAGTGCCATCCACCAAGACTATTGCAATGATGTCCTGATTGTTCTTCCCATTCAATGTCCTCTCAAGCCCTCCATGCTCCCATCCATCTTTTATACATCTGCCAGAAGTCTTTTTCATGTATAAATGTGATCATATTCTATTGCTAAAAAATCTTCAATGATTTCCCATTGGTTACTGGATAAAGGTTACACTCTTCTCCTAAGTATAATAACAATAACAATAATGACAGTAAGATGAATTTATATAGCATATTAAAGTTTCCAAAGCACCTTATGTTCATTATCTCATTTAAGCCTTACAACAACCCTGTGAGACAGGTGCTATTATCACCCACATTTTACAGATGAGGAAACTGAGGCAAATAGAGGTGAGGGGATTTGCCTAGAGTCACAAAGCTAGTAAGTATCTGAGGAAAGATTTGAACTCAGGTGTTTCTGACCATGTATTTAGGTTTTTAAGACTGTTGACAGATGGGCACCCTCACCCTCTACCTTTCCAACTTCATCTCAAATGACTTCTCTTCACATACTGGAAACGCTAGCCAAACTGGACAAATTGCTGCCCCATGAACATAAATATTAGTATCAAGCCACTTTGTTTTGGTGTAGGCTGATCTTTGCCTGGAATATCCTTCCTCCATCTCTTTGCTTTATTTTATTTCTTTTTTTTTAAAGTATAACTCAAGCAGTCATTCCTCCAGGAAGCCTTTCTTTATTACCCTAGGTTTCCCATTTGAAGTCTGACTTCTCCCTCCAACTTCACCAAGTATTTCATTCTGTGACCCTTATGCACTTGTATAATATTGTGCTTTGTTGTAGATCTCTGTGTTGGTATCTAAGCCCTCCACTGGACTGGAAGCTAAAGAGAAAAGACTGTGTCTTCTTAAGAAGCAGCATGGTACGGTCAAAGAAACATTGGCTTTGAAAGCAGAGGACATGGGTTTGGCTCTGCTACTTATTACCTGTGTGACCTCAGGCAAGTCACAATCTCTCTGGGCCTCAGTTTCCTTACCTTTAAAATGAAGAGGTTTGACTAGATAGCCTCTAAGGTCTCTTCTCCCTCTACATTAATTTGTGATGCCATAAACGTTGCCCCTTCCCTGGTGCCCAGCACAGTGCTCTGCCCACAACTCATTGAATACATATTTGTAGTACCACGTTGTATTTGAAGAGGTCGAGTTGGGTAGGAGGAGGAATGGAAGACCACTTTTCTCTGTTCTTTCCAGATAACTTAAGTGAAGGGATTTTTTTCCCCACCACTTAATAGTATTTTATTTTTTTTCTAAATGCATGTAAAGATAGCTTTCAATATTCACTTTTATAAGATTTTAAATTCCAAATTTTTTTTCTTCCTCCCTCCCCTCCTCCCCAAGACAGCAAGCAATCTACAAAAGGCTATACATGTACAATCATATTAAATATATTTTCACATTAGTCATGTTGTAAAAGAAGAATCAGAACAAAAGGGGGAAAACTACAAGAAAGAAAAAAGAGAGAGAAAATCGTATGCTTTGATGTGCATTCAGACCTCATGGTTCTTTCTCTGAATGTGGATAGCATTTTCCATCATGAGTCTTCCGGAATTATCTTAGCTCATTGTATTGCTGAGAAGAGCTAAGTCTATCATAGTTGGTCATTGAACAATATTGCTATCACCGTGTACAATTATTCTCTTAGTTCTGCTCATTAAATGAGAGTTTTACCTTAGTCTGCCACACTTGCCACCTCCCTGATATCCAGAGTCCTCCTAATTGGCTTTCATATTAACCCCTCAATGAGAGGAGAGAAAGTGGAGGTGCTTATTGTATCGTCTTCTTGAGGAGTTTAGCTACAAAGGGCAGAAAAGATATAGGATGTTAGCAGGAATAGGAAAATTGAGTGAAGGTTTTTTCAGGAGGGTAGATATGGGTATGTTTGTAGGTGGTGGGAAATGAGTCAGCAGAGAAAGAGAGATTGAAAATAAGTGAAAGAGTGGATATGACAGAGGAGGCAATCTGTCGGAGGAGGTGACATGGAATGGGATTGCTTGAACAAGTAGAGGGGTCAACCTTGGTAAGGATTAAGTTCACTTCATCATGTGAGATGAGGGTGAAGGAGTTGAGAGTGGCAGAAGGCACTTGAATGATAGGAGATGAGGAAGAGGGGAGAAGAAGGAAACTCACAGTAAATGACATTAATTTTTTCTGTAAAATGTGGGGCCAGGTTTTCATCTTAGAGGATGAAGTGGGGAAGGAGAGCCATGGAACTTTTGAGAAGGTATGGAAA
Organism: Pseudochirops corinnae; assembly: GCA_028646515.1. Classification (NCBI taxonomy): domain Eukaryota; kingdom Metazoa; phylum Chordata; class Mammalia; order Diprotodontia; family Pseudocheiridae; genus Pseudochirops; species Pseudochirops corinnae. The sequence goes on along the minus strand of CM053585.1, from coordinate 184,813,477 downwards.
GTTTTGAAAGAATCACTGGGTAGAATGGGATAGTGAGTTAATAAAGGAAATGTGGAAGGATTTCCTAGCATCAATGAGGGGTCAATTGAGGTTTTGTAACATCAATTTATAAAATGGTTGCATGATTTTCTCCACCTTCATTCAGCAACATGTATGTAATGAACAGTTGGAGTGATCCAATACTGAGACTTGGCTAGGCATAATCGCAATATGAAAAGGGGGCTAGAGATTTGAGAGAGGACAGTGCTGAGTTTAATTGACTCATCATAGAGTCTAGATGGGGAGAAGAGGAGAGAGAGGCTGGTACAGGGGCTGGGAGAGAATTGAGCGGTTGAGATTGGGGATCATAGTGTGGATGAAGAGTAGGGTTATGTAAAGGAAGGCAAGGAGGGCAAGGTGAAAAGGCAATAGATTATAGTTGGAAAGGAGGATTTCAGAATTCTTGAACATAGAAGTACATTTGTGGCTGATGGTAAGTAAGATCAAGGGTATGACCATCTTTGTGTGTGGCTGAAGTTGAGTTGAGGAGTAGCTCATGGGAGGAGAATAGGTTGAGGAACTGAAAGCTTAGGGTATATGAGGGAGAATCAGTATGTCTATTGAAGTCTTCTAGTATGAGAACAGGAGTTGGGAAAAAGAAAAATTATGAGCCAGATATCAAATTCATTGAGGAAGGAAAGGGAGTGACCTGGGGGTTTATAGACAATGGCTACCAGGATTTTGATTGGGTGGTAGATATGAACAGCATGAACCTTAGAGGAAGAGAGGTGATGGACTGATGGAGGAAGGGGGAGGACCTGGAAGTGGCAATAGGGAGCAAAGAATATTCCAACTCCTCCATCTCAACTAGTGAGCTGAGGTAAATGAGTGAAGATGAACCCAGTGCTGGAAAGGGTATCCAGGGAGGCTGTGTCATCCTGAAGAAGCTAGGTTTCAGTAAGAGCTAATAGATGGAAGAAATGGAAGATTATGAACAGTATTTCTGTGCAAACTAATGATGAAAGGTGCAGAAAAACATGGCATGAGATATATAAATAAGTCATTTCATCTCACGTGCATTTATTAATTAAACTGGAAGGAAGACAACAAATAGATAAAAAATGAATCAGATCTGTCAGCATTTCTACAACAAATGATTTTCATTTTTGATTACAGTGGAACCATCACAGTTGAAATAGAATGTATTATTCCTTGACATACTATGTGAGCAAGTAGAAATGTCACTAAAGAAATAAAGGTGGGATGAGCCACCAAACCAGATCAAGCATACAATGAAAAAAACATGATGGAAGAAAAACATTTAAAATGAAGGAAGTTTGTTGTATGGAGGAGATATTACAGAGGGTACAGTGGAAGGGCTAGGCAGTTAGGATGAAGCTTTGGAAGGGTGAGAATAGGAATGAGGAATCAGGTATTAGGGGGCATGGAATGGGGTTTGGTTAATGACCTCCAGGAGTTCAGAGACATTAGGATGTGAGGGTATGACCAGGTGTTAGACTGTTCATCAGTGAGAGGAAGGCATCACTCCTGCACCATCAGAGAACAGGCCCAGCAGGAGATGAGGGGCCTGAACTGGAAGGGAGGGTTGCTCTTCTTTGCACTGAAGATTCTCTCCATCCCACTGGGGAGAATGAGCTGGCAGCAGGAGATGGAACATGCCTTGTGCTGGTACAGATGGAAATGGTTGCTTTAGGGCATGTGGAGAATGCCCAGCCTGGCCCTTAGCCACCTTTCCTCAGGAGATACCCTGAGCCCAGCAGGAGATGAAGGCTCAAGGCGCTAGATCACATGGTTTGAGGACTTTTCACCTGAGGTTGAAGCGGGAAGTGTGCAGATGGGAGACGCTGACCTGGCCCCAACAGCCTTTACTCAGGGGACGTGCTGCACCTAGCTTCAGTCCCACCTTCTGCAAGAAGCCTTTCCTGCTCCTCCTTAATCTTAGTTCTTTCCTCTGAGATTATTTCAATTTTATCTCATATACGTCTTGTTTGTATGCAACTGTTTCATGTTGTCTCTCCCATTCAGCTGTGAGCCTCCTGAGCACAGGGACCATCTTTTGGCTTTCTTTGTATCCTCAATGCTTAGCACCACGTTTGACACATAGTAGGTACTTAATAAATGCTCACTGACTTGACGTGGTGTGTTATTTGCCTTTCAGTTTGACAGGAGTTACTTTCCTAATGCAGAAGAACCACTCCCCTTCTTTTAAATCCTGGTCCCAGTACAGGTCTACCCGCCATATCTGTCCAATATGTATGTACTGATAGCCCACCTCTATAGGCTGTTTATCTAAATGTTCATCATCTTCTGCACAATCATCTTGCTTCTACCTGGTGGGTAATTATACTAATGTGTTTTTGAATGGTCATGGGCCTCATAGAAGGAACCCTGCTGCATTCTGGTGCTTTATGTAGTTATAATGTCATCTGCAAATAGAAGCATCTAGAGGAATTCACCCTCTCTAGGAAATCCCTTTTCCACTTGGACCTTTGCAGGATAGTCCTCAAGGCACATATTTAGTGACTGACTGTTTGCTTCCCTACTACATACCTCATTTGATAATTTAAAAATCAGAGGATTGCTGAATAAAATTATATATGTTGTTGAATCTTTTGAGAAGTCCTCTATGACCTCAGCAGATGCAAAGGAGGTTCCTTGTTAGACAAGAGCCTTTAAAATTATATTTTGAGCTATTGAATAATTTTTCCCACAGTCAACAAATAAGTGCACAGTAGGATCTTGTAACCAATGCATTGCCAGTTATGTGACAGTGAAGATATAATCTATTGTAGAAAACCATTTGTGAAATGGTTTCCATATTTTCATCAAAGATACCATTGATAGATGTGTAGATCTTTCTCATAAATATTTTATAGACATGAGAAAGTAGGCATTGTTATTAAGTCATTTTCAGTCATGTCCGACTCTTCATGACCCCATTTGGGGTTTTCTTGGGAAAGATACTGAAGTGGTTTGCGTAGGAGCTAGTAAATGCTGCTATCTTCTTCTCAGTTACCTCTTTTTGGTTATAACACAGTCCATGACTTTTTCCAGTTGCTCAGTGTCTTCCTGTATTTTTAATGTCTTGAAAATCAATCCTCAATTCTTTCATAATTGTGTCTCCTCCAGCATATATTTCTTCAGTATATACTTGATCTGGTTTGGCTGCTCATCCCACCTTTATCTTCTTTAGCAAAATTTCTACTTGCTCACATAGTATGTCAGGGAATAATAGATTCGAGTTCAAATATGATGGTTTCATGTAATCAAAAATGAAAATCATTTGTTGTAGAAATGCTGACAGATCTGGTTCATTTTTTATCTGTTTGTTGTCTTCCTTCTAGTTTAATTTATAAATGCATGTGAGATGAAATGGCTTAGTTATTTTTCTCATGCCATGTTTTTCTACACCCTTCACCACTGGTTTGCACAGAAATACTGTTCATAATCTTCTACCATCCTCCAATGTAACAGTTTACAAATGAGTTGTTGTTCTAAATCATTGTTGCCCTCTGCTAGCACATCTCTCTACTTGGTGAGGAAATCCGGCTTTTGCTGGCTAATGTAGTTTCCAGGCTTCTTTGGTCTCTTTGTTTCAGCAGTCATTTCAGAGTTAAAAAGGCTCCAGATTGCTATCTAGTCCCGTCCATACTTGGAAAACAACACTCTCTACTATGCACCTACAAAGCGGTCATCCCACCTTTGCTTTCAAAGTTCCAGTGAGGAACACCCATTGTCCAAAGGTAGCCAGTCCTATTTCTGGATGCCTTTCATTTTTAGGAAGTTTTCCTTTATGTCATGCCTAAACCTGCCTCTCTGCAACTCCTCCTTACCCTCCTCCTCCAACATTTTTCTTAGTTTTGCTTTCTGAGGACAAGCAGAATAATTCTAATTCCTTTACCATAGTATATAGTTTCAAATACATGACGACATTTGCCCGATAAATCTTCTCAACTCTTGGCCATTTCTGAGGCTTTTTAAGCCAGTTCTCACATGGTATGCCTTTGAGGATCTTTACCCTCCTGGTTGACCATCTCTAAACACTGTAAATGATAAATTTCCTTCTTAAAATGTGGCACACAGAAATGAACAGAGTATTTCATATGTGGTCTGATCAGGGCAAAACACACCAGTTCTATTATCTCCTTATTTCTGTATGCTGCACTTCTCTAAATGTAACCAAAGATTTTATTAATTTCCTGGCTGCGCTATCTTAAGATCGATTCCTGTACAGCTTGCAATAACTAAAACCTTCACATCTTTTTCAAGTAAATTACCTTCTAGCCATGGTTACCCCATTTTGGCAATAATCAGATTCCCTATCATTTCCTTTGTCCATTTCTCCTTTTTTTTTTTTAACCTCAGGCAATTGTTTGAATAGCTTAAGTTAAGGCTTTTGTTAGTATATACACAATATCTTCTGATTTTTGGCCATCTTTATAGTTTGGTGCTCACTTTGGGTTTTCCCCTAACTGGTTAATAGACCTACCTGACTGTATGCAATCAGCTCATTCAGAAATGATTCTCCCACCAGTAACCAGTCATTTCCTTTTATTCTTTGTATTATAGTTTGGTGTTTTCTATGTCCAGTGCCTTCTTACCCTCTTATATAAAGTATTCATGATCTAGATGCTGGAGGCTTGTGAGTAGTCTAAAAATCTTGGGTCATTTTCATTTCTTAGTACAAAACAATATTTTCCAATGCATTCCCCTCCTGATTCCTCCCTGTGCTTACCTTCCCCTTGAGATCACTGACTAATTTGGAGGACAACATCAAGTTATGTGTAGAATTGTTCTATTTCTTGATCCCCTGCAAACAATACTGGCATCTAAGCCACAACTATCTTCATGGTGGTCCCTGCTTTTACTCACCATGAGTCTAGAGAGGGTAGATGATCAAGTATCCCCATGGAGTTTCTTGTTGCCTTTGGGCGCACAATGAAACCAACCTGGCCAATTCCTTGATTCTCCTCTCCAAGGAGGGCCTGGAAGCCGCCCTTGCATTCAGCTCTCGCTTTTCTCTGTGCTGTGTAAATAAACATCCTAAGAGAGGGGAGTAGAGGTTACCGAACTCCACTGAGAATCAAAAATTTTGAGCTGTGCATAAAATAAATATGTTGCAATTATTTCCCTTAATGAACAATGTGCCTCTTAAAACCCATCTGTGAACAATTATTGATTCCTATTGTTGTAGGAGAGTGAGGGGGTGGGGATTTATTCCAATTTTTTTCCCATTGTCTAGACCCCTAGCTTTATGCTGGTTTCAATAAATGTCAAATAAACTGGACTCCCATGTCATTAACAAAAATTAGTTTGCTATGTGCAGTTCATGCTTTCATGAGCTCAGCTCAAGGAATTTTTATTTGCAGCAGTTTTGTTCATTAAATAATGAAGCCTTTCAGTCTGTCACAGCCCAAGCTGCATTAGAATGAAGGACTGACACAGAGGTTGGCTTTTCTACACACTCCTTTTGTTCAGGAAAGGAACAGGACCAGAATTCAGGGACATGTTTTGGGACCCAGAAAAAGTTATCCAGGGGGCATGCTTGGTGCTCGTAGCTCTTCCTAGTCTCTAGGTAGATCATTGATTTTTTTTTTTAGAGGGGCAAGAAGGAAGGAACTCTAATAACAGGGAAGATAAAGTAATCCAAGGCTTAGCAAGACAGACCAAAGCTGTTTTCAGAGAAGGAATGTGGTATAGTGACTCAGGACCAAAAGATCTGAGTCTGAGTCCTTTCTTTATCCCATTGTATTTGTCATCAAAAACTTAGCCAGGTTGCCTAAACTTGTAGAGCCTCTGTTTCTTCATCTGTAAAATGGGGATAATAATAAATGTAACACTTGCCCAACAAGGGACCAAGTAAGATTAAAAACAAGTAAGGCACTTCACAAACCATAACAGATTGCTTTAGGAGGGGGCAATGTAGAGTAGGGGGGAAATAGTGCTGGGTCTTGAGAGGATTCCAGCTTTGAACCAAGGTTCAAATTCTGGCTGGGCTTCTCTGTGACCCTTGGACAAATCACAGCCTCTCTGGGCCAAATAAGGGAGTTGGACTTAATGACCTTTGCAGTCCCACTCAGCTATTATTCTAGGATCCTATGATGATTATTCAGAAGTACTAAAGGAAGAGATTTATCAACTAGAAATCCTTTTGGAAATGCAAGCCAGTATTCTTTCAGTAAGGGTATCGTCACAAAGCTTCAAATGGCACTCTGTGAATGGCTGAAGACAGTCTCTAAGTATTAATCAAGAAACTTGCTCTCTGATAGAGTCATATACCTTAATAAATATAATTTAAATTAGCACATAAAGAGGAATATAAAATAATCTGGGGTCAAATCCTGGGAGAAATCATTTCAGTTTGGAGAAATCATGGAAGTTTCCTAGGTGACATGGATTTGAGGGACAGTCTGGTAGAGCGTGTGGCCTTTGGAGTCTAAGATCTGGGGGTGAGCAACTCCTTTGCATCATCTGCTCCTCAGTTTATTCCTCTAGTAAATGGAGAGAATGATATGTAAAGTAAATGTCTTAAGAGGGGCAACAGAACCACCATTTTCATCCTATTTTGTATTTCATACTGTTATTATTTGAGCTGGGCCTTGAAGAGCTTCAAGAGCAGAGACTGTGGGGAGGACATACCAGGCACAGGGAACACCATGAGCAAAGTCACAGAAGCAGTACAAATGGGATATGTTTGGGGGCTGGTGAATCATTTAGTTTTTACTGGAGCATGGAAATACATACATATATATGAATATGATAAAGCTAGCGAGGTAGTTTGACAAAATAAGGAACTTGTGCTTCTTGGAAGTAAGTGTTTGAAACCTGTGATTTCATTGATGTAGGGAATCTCCTGGTGAGGACACTCTACCTATCAACACAGATAGGTACCTACTTTGAAATTTGCATACATACACATATGTATGTATATATGTACATCTTTTTGAGTTCAAATCTGGTCTCAGATACTTACTGACTATGTGACCTTAGACAAGTCCCTTAACCCTGTTTGCCTCAGCTTTCTTATCTGGAAAATGAGCTAGCGAAGGAAATGGCAAACCATTCAAGTATCTTGGCCAAGAAAGCCCCAAAATGGAATCATGAAGAGTCGGACACGACTGAAAACAACTGAACAACAACAATAAACATATATACATATCATGTATATACATATATGTGAATAAGTATATATGCATATATACATATATGTATATATACATATAAATGTGTCTATGTGTGTGTGCACATGTGTGTGTATGTGTATGTCAAAGGCATCACTTGAACCCAGGTTGTCCTGACTGAGGCCGGTTCTCTAGAGACTATTGTCTAATCACTAATCTCAACCTTGGATTTTATTTGAAAGCAAATGGGGAGCCATAGGAGATGTTTGAACAGGGTAGTAGTGATGTGGCCAGAATAGGGTGTTAGAATGGGGAATCTGGCAGCATGTTGGGATTGATAGGGTGATTTCAAGTAAGCCAAGATGCCCTGTCAGGACAAGAGTGTAGATTTAGACCAAGAAGCAAGACTGAATCCTTCTTGAAAGACTAGTTTCCATTTACACTTAAACAGTAGCAGCAAAATCTGCAATCCCTTCTAATCTTGTTATGAAACTGCCTTGCATGTGATGGGCTTTTATGGTCCTGTCTTTTCTGGGAAGAACTCGGCGGGAAAACAAATTTGCAAACGGCAAAGCCGGGTTATGATAGAAGACGCCATGAGATCTCTACGCATGTTGATGTGCACAGTGTGACATTAATGGTATCAAATTAGCAGCCTCAGCAATATTAACTAATTTCCTTGTTGAGACGGTGACATTTGTTTGGTAAAAAGGGATCATTAGACATATGCAAACATTCCATGTGCAGTGGAAGGTCTTTGGGCCCTGACAGATGATAAATGAGAAAATTACAGGTTGCAGGAGAATGTAAATATCATTCTTTGTAAATCTGTCCCTTGGCAGGAAAAAAAATGTTTTCCTCCAAGCAACAACGCCTTCATTATATTCCTTTCAGTTACTGAAGAATGCTGGAGACTGCTTTACATACGTAGACACATCTTCATTTGTCTTTCTGTTAGGTTTTTGTTGTATTGGGACTTTTTTCTATCTAGTTAAGGGAAGGCCCTGGCATTATGGGAGAAAGAAGCCCGGAGCTTCACTTGACTAGTTCTTGGTATTGCTAATCAGTACTGAAGTCATGTCCCTGGCTTTTTCCTATTAACAATCAATTGGAGATTCAGCATCCATGTAGTTAAGAAAGAAATCCAGTTATGGATTTGTGGAGGATAGAACATACAGCATCAGAGCTTGGATGGACCTTGTTCTTGGCACCTCCCCTCTGTATATCCCATCTGCATGTATTTTGCATGTTGACAGCAAGAACTACTGCGTTTCTTGGTATCCCCAGCACTTAGCACAGTGCCCAGAAGATAGTAGGTGCTTTATAAATGTTTGTTGGCTGATTAAGAAGATAGTCAAGGTCACATAGGAAGTTAAAACTGAAATATGACTCTTTTTTTCTCTCGGATAGTACAAGAGTATAAAGCTTTGGGACTTTGGACAGGTTCCCAAAAGTCAATAAACAAGTAAAAAATGCAGATGGAGGGGCTAAAAGATAGGTATGAAAGAAATGTGGAGGTTTTAGTGAACTGTGCCCTTGTAAAGGGAAGGCAGAGAAGAGGATGAAATCTTGGGCTCTAGGCATGGCATTCAGAAGGAGGGAGGTGAGACGTCCTCTGTCCTTCGCCCTGGTCAGAGCATGTTTAGGGTATAGTGTTCAGTTTTGGGGTGGTGGTGGATATGGGGATGACATGTTAGCATAAGACTGGAACATGGTAAGAGGAGAGAGCCCAGGAGTGTGTGAGGACTGAAGGTGATCATTTTTTGGAACTAGAAGTACTAAGCTTAGAGATGGGAAGACCAAAGGGAGAATCAATGACTCTCCTCAAGTATTTGATGTCATATGGAAGAGGGATTCAACTTGTTCCATTGGGCTAGTCAGTCAGTAAACATGTATTAAGCCTACACACCAGGCACTGTGTTAAACACTGAGGATACAAAGAAAGGCAAAAGATATCAATGGTGAGAAGTTAGAGAGGCAGATTTAAATTGTACAGCAGAAGAAATGTCTTAATTCTCCAAAACTGGAGTGGGATCTCTCAAGATCATTGATCGTAGACTTGAAAGGAGCGGATGATGTGGTGGATAGAATGTCAAACTTAGAGCTGGGAAGACCAGAATTCAAATTGAGCCTCAGACACCTACTTAGTTGTGTGACCCTGGGAAAGTCACTTAGCCACTGTCTGACTTCAGTTTCATCATCAGTAAAATAAGGATTATAATAGTACCTACTTCCCGGAGTTGTTGTGAGAGTAAAATAAGGCAATATTTAAGTACTTTGTAAACCTGAAAGCACTATATAAATGCTAGCTATTATTATTATTAATTATTGTTAGTATTGATTTAGACCTCAGAGCTCGTCTATTTCAACTCCTCCCTTTTACTGATGATAAAGTAGTACACTCCCCCTCACTGTTGTTCCTCAAGAAGAGGTTAGATCAGTGACCCTTTAATACAGTTCCTCATGTTCTGGTGACCCCCAACCATAAAATTATTTTCTTTGCTACTTCATAACTGTAATTTTGCTACTGTTATGAATTGTAATGTAAATATCTGATATGCAGGATGTGTTTAAATTGAACATAACCCACAGGTTGAGAACCACTGGGTTTGATGATCATTTTAAGGGGATGTTGTGAGGGTAGGTGGAGGCAAGTGTTGGTAAATCTTTAATAACCACCTTGCCTTTTTAAAAAATGTAGCCAGGACACATTTTTAAGCTTAATTGGCATTATTGACGTTTTTTCTATCACGGTCTTAAATCTAGACAATCAATAAAACAATTAATAAAGGCCTGATTTGTAACATTTGCCAATTTCAGAAGTGTGAGTGCTCACGCTGATAATTTAGCAATCAGTTCTTTCAAGCCCCTGGAGCTGGCTCTAAGCAGGTGTATGGTGGAGGGTGGAGCATTTCCTCTTTTAGCCCAGGTTGGATTAGATGGTGAACTGGAAAGAGTGATGGATTTGGCATCAGAGAACCTGGGTTAAAATCCTGGCTTTGTCACTTATGAGGCACCACGGGCAAATTGCACAATCTCTTTGTGTCTCAATTCCTTAATACATAAAAAGAGGGTGGGACTGAATTAAGTTCCATTTTAGCTTGAAATCTAGGATCAATGACCTGAGAGAATCTGTTCCAGTTTTGAACAGCTCTAATTGGCAGGAAATTTTCGTTAACAATTTCCCAACAAAATTTGTCAGAAATAAGTGTTTCTGAATCTACGATTTGATGAGTTGTCCTGGGAGGTCCCTTCTAGCTTGTTAAAATTTCTATAAATCTTTGACTCATAATACAGTGCCCCTTCTCATAACCTACCCTGTCTTTCTTAATTTTGTACTCTTTTGTATCAAATTATGTGCATTCGTTGTATGTCCCCAAGTGTATTGTAACCTCTGTGAGGGATAGGACCACAATTCCTACTTTCTGTTGAGTTTCTCACAAAGGCTGCCTTTGGGCTGGACATAGCATAGATGCCCAGAAAAACCATTTGATGGTTTATTCTCTCCCCCTACACTCATGAATATGGCTGAGAAGGGGGTCAGAAGCCCTCTCTCTATTACTTTCTTGGAGTTTTTTGGTATTAGAGATTAAAAATAATAATGATAGCACTTTTATGATTCTTAAGGTTGGAAAAGTACAGACATTATCTCATTTTATGTAATAATAGCACTCTTTTCTATGGCACCTTTTAATTTACAGCGTTCTTTCCCCACCCAACAATCTCCTGAGGTTTGACAACACAAGAATTATTATGCCCATGTTACAGATGAGGAAATTAAGACTCAGAGGTTAAGTAACTTGCTGAATGTCCTCATAGTGTCAGAACTATAAGGGTTCTTATGATACAGAACACAGAATATCACACCTTTAAATGGACTTTTAGAACACACAATTTCAGGACTAGAAGGGGCCTTACATTGATTGTACCAATTCCAAACCTTCCTTTGAGACCGAGGGTCACAGAGAAGAAGTGACTTGCTTTTGGTCCTGTAGCTAGAAAATGGCAAATCTAGGACTCAACCTCTGACCTCTGACCACCAGGTCAGTGATTTTCCCAGTACAGTGTACTGTTGTTGGGTAAAATGTAACTCCACTTAAAATTAGGAGGAAAAAAGGACATTCTTGGGTTTCTCCCAGAATGGCAAGAGGGTAAACTCGTTCTAATTGCAGCCAAGGGACCAGTTACATCACCATAACTTACATTTCACTTAAAAAAATACAAAACAGTGAATTTGGCTCTGGGATAAACATCTATTTTTATATTTCATTCTCAGCAGTTTTCAGATATCTGGGTTGGGAACTTTGCCTATAGATTTTTAGCCAAGTGGAGAATGATAATGGAATTATTTCATTTGCAGAACAGAAAGAGAAACTATAACGAGCTGATTCCAACCTTTTCTCTACGTGATTATACAAAAATAAAATAAAATTCTTTGTTTTAATCTCAGCCTATGTTGCAGAGATAAGAATCCTTAAGAAGTCCCTTTTTAAGTAATTGGAACATAAATATTTTAAATAGCATTGCTATTTAACTTTGTAAATTAGCCATTAGCCACAGTTCTACTTTTTAACGGGTTTTCCTTTCTTCCATCAGCTTTGTGGAGCTTAATAACATTTCATAAATTACTTTCCTGTTAACTTGATGCATGCTACAGGCCAGTTGGAAAAGTTCAGGCCCCGATCAGATTGCAATGTCTGAACCACATAGTCAGACTCCTTTTCTCTGTTCCTGCAGCCTGCTGACTCTGTCCTCTTTCAGAGAGAAGCACTGATTTGCAGAACTGCTCTGTATCAAAACTGAGGGCCAGGGGCTCCCATCAGCTCTTGTGCAAACCCAAAGGAAGCATCCTTTGAGAGTTACTGGTATCTGATTACCCCCCTTCCTTCTGTGATTTCCTGGCTGAGTCCTATCTCCTTCTTAAATTTGTGGCCTTGGGCAAGTTAATCCCACTCTCTGGGCCTCACTTACTCTATAAAGTGAGAGGGTTACATTAAACCCCACATTTTAGTGATCCTTCCAGCTGCACCATTCCATGTTGTATGGTTTAAGGTTCATGTGGTGCAGTGAAGAGGATTTGGACTTAGACTCAGGCACAATCTAGCTTCCCATATTGCTTCTGACAGTAGCCGTTTGTCTCTGGGCAAGCCACTTACTCTCAACCTTCATTTCCTCATCTGAAAAATGGGAACAGCAATCCCACAGGCCCTACCTTCTGAGATTATTGGAGGCTCACATTAGATAATGTAGATAAAATGTTTTGCAAACCTTCAAGATACATAGATAGACGTAGAGAGATGGTAGAGAGACATAGATGGTAAAAAGATACAGTTATCCCTTCCACATGATGGGGGTTAGGGGGATAATCACCCCGTGATCTGGAATATTGACATAAAATTTTTTGGCCTTCCTTTCATACCAGAAGTCTGAGGTTTTTTTCTTTTATCCTTATGGGGTATTTACAGTACCTTGTTGTAAAATTTGGGTTAAGTATTTGGTCATAGGTTATATTATGCAATGCTATACATATATTTTATGCATTTCTGACTTTCTAAATTTTTCATTGTTGTCTGCTAGCCTTTACGTGCCATCTGCAGCTTCCACAAAGCTCCCCCCAAATTCCCACTTAATTTCTTGTACTGACTAGGTATATGTCTAAATCATGAGGGGGAAATTGCAATGTGGAAGAGATAACTGTGGATAGATCATCGATATAGATAGATGGTAGAGATATGGATAGATGATAAAGAGATAGAGATAGATGTGGCTATGGATAGATAGACATATAGACACAGATGATAGAGATGCAGATAGATGATATGCACATGTATACACATACATACATATTTGTGTGTATGTGTGCATAATAATGCTTTGATTTTTGAAGTATCCTTCGGTTCTCAGTCTGACTCTGTGGTTTCAGCTCTAACATTTGATGTTCTATGTTTTGAGACTCCTCAGCTTTAACATTTATTTAATGCTCTTGGGTTCATTCTAAGCTCTAATTTATTTCAAGCTGACAAATTTCAAGCTGCTATGTGAAATACATTTTGCCTGCGCAGTGGAGATAGAAAAATGAAAAACCCTCAAGGAGCAAAGGTTGGATCTAACTGGGAAAAGTAAAGTCAAGTTAACAAGCATTTGCTAAGTGCTTTTATGTGCCAAGCACTGTGCTAAATGCTGAGAAAGGAGGGAAAAGGTGTATACAACACATACAAGAATAAGTATGAGAGTATGAGTTATATTGAAAGAAGCCAGGGAGGAAAAAGAGCTATGAGCAGTTTAGGAGAGAGATCATTTTCATATGGAATGGAAACTATGTCAGGAAGGTGGCATATGAGTTGGACCTTAAAGAAAGGAAAAAACTTCAGCAGATAGGGATTTAGAATGGGGTCTGCAGAAAAGATCTCCTCCCAGAAGAAGGAACAATGGAACAATTTGGAGGTGGTAGGTAATATGGAGAGACCAAGAAAAAATGAGAGCAGCCCAGTTTTTTTTTTTTTCTGGAATATAGAATACATGGAGTATTATGAATTAAGGCTGCACAGGTAAGTTGCAGCTAGATTGTGGATTGTCTTGAGTCTAAATTGTTTGATAGGCAATGAGGAGCAACTGAAGATTTTTGAGGAAAGGCATATCATGATCACAGTTGTAAATAAGGAAGATGACATAGGTAGTGGTGTGGCAGGTAGAGCAATTAGGAAGCTGTTCCCATTGTCTAGACAAGAAAAGGTGACAGCCTGGGCCAGAGTGACGATGGCGATGAAGACAATGAAGGACTAGATTTGAGAGTCATTTCAGAGAGACAAATGACAGGGCCTGGATATTGATTGGATGTGTTGGATTATAAACAGAAAAGAGTCAACAATGGCGGACTGCAAGATTACTAATGCTTCCACTTGCTCTCCTCTCAGTCTCTTCTTATCCCTTTCCAAATTGGCTTCTGACCTTATTATTTCACTGAAACTGCTTTCTCTGATCATAAAAATGGGGAAAGGACCCACACATACAAAAATATTTATAGCAGTTCTGTTTGTGGTGGCCAAGAATTGGAAATTGAGGGGATGTCCATCAACTGGGGAATGGCTGAACAAGTTGTGGTATATGAATGTAATGGAATACTACTATTCCATAAGAAATGAAGAGCAGGTGGACTTTAGAAGAACCTGGAAAGACTTACATGAATGAGGCTTAGTGAAGTGAGCAGAACCAAGAGAACACTGTACACAGTAACAGCAACATTGTGTGATGACCAACTTTAATAGACTTAACTCTTTTAAGCAATGTCACGACCTAAGACAATTCCAAAAGACTCATGATGGAAAATGCTATTCACATCCAGAGAAAGAACTGTGGAGTCTGAATGCAGATCAAAGCATGTTATTTTTCCTTTCTGTGTGTGTGTATGTATGAGTGTGTGTGTGTGTGTGTGTATTTTTTTCTTGCACGTGGTTTTTCCCTTTGGTTCTAATTCTTCACAATGTGACTAATGTGGAAATGTTTATTATGATTGTATATGTATAGCCTATATTAAATTGCATGCTGTCTTGGGGGGGAGAAGAAGGAGTAGAAAATTTAAAACTCAAAATCTTATCAAAGTGAATGTTGAAAACTAAAAATAAATAGTTCAATTTGAATAGAATGGAGAGAATATGAAAGGGAATAAAATTAAATAGAAGCAGAAAGGGAAGTGAAAAACAGATTGTGAAGAACTTTTTAAAACTTTTTTAAAAAGATTTTTGTTTTAATTTTCTCCTAGAGGCAATAGGGAACTGTTATGAATTTCTAAGTGGTGGGAGGTGGGGCTGACATGGGCAGAACTCTATTTTAGGAATTTTCATGCGGCAGTTGGATGGAGGATAAGTTTAAGATGAGAAAGACTAGAGGCAAGGAGAAAAATGAGGAGTCTCTTGCATAGTCTAGGAAAGAGGTGATGAGTCCATGAATAGAAGTATTGCAAAGGGAAGGTTGACTTGGCTTAATTGATGGGTTTGGAACCATCCCTGGTCTAACTCACCTTCCTCAAAGTGTCTGCCAAGTCATGGAATCATTGGATCAAAGCAATGGACACTCTCAGTGCCTTTGCTGGAATAATGCCCAGGCTTTCCAGAACTTTTGTGTTGCTTTCACTACACCTTGCACTACATCCTGATAGTAGAGGGATTATAGACTTTCTGAGTTGGCTTTTTTACTGTCTAGTTTTGATGAGTTTCTAGCTACAAGGGCCTCATGCAGTCTGACCCTTCCCTTTATGGTAGAATAGTGGATTCTTAAATTCTCAGTAGTTGTTAAAATGACAGTTATGCTGCATTTTTATGGTAAAATACTGTTGCCATTTTGGGCCCCTGGAAAATGCTATTTTATATTATCCTTCTGGTACCTACCCAGCTACCGCCAGGAAAGACTTACTTGATAAGTGGAAAGGGGTATACACTATCACCTCTCTACCCTTCAAAAGTGACACTGATATTTTTCGGACCTGGACTCTTCTGGGTTACATTGCTTACTAACTGTTCAAACGTGAGCAAATCAACTTTAGCTCTTTGAACATCAGTTTCCTCATCCATAGAATGGGAATAATAATCCCTGCCTTGCCTCCTTAACAGGATTGTAATAAAGATCACATGAGAAAAGGAAGAATAAAGAATAATTATCTTGACTATAAAGATTCTCTGGGAGGTAGTGCGGCATCATAGAAAGAGTCATGTAAACCAGGCCAGAGCCTTGGCTCTGCAATTTACTACCTAGTGTCACTTTGGACAAATTTTTTCATCTCTCTAATCCTCCTGGTTCTCATCTATAAGATGTAAACAGTAATACCTTCCTGCCTTAGAGGTTAGCTGGGAGCAAATTTTTATTTATTGTTATTTATTATGTACTATTAGATATTATAATTTATTTTATTATAGATAAATAATATATGACATATCATGCAATATCTCACATAGGATTAATATATGGTATATTATTTATGTTATTAATTTGTTGTTGAGTTGTTTTCAGCCATGTCTGACTCTCTGTGACACCATTTGGGGTTTTCCTGGCAAAGATACTGAAGTGATTTGCCATTTCCTTCTCTAGCTCATTTTCCAAATGAGGAAACTGAGGCAAACAAGGTTAAATGACTTGCACAGGGTAACACAACTAATAAGTGTCTGAGGTCAAATTTGAACTCAAGTGCTCCTGACTCCAAGTCCAGCACTGTATCTGCTGTGCTACCTAGCTGCCCATTTAATTATTACTTATGTTAAACCCCCAGGATCATGGGATTCCAAGCTAAAAAGGATCTCAACCCCATCATTTTATAGATGAAGGAACTGATATTCAAAGAAGGTGAGCCTTGCCCATGGTAACACCAGGAGTACCCAATAGACCTGAGATTTGAATCTAAATCCTCTGGCTTTAAATCCAGTACCCTACATTGCTTTGTAAGGATAACTTTAATAGTGAGATTTGGAGTGGGGAAGGAGCAGCAAAAAATGACTTGCTTTTTAATATTAGGGAGTTTCAAACAAGAACTTGCTATCATTGTTTTGGGTAAAGATTCTCTTTCTCCCCCCTACTTTGAAATAGTTTTAAAAATATGTCTGTATTCAGTGACTTGGAAGTAATTGGAATCCCAGGAAGATCCCATTGAGTGATTTAAGATACAGGGTAGGGAAACAGGATGTAACAGATGGCAGCTGTTTGAACCACACCTTTATGGGAACTGATGCCACATGCATGGACAGCACAGAAAAGAAAAAAACCACATATTTACTAAATGGCTTTAACTGTTCATGAACTACAGGTCTGTTGGAGCTCAGATTAATAGAGGGCAATTGTGTTTTAAAAGCCCCTTTTTAAAAGTGCTTTGCAATTATCAGTCACCTTTCATCAGAAGAGTTCAAAGCCACTTTGCTGGCTTTAGTTCATTTGAATTTGCAGTAGCCTGGTGGTATAATTAGGTCTTAATGTACCGTGTCAATTGGAAGGAAAATGGCCAAGTTTTCTGGCTTGCCAGTAAAATGTCCATTTCTTATCCTATTCTCCCAACTTAACTGATCAAGAAAAACCAGGAGACCAGATACTGGTTCTATGATCATGAACCAACTCTCTACCCTGCTGAGCCTCATTTTCCTCCTGTTAAAGTAGAAAGCACCCTGGATCTGGACTCACCTCCCAACGAGTGCCATGTTGCTTTGGGCAAGTCATTTAACCTCTCTTGGCTGATTGGACAGGATTGGAGAAGATGGTGCTAAAGGTCCCACCAAGCTCTAACTTGATGGCTTGTAAAATGGAGGTGATACTACTTGCATTAATACTTCATGGGGTTAATTTAGGATCACATGACAGAATAAAAATAATAGGTAATATTTTTATGGTGCTTTAGTTTGTAAATACTCTACCAAAAATACATTATGTGCAGTACTAATTAATTGAACAGTTGCAAAGTAACAGGATGTGACCTAATGTAGCCCTATAAAAAAGCAAGCTTTGGATCATCTCACTGATAACTCTTCATTCCAAGCCTTGCATTATTTGATTTTGTTTAATTTATTTTGTCCCTTAGTTATCTTGTTGGAGGTGGGGTAGACCAAACCTGTGATGAGGTTGATACAAGGAATTTCCAATGAGGAAACTTCCCCAACCAAGGCAGACCAACAACTGCCTCGTAGCTTCTGTAGCCTTAGAAAGTTGCCTAGAGCTTTGAGAGAGGGGACTTTCTTAGCCAGTCAACAAGCACAGGGACTTAAAGCCCAGATTCTCTTAATTCCAAGTCCAGCTCTTGACCCATTATGACACACAGAATCTCCTATTTATCTGGTTATCTGGGGAGGAAACTTCAACTGTGTGTCAGTGAATTAAGAGGAAAAGGGAGAGAGAGGATTCGGTAAGATAGCAGAGTAGGTCAGAAAATTCTCCAAATTTCCCAACCAAATGCCACACCCCACACCCCCACAAGATAAAGTACTGCTTTGGGGCAAACATAGAGCAGTAAAAATAAACAAGAGTTGGGGCAAAACAGTGGTCCTTCTAGGACAATTGCAGATCTGAAGAAAAATCCAAGATTGAGGTTTGGTCCCCATGAAGAGTAAACCCCTCCAGGCTAGTTCTACTTAGACAGCAAGCAGTGAGCCCTGGGGCTAGCTGGGTTAGATTTCCTTGGCCCTAACCACAGGAGCTTTCACCTCCCGGACTGTGGGGAGGACTGCAGATGAGCCTGGGAAGACTGAGAAAACCTCTGATGATAAGAAATGCTGAACCCAGCTGTGCTGCAGAAATGGGGTCCTGGGCGAGAAAGAGTCAGCACATGCCTGGTGAGTGCAAAAGCCGGGAAGGGGTGGAGAAGGAGGAGGGGAGGGGTGGGTGTATGCCGGCTGTTGGCACCTACAAGTGGATGAAGTTCTTGGTTTCTGTCCCAGGCCAGAGAGGAGAACTGAAGGAGGATCTGAGGCCAGAGATATCACCCATCCCCCAGGACTAGAGGTGATTACCAAAAATAAGCTACTACAAATTAAAAAAAAAAATGAGCAGGCAAAGGAGAATGAATCCAACCAGCAAAAGTTACCATGGGAATAAAGAAGAATGGGGTTCATCTTCAGAGGATGATACTGAAGCAAAAAAAAAGCCTCTACTATCTCAAAGAATAGCATCAAATGGTCATGTGCCCAAAAAAGAATTCATAGAACTTAAAAAAGATTTTAAAAATCAAATGAGAGAGATTGAGGAAAAAAATTTTTAAAAAATACAATCCAAGAAAAACAAGAAGATAACGAAAAGAAAGTCAAACAATTAGAAAAAAAAGATTCAGAGTCTTAAGGAAGAAAATGACTTCTTGAAAATTAGAATTGGGCAAGGGGAAACCAGTGAAGTTATATGAGACCAAGAAATGATAAAACAAAATATAAAGAATGAAAAAAATAGAACAGAATGTGAAGCATCTCATAAGAAAAACAATCGCTCTGGAGAACAGATCAAGAAAAGAAAAAATAAGAATAATTGGATTGCCTGAAAGCTGCAATCAAAAAAAGAATCTTGCTTCTTTCACAACATGACTAATGTGGAAATATGTTTAGTATGATTGTACGTGTATAGCCTATATCGGATTGTTGTCTTGGGGAGGAGAGAGGAGAGGAAGAGAGGGAGAAAAAAATTTGGAATTCAAAATCTTTTAAAAGTGAATGTTGAAAACTATCTTTACATGTAATTGGAAAAAATAAAATACTATTAAGTGTGTATGTGGGGGAGGGGGGAAGAGTGTTAATACAATAATACAAGAAATAATTAAAGAACGTTGTCCTGAAGTATTAGAACAAGAGGGGGAAGTAGAAATAGAGAAAATTCACTGATCACCACCTGAAAGAGAATGTCATTCCTGCAGGAATATCATTGTCAAATTCCAAAACCCCTAGCCCAAGGACAAAATATTATGAGCAACAAGGAAAAAACAAACAATTTAAATATTGCAACGCCACGCTTAGAATCATACAAGACCTAGCAGTAGCAACACTAAAAGACTGCAGGTCTTGGAACACTATATATTGAAGAGCATAAGAATGGGGGTTGTAGCTGAAAATATCATACTCCTCAAAGTTAAGCATAATCCTGAATGGAAAAAAATGAATGTTTAATGAATAGTCAGACTTTCAGGATTTTGTTTTAAAAAAAAGCAACAAAAAATTCTGAACTTAATAGAAGATTTGACATAAAAGATCTAAGAGAAATATAAGGTACATTTCAAAGACTAATTACAAGGGCCTCAATAAGGACAGACTGTTTACCTTTTATATGAGGAAATGTAAGATGGATGTCTAAGATTGTTATTAGTAATTGG
Organism: Pseudochirops corinnae; assembly: GCA_028646515.1. NCBI lineage: Eukaryota > Metazoa > Chordata > Mammalia > Diprotodontia > Pseudocheiridae > Pseudochirops > Pseudochirops corinnae. The sequence goes on along the minus strand of CM053585.1, from coordinate 184,793,539 downwards.
GTAGTTCATAAGAAAGATTAGCATATGAGTATACTATGATTTTAAAAAATAAAACTGTTTAGAAACATGTAAAGAGTAATTATTTTATCCAAATGACATATGAGAGGAAGAACTGACAGAAGAATTAGATGGAGGATGATGACTAAGACTTCTGGAACCCTACTTTTTATCAGGAATGGGATAAAGAGGGAACTATACATATATATCTAGAAGAGTATAAAAGTCTTCTAAATTAAGAAAGAAATAAAAAGCTAATGGGACAGTGACGGGGGAGAGAATAAGGGAGGGATTTTTAGAGGGAAGGGTGAAGGAATAGAGTGGGGGGGTAATTGGAGGGTGTTTAGATTAACAGGAATAGGAAGATAATGTAGGAATCCTGGGAGAAGGGGTAAGTAAGTAATAGGAGGGCAAGGTAGCAGGTAGAAGTAAAGTAGAAGAGTCAGGAGGGATAGGAAATAAGAGATACACACAAACATAAAATAAAGATCAAGAGGAGAATTTATTAGGGAATAAAGTAAGGGTAGTAACCATGATCTCAGATGAAGTTAAAGATAAAATAGATTTAATCATGAGAGAAAAATAGGGAAACTACACTATATGTCAGTCATATTAATTGATATTATTTTAGACTATTTAGAATAACTAGACAGTATGAAGTTGGAATATTGCTGTGGTGCAGGAAATGACAAGTTAGTGGACTTAGAAAAATGTGGAAAGACTCGAACTTATGAAGGAAGAGGTTGTCTACCCTCAGAAAAACAAAGGACAAAAAAGTAGAATACAGTCTTAAATGGATTCATGTGAGTGTATGTCTATATATGAGTATGATTATAGATATCTAAGGATATGTATGTGAGTATGTGTATGTATATATGCATGTACATATGTGTGTATGTGTATATATGTGTGTATGTATATACACACACATAAATATATCCATGCTTAATTGTGGCCTTCTTGGGGGAATAGGAGATGGGAAGAAGGGGGGGTGGAGAACAAAGTAAAAAGTGCACAGCAGAGAACAAAAGAAAACTTATAAGGAAGCAAAGAAAAGATGGGCAGCTCAGAACACAATGCATAGTAAATGATGTAGGCTTTCTTGAAATGGAAATTTATTACTGTATATTTTGAATCCTCTCTTATGTTCTGCTGTGCACATGACAATTTTTTTTCCTTTCTTATTTTGTGTTGAAGTTTTAATATTTAAATTTATAATTTATAAAATTCTTTTTCTTTTCTTATTGCATATTTACATTTAAAATGAATCAATACAATTTAAAAAATTAAAAAGGAAAAAATATTTGTCCATACCTGGGACTAGGGATTTAGGGAGATTTTGAGTTTCTCGGAAACTAGAGCTGGTTGGCATTACAGAAAGTCAGATAGGACAGATACTTCTAGAGCAGTGGTTCTCAACCTTCCTAATGCTGTGACCCTTTAATATTCGTATGTGGGCGTATCTGCACTTGAGCAGACCCTCCAGGAGACGGATAGAGGAGTGACGTCTCGGATCCCAAGACCATCGGAAATATGTGTTTTCCGATGGTCTTAGGTGACCCCGTTTGACCCCCAAACAGGTCACGACCCACAGGTTGAGAACTGCTGTTCTAGAGAGTTAATATAACGACAAACAACAACAATAATAATAACTAACAAGTACTCTAAGGTTAACAGAGATTTTATATGTGATTTATTTTGAGATTTCCAACAACCCTATGAGATTGTTATTGTTCATCCTTCGTTCTCAAAGAGGACAAATGACATCACAAGAGTGATGTCTTAACTTGCAAGTGAATTGGATTTAAGTGAGGCAGGGTTGCACAAGTCACCAGCCTCACTCTGTCCTCCAGCGTCATTGGAGTCCAGGGACAAGACATAGGTCAGAATGACTGGGGATGGCCTGGGATGCAGTGGGAGGCTTTGTCCTTTGTAAGCTAAGGTCTTCGCAGGTGTGTTTGTCTGGGGCAACACCCATCCAGTGATTAAGGGTGAAGGAGGAATTGAGACAAAAGAGGGCCCAGTTTGTCTTCCCAAAAGAATCAGCCTGGGAGGGGAAGACACTCGGAGTTTCTTGCTAGAACAGAAAACAATGGCTATTTGCATTCACTCTCACTCTGTAAGGTAGGTGTTACTATTATACCAGTTTTACAGATGAGGAAAACAAACTTGAGAGAGTTAAGAGTCACAGAGCTTGTAAGTGTCTGAGGCAGGGCTCAGTCTCTGGGCTTTCTAGTGTGAGCACTATATCCAATTTTCTACCTACCTATTAATTTGAGAAGAAACCCTCTGAGGTTTACCTGGGAGTGCTGGCTCTTCTGCCTGTGATATCTCCTCAGTAAATACTTTGCTAATTAGATGCTTTATTTTAGGTGCACTAAGTTTTCAAGTTATACCCCAGATTATAAATTGAGGTAAATCTTGCCAAATTATGAAGTTTCACAGAATACGGTTCTAGTGAGAGCTTGAGTCTGTGGTCTGAGAGCCAGGCTAGCTAAGTATAGAGTCTCATTACCTGTTGATTAATTATTAGGTTATGGCTGCTGAACTGACCACTGCTGACGTTTCCATAGGATCTCAGGGTGATGGAGGCACTGGACTTAGAGTCAGGAATACCTGTGTTTGAGTATCACGGAAACATTTTTTGTAAAGCCCCGAATGGGACAGAAGGAAGATCAGAGGAGGAAAGGACAAACGAGATAGCTATGGAACTAACAGGCTACATTTATCATAGCCCTTGTGAATTATCTGGCCTCAAATGTGTGTGACCCTGGGCAAGTCACTTAATCCTGTTTGCCTCAGTTTCCTTATCTGTAAAATGAGCTGGAGAAGGAAATGGCAAAACCACTCCAGTATCTATCACAAAAACCTTAAATGAGGTCACAAAGAGTTGTACATGACTGAAAATGATGAACAACAACAACAAAGAGATTCACAGTTTCATATATAATCCTCTGTTTCTGTTCTTTTTATGTGGAAGTGATTGGCTTTATTGATGACTGTTAAATTTTGAATAACAAAAAATTGAAATGGAAATCCTGAAGAAAAAAGGAAGACTTAGTTTCGAATCCTGCTGCAGGGACCTTGACCTCTCTGGGTCTCCATTTCTTCATCTGTAAAATGGGGGGCGGGGAAGGAATTGGAGTTGAAGACTTCTAAGTTCACTTCTAACTTTAAAGATTCTGTGACTCACATTATACACATTATCTCTGGATTTTCCCAATATCCCTGTGAAATAGTTAGGGAAGGTTCTGTTAACTTTGTTTTAAAGGTGAGAAAACTTAAACTGAGAAGTAAAGTGACAGCTCCAAGGTCACAAAGTTAAGGGATAGAGCTGGGATGAGAACATGAGTTCTCTGACCTCTCAAAAAAAAAACCTTTGGGAAAAAGAAGAGTTTTCATTAAACCTCCTATTATTAGATAAACATTTGAATTTAGCCATCTGTCTCTCAGCCTTGTAAGCATGCCAGTGCTGAAGCTAACCTAATTAGATGGCCTTTATCAACATCTACTTTGCTCTTTCTATAATAATTCCTGTCTCTCTTAAACTTTCCTTTTCCAGGCGTTTCCAGTCATATCTGAATCTTTATGGCCCCATTTAAGGTTTTCTTGGCAAAGATACTGCAGTGGTTTGCCATTTCCTTCTCCAGCTCATTTTATAGTTGAGGAAATTGAGGCAAGTAGGGTTAAGTGACTTGCCCAAGATCACACAACTAGTAAGTGTCAGAGGCCAGATTTGAGCTCAGGAAGATGAGTCTTCTAGCTCTAGGCCCAGGCACTCTACCTACTGTGGCATTGAGCCACCTTAACCTCTCCTTTTCCTGAGAGATGTTTTAAACCCTTCTCTGGCTAGACATGGAGATAAAGGAATGTCAGTTGCTTTTCTGGCTCATTGTTTTCTCTCTGGTGTGGAGTTTATTTGGTTTCTTCATATAATCTTAGTGATGGAAAGCACGCAGGGGGTCACCCTCCCATCTAGTCTGGTAACATCTCTGACAGAGGCTCATACAGCTTCTGACTGGGCCTTCCCAGGAATGGGGACTTCACTACCTCCTGAGGCACCTTCCAACGTTGAGCATCTCCTAGCTGTTAATGACGTTCTTCTTCACTCTGACTCAAAATGAGAGCTAACATTGCATAGTGGATTGAGCTGAACCCAGAATCAGGAAGAATACCAGGGGTCAAATCCCCTCACTGATGCTAACTATGTCATATTTAACTTCTCGGATCTTCAGTTTCCACATCTGTAAAATGGAGGAGTTAGACTAGCTGATCACTAAGATCCCTTTCAGCCCTACCTCTCTACTCCTAAGGCTTTCTTTTGGCTTCTCTGTACCCCAGGCAATATGGTTGGAAGAGGTTGTAGAAAAGAGGACTTGTGGGCAGCTAGGTGGTGCAGTAAATAGAGCACCGACCCTAGAGTCAGGAGGACCTGAGGTCAAATCCAGCCTCAGAGACCTAACACAAAAAAACTAGCCATGTGACCTTGGGCAAATCACTTAACCCCAATTGCCCTACCTTCCCCCTCTCCCCCTCCAAAAAAAAAAGAGGACTGGTTTGGGAAGCACAAGCCCTGAGTTTGAATCTCAGTTCTGCCACCTACTACGCGTCCGATCTGGGGAAAATCAGTCTGATTCTTTTGGCCTCAGTTGGTTAAGCACCACATAGTAGGACTGACTCTATTTAGCTTTTCTTTTTATCCCCCAGCAGTTAGCACAGTGCTAAACACATAGTAAGGGCTTTAAAAAAATGCTTGTTGACTGACTTTATCCTTAATCTGTAAAATGGGGGCAAATAATGCATGTTCTAGTAATGGGGCATAGAAATGCACCGTTCCCTACAAGAAAGTAAGGGGAAAGGAGGGGATAGGAGGGAGGGCGGACTGGGGGAAGGGGTGATCAGTGTGCTTGCCATCTTGGGGTGGGGGGTAGGGGAGGGATGGGGAGAAAATTTGTAACACAAAATCTTGTGGAAATGAATGTTGAAAACTAAAAATAAATAAATAAATTCTGGGGGGAAAAAACCTGTTCTGTCTCCTTAAGAGTAGAAAGGAGATGAGGAAGGATTATGAGGATCAAATCAAATAACACAGAGAAACAATGGGGTATAATGGTGGTGAGTGGAGACACTGGATAGAGAGTCAGGAGACCCAGATTCAAATCCTAGCTCTCCTCAGCTGTGCCATCGTGGAGGAAGTCACTTAGTCTTCCTGAGCTTTTCCTCCTCTGGGAACTTGGCCCATTGTCCTGAGGATCATCCCCTTTTTCTCTCTTATCTCTAATTTCTTCAGTGTTTACTCATTCCTCCCCAATATCTTCAAACATATCTGTTTGAGCCTGCAAACCCTTAGGCTATTATCCTAAATAGCTCTTCCCTTTCACTGGAAACTTCAGTTTCCACTTAGGCCACTACATCTGCTGGCTGACCCTAGACACCATTATTATGGTCTAAGTTCAAGCTTACTCCTGCCGTGGATGCTAAGTGTTTTTGTGGGGAGGAATAAACCAGGTTCTTAAGAGAACATTTTGTATCAGCTTTCTCTACCACGTTATCTGAAAGTGGTGGTAGCTGGGACCTGACCTGCCAATTCCAGCAAAAATTGGGTCATCTTCTTCTTCTCTTCTTCCTCTTCCTCTTCCTCCTTCTCCTCCTCCTCTTCTTCCTCCTCTTCTTCCTTTTCCATTGAGTCATTTTTTAAAAATCTCAACTCTTACTTGACCCTAAGTCATTGAATGGATATGGGCTCAAACAAGCTGACACCTGGGAAACACCTTAATTTAGAAAGGCCAAGGTCACCCCCTACATCATCTTGACCTTTGTCTCGCCACTGGACTTCAGTGACTTCGGAGGAGAGTGAGGCTGATAACTTTACTCAGTCTGCCTCATTTAAATCCAATTTGCTTGCAAGTCAAGATACTGCCCTCCTGATGTCATTGGTTCTGTTTGAGAGTGAACGACAAACAACACCGACACAGTAGAAGGCTAATGTCCTTGTTGCTAAAAGTAGGGACATAATAATTCATGGTCCTTTCCCTCCGAAGTAACTGAAACTACCTCAACTATCCATCCCTTCAGGGATTCATGCTTGGAAGAACAGTAATTGAGGAGTATTTTTAAACTCCTCTTCTGTTCTTTCTTAGGTGCCACAGAGGGCCTGGATTGGGTTAGCAGAAGAAACGACTGGATCACTTGAAGAAAGGCAGTCCATGGCAACAACTTCAGAGAGCACCTGGGGACAGAGAGGCCTCCATGGTGGTATGGGCAGATCAGTGAGAAGGTGATAATTTGCTCTGGAAGACAGGTAAGAACAGAAAAATCTACAAGCATCTAAAGTCTTATGGTACTGATTATAATAATGATCCCTCCTGCATCCAAAACGCTTGCCAAAGCACTTTCTGTGTCTCACTCATTTAATTAATCCTCAAAACATACTGGTGAGGTAGGTAGCAGGCCTAGAGAGGGACTGAGCTGGAGAGGTGCTAAGTACCTGTCCAAGGGCACATAGCATTTTAATGATGAAGGAGGAATGAGCATCCAGATCTCCCATGTCCTATCCAGAGCTCAAGGTCTAGGTGGTTCTGTGGATAGAGTACAGCACTTAACATCAAGAAGACCCTCCTACCTTAGCCACTTACCAGCAAAAACTTTCAGGTTCTTGAAATCATACTTGTCTATTTTATCATTTGCAATGGTTGACTTTTATTTTATTTTGGAAAGCAGAGATCTGGACCTTGGAGTTCATCAGTGGAAGTTCTAGTGTGGAAATTCCCTACACCTTTCAGGTCAGTCACTAATCTGTAATGTATTATTTTAATGATGCCTGGGGCTGTGGGAGATTAAGTGACTTTATTATGGTTACACCATTAGAATGGGTCAAAGATAGGACTGGAACCCAGGTCATGCTGGCTCCAAGACCTGTCTTCTATTTACTTAAGCCTCAGGGTCTCTGCTATTTTACTTACCTAACCCAAATTAGCTTGACAATTGCAATAAAAACTAATTTCTGAATTGTTCAAGTAACTGTGCTTGTGGCAAAACCAACTTTATTCTATTCCTGAGTGAGTTCATCGTTATATTGCTATTCTTAATAGGCTTTCATGCACGAGAGAGTGTTTCCATGGAGCTGTGACTGAAGGTTTTATTTACATTTAATGAGGGGGAGACAGGAGACCTTGAAGAAGTAGCCCTACCAGGATTAGATAGGGGGTGGCAGGTGGGTGAGGTTGTTTCATTTTGGTACAGAACTCTGTTTTTGCCTTCATTCAAGAGCCCACGTTTTTCTTCTTAAAGAGATATAATTGGTTTGTACAATTTGGAACTGGACAAGATTTTAGAGATCTAACCCATCCCCATCATTTTTACAGGTGAGGAAACAAAGGCTCAGAAATGGGGAGTGACTCATTTAGTGTCACAGAGAATGAGCAGCAGAATCTGGATTTGAACTTGGAACTTCTGAAACAAATCTCTCCATTTCATCATTTTGTCTTCTCTCCCACTTTCTGTACCAATGGTATCCAAGCATTTGTAAGCTGTGACTTCCTATCCTGGTTTGATGTTTGTGATCCCCATCTGCCACAAAACTTCTCTATAGCTGCCATCTCTCCAGCTCTCTATAGTTTACAAAGCACTTTACATGCATTCTCTCAGTTTATCCTCACAATGGCCCTATAAAGTAGGCACGGAAGGGATTATTAACTCTATTTTATAAATTATAAGACTGAGGCTCAGAGTGGAAAGGACTTAACAGAAACCACCCAGCTAGGATTTGGACTAGATTCTAAATTTACCACCCTTTACCCTCAGCTCTATTCTCTCTGCTCCAAATCCTATATTTCTTTTAAAAATCCAATCCAACAAATATTTATTAGGCACTATTATGCACCTAGTGCTGTGATTTAAATTTTGGGCCTTAAATTGCTTTTTTTTTTTTTTTTTTTTTTTTAACAATTCCAGTTGCCTGGGTCAAAGCAGAGGCACCTGAGATACTGCAATGCCTTAGGAATCACTGGTCCAGCTGTGCATTTTGATTTCCTGACGTTTTTACTTGAGTCAAAATATAAAGTGTGCCATGGGTATAAGCATGCCTCCGTGTAAAACATTACTGCTGCTTTTATAAATATTGCTCTCACTCAGTCATTGGCGAGATACAGGATCCCAGGAAAGGGTTTATGTGACTCTGTCTGATGGGTCCCAACTTACACATTACAAAAGTCAACCCACTGACGGTTATTTTACTCAGAGCCCCACATGACAGCCAGGGTCTATCAAGTCAACACTCAAGTTAAGACCCAGAGGTGGTTTCTAGCAGAAATAATGGGCCACCTTGGTTTTTTTGAGAGTTATGGTTTATCTCTGGGATTGGATCCAGGCTAGAGCTGCGAGAGGGAGATGACAGATCCCCTGGGTAGAAAGAATGTTTTAAATGCCTCAGCAAGTCCTCTGCAGAAAAAAGGGGAGAAGAGCAGACGCTTTGCATCCTGAAGGGCTGAGGAGTTTGGAAGGATCAGCAGAATATGTAGGAGAGAATAGAACAAAGCCAGGCTTCTCTGGGCCTGGCCACATGCTGTGTGTGTGCTTGGATTTCAAAGTAGAGGAGCTCAGGACTTTGAGGTCCAGTGCCAATCATTTCTGACCTGGTACCATTTTTCTTTCTTTCTTTCTTTCTTTCTTTCTTTCTTTCTTTCTTTCTTTCTTTCTTGCTTCCTTCCTTCCTTTCTTCCTTCCTTCCTTTTCTTCTTTTCCTTCTTTCCTTCCTTTCTTTTTCTTCCTTTCCTTCTTTCTTTCTTTTTCTTTGGCAAATTCTGAGATGAACAGGAGAAGTGGTCAATCCACATTTTTTATTTCCATTCAATTCAATGTCTCCAACCCAACATCTACTGTGCACTCAGCTGGTTGATATAGTGGAGGCTGCAAAAGAAGTATATGACATTTTCCCTGCCCTCAGGGAACCTGTACTTTGTTGGCAGAGTCCTAAAAAATAAGACGTTTGAGCGTGAAATAAATAGTGGCATCAACCCATCAAGTGTGATGAAGGCACTTGTGTTTATTTACTGTGTTACTGCTTCATCATAACATGAGGGTGACCCAAAGTCCTTGAAAGCTGAGGCAGCCTGGGATAATCTTTGGCAGGTCTCACCAAGCTGGAATGTTTCCTATGGGCCAGTGACAGACGGTGTATCTGTTGTCTGGGCACCAGCTTAGTTAAGGATAGAACAACTAATTAGCTAAAGGCCACCAAGTCCCAGTTCTACAACTGCCTCCTCTTGTGACCTTGAACAAATGATTTAACTAATCTCTTTGGTCCTTAGTTTTCCCATCTAGAAACTTTAGGGGTTGGCTTTCTCTTTAGGATGTGAGTCCCTCACTTCTGCTTTTTCTTTGCATCTTAGTATAGCACCTGGCACAAATTACATACTTAAAATATGGTTGTCAATTGATTATCCAGAGACCCTCTAAGACAGCAGTTCTCAATCTGTGGGTCAAGACCCCTTTGGGGGTCAAATGACCCTTTCACAGGGGTTGCCTAAGACCACCGGAAAATACATATTTCCCATGGTCTTAGGAACCGAGACACTGCTCCTCTATCTGTCTCCAGGTGGGTCCACCCGCCCACATACAGGTATTAAAGGGTCATGGCATTAGGAAGGTTGAGAACCACTGCTCTAAGAATCCCACCAACTCTGAATCAATGACCCTGTGAACACAGAATAGCAGAGCTAAAACAGATCCCAGAGATCATCCAGTTTTAATCTTTGTGAGCCCTACAGCTTTCCTGGGTCTCTCCTTTCACGTGCAAAGGTTGGACTAGAAGATCTAACAATTCCCTCCCCTCCCTTAGTTTAGCAATTTGGCAATTCTAAATTGATGTTTCTATAACCTGGTCCCATTTTGTGTTTGGCAGATGACAGAACTGGGACTGTGGCACAGCAACACCAACTCTCTGCTAACAAAATATTTCTCACTAGCCACTGCACCAAAGCCACTTTGGTGAAAAGCTTCACATCATTCTTGGTTAACAGTATGCAAGTGAATGTTGCTTAAGCCATAAGGAGGTTAAACACACTCCATCCCAATTTTATTTGCACTATTAGTTGCTAGATCAACCTTTTCCCCAAGAGAAACAATCACAAATTCCTAAATAGTGAATTCTAATTACCTCAATTTAAAAAAAAAACAAGAAAATGTAAGATTCTCAGAGATCTGTAAAGGAACTCAAACATCATTTACTTTGTAACACCCTTGATTTACAGATAAGGAAACTGAAGTCCAGAAAGTTTAAATTACTTGCCTAAGGAACCTAAGGTTGTGAGAGGCAGAATTTCAACCTAGGTCCTCTTACTCCTGAGATATTGCTCTTTCCACTGCAAGCATCAGGGATACCTATTCATTTAAACTAGCCAGAAACAATGAATATTTTTGCCTGACTCAGAAATATTTTTTAATCCAACAAACTCTCATCCAAATATATCTCATGCCTTCCTGTTTCTACATTTTTGCTAACACTGTTCTCTGTACCTAGAGTGTTTCACCTCACTCCCCCAACCCATCCTTACCTCTCCTTGCCTGTTGAAATTCTGCCCATGCTTCAAGACTCAACTCAAATGGCACCTTTTGCAAGGATCTTTGCCTCTCTCCTCCTCCCTCCACTGTCCCTTGCTGGAAGCGATCTCTCTCTTTCCCAGATCAGTCAGTATTGGTACTTTGTATTCTTCTCATACACTTATATCTTAATTTGATTGCATTGATATGGGGCCACATCTCATCCCCCCCTACTAGAGTGTAAGCTCTTTTTTATCTTCTCTTCTCCCCTAGTGCCCAACACTGCTTTAAAATAGTCCTTCTGCTTAAACCAGTCACTTCCATTCCCCATGCTCAGCTCCTCTGACTTCTCCTTTTGTCCATGGACAGTGGTTGCATTTGCAAAGCATAAGGCATAGTGGGCATTTGGTGGTCATCTGGTTAATTTGATCAGTATAGATGGTAACTCAGGCAGATTTTTCTAGACAGAATGTCATAGAATCATAGAATGTCACATTTCAAGGCAGAAAGACCCTCAGTGATCATCTGGCACAGCCTCCATTTTATACTGGAGGAGGAAACTGAGGCCTACAAGGGGAGGGGGCTTTCCCGAGATCACATAACAAGCTAGTGATAGACTTGGGACTGGAGCCCAATTCTCCCGACTCCTAACTTCCACCATGGCATGGTGCCTCCCCTGGCTCGATTGTCTTCCTTGCAGGAATTTGTGTATAAAGAAGCTGAGCATGGTAGACAACAAGGTGCCTGTGTTCTCTATACAAAGTGAATTGGACATTTGGCATTTGTCCAGTTGACGTGATCATTGTCAACAGCCAGACCCAATAAGCCAGGTGTCCAAATTAACTTTTGTCCAGTTTGCCTATCCACAGTAATCACATTAACCCTGCTGACTGTGTGCTGTTTAACAGAGAGTGCAGCCAGGGGGCTGTACCCAGTCACAGAAACTCAAAGATGGAAAAGACCTCAAAGGCCATCCAGTCTAATCTATACGTGAGTAAGAAACTCTTCCAAAACCCAGCAGGCAAGAAGCCACCCAGCTTTTGCTTGAAGACCTTGAGTGGGGGCAGGGGGCACCCACCCCATCCCCTCCTGAGCCAGCACATTCCACTTTGGATAGCACTCATCACTAGGGAAGTATTTCCCCTTGGTACCTTCTTCTCTTCCCTGCCCCATCTCCCACTGGATCTCAAGGGTGTGCTGTGAGTTTCACTATATAAAACTTCCTAAATCACAAACCCATTCTTTGGTATGCCTGAAGGAGGCTCACACGTTGCAGGTTATGCAAGTCTGCTTCAGGCTAATAACTGTCAAAAAAAAGAAGAGAGATCATTTGGGTGTGACCTAATCTTTAAAAATAAATGTGTGTGTATATGTGTGTGTATGTATGTATGTATGTATGTACCCCCACACATATAATGTTATTTGTATAATTTTTTATTCTAAATTTAACACTGTAAAAGAACATTTCAGTATACAAAGTAAAATAGAAAAAGGTTATCTGTGAAGATATAACATGTTAATATACAACTTTTTAAAAAGTATGTAAGTTCAACATTTTTTCATTCAGTTTTTCATTCAATTTTCATTTATTCCATTCAACAGATCCAACACTTTCAAAGATGCCCTTCTTATCTCTTTTCTTCTGAACTTCATTCACTCTTCCTCTATGTGTTTTTAAAAAAATGTTTCAATGACCCCCTTTTCTTTCTTTTCTTCTTTTTTAGGTGACCTGATTGCTAAATCCTATCTGCTGCCTAAATCTCCCTCCCCAATAAAAAAAAGAAAAATATAGTTCTTGTTACAAATAGGCATAGTCAGGTAAAATAATCCCATACATTTTTTGCATCCAAAAATGTATGTCTATTTCTGTACCTTGAATCTCTCACTCCTCTGTCAGGAGGTCTATATGTCATGCTCCCCTATCCTTCCTCTGGATTTGTGATTAGTCATCATATTCTCAAGGCTTTCAAAGTTGCTTTTGTTTATAGTGTTGTTATTGTATAAATTGTTCTTCTTGTTCTGTTCACTCCGCTCTGTATCACTTTATATCCCAGGTTTCTCTAAAACTGTCTCTTTCATCATTTCCTATTGCCAAATAATATTCCATTATATTTGTATATCTTCATTTGTTCAGAAAATTTCCCCCCGAAATGGTGAACACTCCTCTGTTCCCAATTATTTGCTACAAGAAAAAGAACCACTCTAAATATGTATGTATATATGGATCTTTTTCTTCTTGCTTTGATCTTTTCAGGCTTGATATATGGAAATATTGAGTCAAAGGATATGCATGGCTGACTTTTGGTGCATGGGTCTAAAATGCTTTTCTGTGAGGCTAGACCAATCGGTTTGACCTGTTCTTGATGAAGCCAAGATCACAGCTTCCTTTTTCTGGATATTCACTAACCATCCCTTTACTATTATGTGCTAAAATTTTGCCAGGAATTGAAGTCAAAGTCATTTGCCTGTAGTTTGCAGATTCCCTCCTCACTTTATTTTGAAAATCTGGAGATTTGCCTGTGTCCACTCTTACAACATCTCTTCTATCCGCTACATCTTTCAAATATCATGCCCAGTGGTTTAGCAGTCAGATCTACCATCATTTTAAGGCAAACCTTCCTGGACAGCAATCCCCATGGCAGTCCAAGGGTGATGGCGCATTATACAGACTGCACTAAGATGCAGGAGGCCTCAGTTCCACTCCCAGTTCCACCTCCAGTTCCACCACTTTCTCTCTGGTTGACCTTGATCACTGTCTCTCTGACCTTTAGTTCCATTATCCAGTAGAATAAGTAAGTTGGATCAAATGATCCCTAAAGTCTTTCCTAACTCTAATCTCTTATTGCTCTAACAAATAAAAAGTGATACCAGGAACTTGTTTTTGTAATATTTTGATAACTGCTTCAACATAATTGGTTTCTTTTATAATTCTATGTACTTTATTTCAGGCATTTAAGAATAGTATTCTGAGGAGTCTCTAGATTTAGCCACACTACCAAAGAAATCTATGGTGCTAGAAAGGTTAAGAACTCCTACTTCACTTAAATCATAATTTTTTATCTCATAGAAGCTTTCACTGAACTAAGTTTTTAGACAAAGACTCAAAAAAAAATGACCACATTAGCCTTGTGCCATTCATTAGCCATGGGGAACTGTCGGTGATATATTGGAAAGACGATTGTCCTAGCAATTGATTTCTAACTCTGGCTTCACTACTTTGTTGTATGACCTGGGACTAGGCACTTTGTGTCTGGATTTTCTCTTTTTCTTTGACAAAATGAAGCCAAGTTGTTGTCATAGGATGTCAGGCCCAGAATGAACTTTATAGAGCACTGTCTAAACCTTTAATTTTTCTGAGGAGGAAACTGAGGCCCACAGAGAAGCCCATCAGTTAGCAGTGATTGGATTAGATGATCTCTGATGTCCTTTCCATTGGTTTTTCCCCCCATGATTCTCTAAGTCTAAATCAAGTCTAAATTTGTGCCCTCTGACTTGGTGGCCCATGATTACCAGTAGATGTTGGCCTAACCCATCACCACACTGGGTAATTTTCTTTGCCTGAATTAAGTGAATTGTGTTGAACCATAATTAGGGTAGCATAGTTCATTTCCTGCTAGGAGGACACATTTCAGCCCATCTTAAAACCCAAATGATATAATTACACCCCGGGTAGTTCAGAAATGCAATTTTCCTATTTGCAAAGGGTATTGTCGGCATTTGAAATTCTGAGGTCTAGTTAAAGGCAAACAAACCTGCCACACGTGCTCCTTGCCAGGACGGCAAGCTGTGTGGGTCCTGCTGTGCTCAACACTGGCTACTGCTTCTCAGACTTCTGATGATGCCTTCGGAGTGGCAGCAGGGTATAAGGAGCCTGCTTGCCACCCCAAGGAGGGCAGCAGAGTGGATGAGCCTAGGGCTGGCCAGCATTCAGTCAGGAAAATCTGGATTCAGACCCTGTTAGGGACACTAGTAGCTGTGTGACCTCAGGCAAATCACTCAAGAGTGTTTACCTGTAAAATGGGGATTATAGCCCCATGTAAAGCTTCTTCCCACAGGGTTGTTGTGAGGAAAGTGTTTTCTGAACTTAAGGAATTGTAGAGATGTGGATTACTGTTGTTAATCCTAAAGAGACTGATTAAAGGCAGCTAAGTGGCACAGTGGATGGAACACTAGGCTTGGAATCAGGAAGACTCATCTTCATGAGTTTAAATTCAGCCTCAGATACTTACTAGCTAGGTGACCGTGGGCAAGTCACTTAACTCTGTTTGCCTCAGTTTCCTCATCTGTAAAATGAACTGGAGGAGGAAATGGCAAACCACTCCAGCATCTTTGCCAAGAAAACCCCAAGTCAGGTCACGAAGAGCCATGAAACAACTAAACAACAAAGTGAGACTCACTGTGGTTGTAGCAAGGCACCATCCCTCCCCCTGCTGTTTCTGTCCTTTCCCTGACCAAGAATTATGTGATTGCTGGAAACTTTTTTTTAAGTGGGAAGCAATAATTCAATTTAGTAAACCTAAAAAGTGCAGGACTCTGGTAAGCACTGAGGATCCAGACACAAGAACTAAACAGTTCCTGGCCTCAAGAATCTTCAATTCTATCAAGGAGATGCAATGTTCACAAACAAGCAATGCAAGGTTTTTGACAAAGCATTGTACATGTACAATTGAGAGAATGAGGGCAGGCTTTGCAGAGTGATTCTGTTAGATTGGCTCCTTCTCTTATCTTTAAAATAAAATGCTTTTTAGAAATAAATTTTAAAAGTGGTTTTGCCCTTGGTCCAGAGCTCACTTTAGTGTCTCTTACTTGGCGATGCTATTCTCTCTGATTATTTTGGCTTCGTAATTTTGCAGCTTGGAGCCCACCTTAGAGTCTTATGTCTCCTAATATAGCCCATATAAGTTCAGATTTAGCCCGACTCTCACCCGCACAGTGAGTGATTCAGGCCCCTGAGTGAGGCCACATCTCTTGCTCAGGGTGCTCAGAGCACCTAGGAGAGCTTCTGAAGTGCCATCAGCTTGCACTCCAATCGGGAAGGTTACTTCCCTAACATTATAAGCTGAAAATTACTTTAGTTGGCCAGACTTGAGGAGCTTTTTTAGAAATGGAAAACATCATCCCACACAAATTCTGCAACATGCACTCCCACAAGTACTTATGGAGTCCAGGGAAGAGTAGGCTCAAGAAACCTAGTGTATTAACTCACATCTTCTGAGATCTGGAAGAACTTTCCTCCTAATCAGGCATGCAAGAGACACATAGAACAGCTAGGTGATGGAGAGGATGGACTGCTGGGCCTAGTTTCAAGAAGATCTGAGTTCAAATTCAGCTTCAGATGCTTACTAGTTTTGTGACCTTGGATAAGTCACTTGATCTCTGTCTGCTTCAGTTTCCTCAACTGTAAAATGGAAATAATAATGTCACCTACTTCCCAGCATTATTGGGAGGATCAAATGAGATAACACTTGCAAAAAGTGCCTAGCACAGCACCCGACCCAACGCATAGTAGGTGCCATATAAATATTAACTATTTCCATGGCTTAGCGCAGTATCTGGCATGCAGTGGGACCTTCATAAATATTTACTGATTGAATGACTACAAGAAATTCTGTTTAGGCATGCATTGTTCCTTTGTTGAGCTCCTCATGGAGCTGTGAATCTGTATCCAGTCTGTCCTTGTCCCTCCTCATGGGTAAACACTACTGTTGGCTCACATGGGGATGCCACTAGGACACTGCTGGGAAGATGGGCAGTGACCCTCTGACCCTTTGAAGCCCTCTAGGTCTTCCTCTGGCCCAAACCGGGTGGAAGAACCTGAAGCCAAGGCCAAAACTGAGGCCTTTCCTCCCTGCCTCCACCATTCCACCTGAGGTTTTCCCAGAGTGCCAAGCTTGTTCCAGTCTCTCAAATGAACCCTACTTCCAGACTAGCTTTATAATCGAGAGACGACCCCTGGTGAACAACCAAGTTTCCTTAGTCAAGATGAGGCAGTAGCCTATCAGCATAGGCTGTGAAATGTCACTCTATCCATTTTCCCTTTACATCCCAGCATGATAGGTACCCTTGGCCCATACCTCCAGATCCTGAGTTGATTTGAGAGGCATGGTGGTGTATTAGGGCAGTAGATTTGAAACCAGGAAGCTCTAGGCTCAAATCCCACCTGGTATGACCCTGGACAAGTCCTTAACTTTTCTCTGTCTCTGTTTCCTCTTCTGTGAAACAAGAGGATTGGACTCATTGGCCTCCATGCTTCCTCTCAGCTCTCAATCTATAATCCTATGATTTCTGTAATCAATGGATATAGGTCTCAGTGGGATGAGGCCCCTCCTCCACCTAGAAGATCTGGTCTGTCTCACATTGGCCTTAGGGCCAGAGATCTACCAAGAACCTAAAATAGGTTCCACCAGAACCTGAATCTACCTACAGAAAACCCTAGGAACTAAAACTGAAAGGTAGAGGCCTGGGACATTTGCTGATGCATCCTTTTAGGGCAGTGGTTCTCAACCTTCCTAATGCCAGGACCCTTTAATGCTTGTATGTGAGCATATCTGCATGTGGACGGACCCACCCTGAGACAGATAGAGGAGCGGTGTCTCCGTTCCTAAGACCATTGGAAATATGTGTTTTCCAATGGTCTTAGGCGACCCTTGTGACCCCTGTGAAAGGGTCGTTCAACCCCCAAAGGGGTCGCAACCCACAGATTGAGAACCATTGTTTTAGGGCAACTAGGTGGCATAGTGCATAGAGCACTGGGCTTGGAGTTAAAAAGGCCTGAGTTCAAACCCAGCCTCAGACACTAGCTGTGTGACCCTGGGCAAGTCACTTCACCTTGTTTGCCTCTATTTCCTCATCTATAAAAGGAATGGGAGAAGGAAATGACAAACCACTCCAGTGTCTTTGCTAAGAAAACCCTAAATGGGGTTACAAAGAACTGGACGTGACTGAAGAATGACCAAACCATAACAACAAAATTCCTTTACTGGATGCATGGAGTATCAGAAACAACCAATCTGAATCTGTCTCCTTATCTGTAAAGTGGGGGTTTTAATACTTCAAAATCAAAATGCCTGGATTCAAATCCTAACTCCCATCCTGAGCAACTGTGTTGTCATGGATAAGATATTTCAACTCTCCAAGGTTCGATTTCCTCGTTTACAAAGCGTAGGCATGAATATGCTACTAACCTCCCAGGGTTGTTGTGAGAAAAGTTGCTTTGTGAATTGTAAAGCGCTCTGTATCCAGCATTGGCGTGACACCAGGGACAATTTCCGATGCATTTCTCACATGTAGTCCCAGATACCACTTTGATGTCTTGTTGTTGTTCTTGTTGTTGAGTCGTTTTCAGTCATGTCCAACTCTTTGTGACTCCATTTGGGGTTTTCTTGGCAAAGATACTGGAGTGGTTTGCCATTTCCTTCTCCAGCTCATTTTACAGATGAGGAAACTGAGGCTAACAGAGTTAAGTGACTGGCCCAGGGTCACACATAGCTAGTAAATTTGTGGTCACATTTGAACTCAGGTCTTCCTGACTCCAGGCTCTATCCATTTTGATTGGCTAAATCAAATCCTTCTGTCTAACACTTATCAACAATCAGCAACTGGAAGATTATGTCCACCTTGACACTTCTGATTTCAAGTGACTGATTTCTTTATTTAATTTATGACTGCTGACCTCATTAGTAAATCAAAAGGGCGTTAACTGCCACTTTTCAACATTTAATTGTGGGAATAAGAGTGCAAAATGAGTAAAATTTGTCATAATGTCATAGATCTAGAAATAGAAAGAACTTTAGAGGTAATGAAAAAGGAGACAATGAAGAGTAAGAACAGCTAACATTTATATGGTGCCTTCTATATGCCAGGGCTTGCGTTAAATCCTTTATTTAAGTAAATATTATGTAATTTAAGCCTCACAGCAACTGTGTGAAATAAGTTCCCCATTTTACAGATGAGGAAACTGAGGCAAACAGAAGCTAAGTGACTTGCCCAAGATCATACAGCTAATGTGTGTCTGAGGCCATATTTGAAATTGGGTCTTCCTGACTCCTGACCCAGGATTTTGGTCATCTAGTCTAAAATCTTTGCTCTGACAGACTTAGGAAATGCTAGTGTGTGTAATGAGAATTGGAGGTGTGGCATTTTGGAAAAACATTACACTTGTAGTTTGGGTGAAATACTCAGCACACTCTCACAACATAGCGGGTACTTAATAAATGCTTGTTGATAACTTGATTTTTTTTTTAAATTTTTTTTATTTACTCATTTACTTTTAATTTACAAGATTCAGTTCCACAATCACTTGAGTTTCAGATTTTCTGTTGATAACTTGATTGATCAGAAGACCTGTATTTGAATCCCACTTCTGCCTCTTTAAGTCTAAGTCTACTACTTTGTAAAATCAGGGTATCAGACTAATAACTAGCTAGCATTTCTATAGGTTTTTAAGGTTTCCAAAGTGCTTTACAAATATTTCCTCATTCGATCATCACAACAACCCTAGGAGGTAGGTGATTTTCTTTTTTTTTTTTAACTTTTGTTTATTTTTAGTTTACATCATTGATTTCCATGAGATTTTGAGTTACACATTTTCTCCCCATCTTTCCCCTACCCACCACCCCAGCGATACCACTGTATATCCTCTCCCCCAATCTGCTCTCTCCTATCTCCTACCCCATCACCCCTCTGACTTTCCGATGGGGCAAAATGGATCTCCCTACCCCAGTGCCTGTATATCTTATTACCCAGTTACATGTAAATAATAATAATTTATATATATATATTAACATTTGGTTTTAGAGCTTTAAATTCTAGATTCTTTCCCTTCCTCCCTCGTCACCCACCCCCACTGGAAGTACAAGCAATTCAATACAGGCCATACATGGATAATTATGCAGAACATCTCCACAATGGACATACTGTGAAAGACTGACTATACTTCCCTCCTTCCTATCCTGCCCCCACTTGTTCTATTGTCTACTTTGTCCTTGTCCCTTTACAAAAGCGTGTGCTTCTAACAACCCTCCCCCCCAACCTGCCCTCCCCTCCATCATCCCCCCTCTCATCCCCTTTCCCCCTACTCCTCTGTAGGGCAAAATACCCAATTTAGAGTTTATGTCATTCCTTCCTAAGCCAAATTCAATGAAAGTAAGGTTGACCCATTCCCTTTTGCCTTCCTGATCTTCCCCTTCATTGTAACAATTATCCCTTTGCCTTTTCTATATGAGATGATTAACCCCATTCTGTCTCTCCCTGCTTCCTTTCATTCTGTTCCTCTCCCACCTCTCAATTTCACCTTTTAAAATATCATCCCGGGGGCGGAGCCAAGATGGCGGCGTAGCAGCAGCAACTTATTGCAGCTCTCATATAGCCACCCCAAAATACCCATGGAATAGGACTCTGGACCAACTCTAGGACTTCAAAACACACACAAAGATACTTCCCACTAAAGTCAGCTCAGCAGAGGAACCATATCAGCACTGCGATCCGAAACCAGCCTGGCCTGAAGCCGAGGCTGTGCCCCATGGGCGGCTGGGCCGGAGGTGCACAAAAGCCTCTGAGGTGAGCCAGATTAGCAACAGCTGCGAGTGGGGATTGTGAAAGGGGGAGATAAGCATCCAGCCAAAAGGTCTCCAGAGCGGAAAAGCGAAAGGCGGAGGTTTTGCACCCGCCTCCGCGTTGTAG
>CM053585.1:184737559-184772822 GCA_028646515.1 Pseudochirops corinnae | reverse complement strand
TAAAAGCTGTTCACAGTAGCATTCCTTTGGGAATCTGCTGGTGCATGGCTTTACACTTGCCCAAGGTCACATGGCTAGTAAGTGTTAAGTGTCTGAGGTAGGATTTGAACTCAGGTCCTCCTGACTCCAGGGCTGGTGCTCTATTCACTGTGCCACCCAGCTGCCCCCTTAGAAATTATTTAGTCAAATTCTCTTTCCTGTTTGCAGTTTGATAAAGAGAGTAAATAACTTCCACAAGGTCACAGAGGTAGTAGTAACTGGTAGGCTTAGAACTTGAGTCCTCAGGGGTGGCTAGGTGGTGCAGTGAATAGAGTCAGGAGGACCTGAGTTCAAATTTGGCCTCAAACACTTAATCTTGTGACCTTGGGCAAGTCACTTAACCCCAATTGCCCTGCCTCCTCCCCCCCCACAAAAAAAAAAAAAGAAAAAGAAATTGGGTCCTCTTGCTCCAAGTCCAGTGTTCATCCTGCTATCCTCCCTTCACATCTCCCA
Organism: Pseudochirops corinnae; assembly: GCA_028646515.1. NCBI lineage: Eukaryota > Metazoa > Chordata > Mammalia > Diprotodontia > Pseudocheiridae > Pseudochirops > Pseudochirops corinnae. The sequence goes on along the minus strand of CM053585.1, from coordinate 184,772,330 downwards.
GGATTATCTTGAGGATAAAACACAAATAATGACTACATCTCACATTTATGTTGAACTTTAAAGTTTACAAGTAATTTTCCACCAAATCCCGCAAGTTAGATAATACAAGTAATATTATTCCCATTTTATAAGTGAGCAAACTGAGACTCCAGGAGGCTAAATTCCTGAAGCAAAAATCCCACAATTAATAAATCTCTGAGGCAGAATTCAGAGCTACATCTCTGGATGTGAAATTAAACATTCCGTCTACTTTTTCACACTATCTCTTTTGAATTGCCCAAGGTCGATGGGATAATGTCTGTGAAAGTCAAGCTTTAAAAACTAAAAGATGTTATTACTGGTATTATGACATTGTGTCTGTGATCAAACCTCCTTTGGCAGCTCCTCTTATTATTAGTATAATCAATTTCATAGGCAGACATTCGGGTGCTTTTTTTTCTGAAGCTGCATTTAAGCAATTCAGGCATCGGGTTTTAATTGACAATAACCCTTCAAGGATTTGTGATTCCATCAATGTGAATGTTCACTCCAGTGAGGTCACTTCCAACCCTTCCATACCTTAGAATATTTTCATAGTTGTCTTGGTCTAAAATATTTGACCACGCATTGGCTGGAGCCAGGCTGGACCTCAGGTGACAGACACACGGTCCTTCTGCATGCCATGCCCATCATCCAAGTTCATCCTGCGTGGTAGGTAGGACTTCCTACAACTGGCCCTCTGCTGGTCTAGCTTTAAAGATCCCAAAGATATTGCCATAATCAGGCACCAGAAGGGAACTTGAGTGAAAGAGATAGATGCTAATGCTAATAATTGTTCTCACGTCCATAGCTTTTTTCCCCTCACAATCACCCAGAGGGTTACATTGGAAGCTAGATGGCATAGAGAGAATGCCAGACTTGGAATTTGGAAGACCTGAGTTTGAATCCTGTTTTTCACAACTAGCTGAGTGACCTTGGGAAAGAATGGAAGGGAAAATTCGGGAGAGAATAAACATGAATTCAATGCCTTCTATGTGCCAGCACTGCACTAGTTGCTCGAGTAATATTATCTGTGAAGTAAGTGCTATTAGTGTCATCCTCATCTTACAGATGAGGAAACTGAGACAGACAGAGGTTAAAGTGACTTCTCCAGGGTCACAGGGATAGTAAATGTTCGAGGCTAGATTTTAACTCAGGACCTCAAATCTGGTAATCTGTGCCTCAGTTTCCTCATCTGTAAAATGGAGATAGTAATAAAGCATCTACCTCATAGGGTTATTGTGAGGATGGAATAAGATAAAAGTGGTATCTAAATCCTAGCTAATATTATGTTGTTATTGTAAAGAATAAGTGTTATCTCCTTTTTACAGAAAGAAGAAATTGAGATTCTGAGAAGGAAGTCAAGCGACTTGCCTGGGTTGGAATAGGGACATTGCCATTAAGCTTATACACATCTGATCAGGCTACTGATCAGGCTTCATTTTGACAGTGACAGAGAATATCAGAATGCCCCCTAACAGTTACACCATGGACCTTCATGGCTCAAAGTCGTAAATGCTTAACAACATTTGGTAAATATGTAACTTATTTCAACATTGTGTGTTCTCTATTTCCTCCTTCAAATTATGTCTTGATCTTTGAGGCCAATGGTAGCACAGTGGATATAGCCTGGGGCCTGGAATTAAGAAGATCTGAGTTCAAATCCAGTCTCAGATAACTTATTAGCTGTGTGACCCTAGGCAAGTCACTTAACCTCTGATTGCCTCAGTTTCCTCAACTATAAAATGAGGATAATAATAGGAACAGGATTGTGATCTCAAATGAGATATTTGTAAAAAATGTTTATCAGAGTGTCTGACAGAGAGTAGGTGCTATACAAAGGCTTTTTCTGTCCTTTCCTCCTTTCTTCCTTCCTACTGTGGTTTGGTTTCCAGCTCTTCTACTTATTACTTGTATGACCTTAAGCAAGTCACGTGTCCTCCTGATGATATATGCTTCCAGACCTACAAAATGAGAAAGATGGATTCAATGATCTCTAAGTTCTAAATCCTTTGCTCCTATGATATTCACTCTCCATTGGTAACTGGTTTCACATTTTGAAGAAATCATCCTTTAGAAAGACCTAAGTATACCAATGTTGTACTGTCACAGATTTAAAGAGTGGGAGGGCAGCATATCCAGTTACTATTCAGGAGTACAAATGCAATACATGAGAGTAGTCCAACTGCTCTGGAAATTACACAGGAAATAGCACTTAAACTATTCATAACCTTAGATCCACCCAAAACACTCCTGAGCATCTCTCCTAAGGAGACCAAAGACAGAAAGTAAGGTCCCACACATATAAAAATATTCATAATAGCACTTACTTTGTGGTAACAAAAAAAAAACAGAAAAAACTATAGGTGCTCTTTGACTGGGTAAACGATCGTATTTGGAGGTAATGGATCATGATTGGTCTTGTAAGAGATGGTGGTTGTAGGGAACTTAGAGAAACACAGGAAGACTTCTATGAACTGATCCTCGATAACAAAGTAAACAAAGCCAGGAGGACAATATATACAGTGACTCCCATAATGCAAATTAAAATAACACTAAAAGTTGACCAAATTCAGATTAATTGTAGTGACTAATCTTGGTTCCAGAAAAAAGAGGGGGAACATCTCTTTCCTCTAAGAAGAGAGGAGGGGAGACAGTGGAGAACATTGCTTATGTGATCATTTTGTTGGTCAGTTTTGCTTCACTGTTTTTCTCTGTTACAAGGGGGGTTGTCTAGGATGAAAGGGGGAAGGAGAAGGAGAGCAATCCTGGGAAATGATTACAGCATGAAAAACCAAAGGCATCAGTAAACTTTTTTTAATTAAAAAGAACACATATACACACAAATACAACACACATGTCTGTTGAAGTAGACTGTCTGCCGGACAATTCCATGGCCAGAACAGTACTGGTTTATGTTTAATCTGGCCTCTGCTGTCTAGTTTGGGGAGCCAGGATGCTGAGGGCAAGCTGCCATTGTTTTCCATGAATCCCTGGTTGCAGTATTCCTACACAGAAGTTAACAGTGCTCTCTTTGTGGGGAATTGGGAGTTCTAAGTGTAGGTGGCAGCGTGTTTCCCACCCCTTACTTTTCATTTGGTTAGAGCCCACAGGAAATCTTGTTATCCGGCGGCCTCCTTTTCTTCTGCTGTTTGGGCTTACTCCACAAATAAGATGCAAAGTCAAAACATGTGCATTATGAGTAATTATAACACTCTGGTTTGTTGAAGTTTATCCCTGCAATTTGGAAAATATTCATGCAGTTACAGAGCAAAGTCATATATAATAAGGTGTACTTTGGGTTGGGGGGAAGTAATATTAACTACCTCTTAGATGAATGGAAGGCGCCAGCCACACTGCATTCTTTCCATCCTTGTGTGTGCGTGTGCGTGTGTGCGTGCGTGTGTGTGTGTGTGTGTGTGTGTGTGTGTGTGTGTGTGTAGGACTTTGCAGGCATACATATGCATGTGCTGGCAATGCATAGATCCCCATGTCATATCCCTTGCCCCAAAACACACATGTGTTTATACAACATATAGCCTCGAACCACAACAATACCCAAATGATTTAGAAGGTGGCTGGAATTCTAATGGCAGACTTGGTGCCTGGTATCCAAGATACCTTACCATGCGGATATGTCACTTGCTTCCCTGCTGTGAGAACTGGTTGCTATATTTGATTCTTCAGTTGAATTCGAACTAAATTAAATCTGCAGTGACCTATATTGTGCTCCAGCTAATGACCCAGTTAACCTCTGGTTAATTTTCTGTCTCTTGGTGTCCTGGGAACAGGGACATGTTTACTCCAGTTGCGACAAACCTTTAGAAATGTGCCACTGGCCTTTATTATTCCGGAGCTGTGTGTTTTAATAGAAATTAGCTAATGGGCCATGGGGTTCTGTGGAAGTTACAGAATTTGAATGAGGTGCTTTTCTTCTGTTTGCCTCCACCCTGATTTACATGACTGAGCTTTTTGCTGTTTTGTTTCTGGAGTATTGATCTGTCTCCTGCAGAGGAAACAAATTATTTGCTTAACGTGCAACACACAAACTCTGGCTGCAGCCCAGGCCTGTCCGGACTGCTACTGCTGAGGAAAGACAGAGCCACACTGGCGCTGGCAGGGAGGGACCCTGCTGTATTTACATAGCGGGAGGAGATGATGATAAAAATTACACTTGTCTCCAGCAGAATCATGAAGCGGCAACACTGACCTTGGCAGAGGGAGACAAAGCAAATAAACGCCCTTCTCTGATGACAAAATTGGGCTCATCTTAAGAGAGACCTATGAGAATAGACACCTCAGCACTGTACCTGAATGATGAGCTGCTACCCAGAGAAAAGAAAACAATCCAACTGGTCCAGACCTTCTACATCAAAGTGTTTATCTTGGGACACTAATTGTATGAGCCTTGCACACGCAATTATGTGAACCTGTGAAAATGCCCCAGCCTCCACAGTCTTCCGTATTGCTGCTCATAGCAAAAAATTATACTGTGATAGAGCAGAAATATTTTTAGAGCTCTTGTTCTAGATACCTCCAGGGATCCCTGACCTCATTGGTGTGAGCTGTGCTTCCACTGATGTGGTGCCTTCTTACCCTGTGCAATTCATGGCCAGGACTTTCCATCAATGCTCCATAGAACAGTGGTCCCCAGCTTTTGTTGTTGTTGTTGTTCAAGCGACCCCTTTCAACAGCAGCAGCAGCAACAGTGCTGTGAACCCCTAGGGTAATTTAATATACTACTTATAATATTCTGCAATTATTTACTGCTGAAAGCACCATTAAAGAATTTTCAACATGAATCTCTTAGACCATTTTTGCAAAACCCCCAAGGGGTTCTTGGTAGTTCCCACAAAATGGAAACCGCTGCCATAGAGGATCTATGTTATATATCTTCCTCTGGTTCTTTTAATCCTTCAGCAACACAGTAGAGCTCTGTGCTTATCCATCTGTTGTCTCCTGCCTGTTCCATGGCTGGCCCACCTCCTTTTTCCAGATATATGTGTCCTCTGTGATACTTTTCAGATCCTTTCTTGGGCACAAGTCATCATTATTAATTATTATTATTATTATATATTATTAATAATAACATTATAGGAGAATATGATTTCTAGGAAGGATGGACTTCTACTATAGCACTCAGTTTTAAATCAATGAAAGTCTGACCAGTTTCCCAAAGTCAATTCAACCTGATCTCTTCCTCCTTCTCCTCCTCCTCCTCAACTCTGACTCTCACTCATTATCCATAAGCAACATCTGCCCAAGATGTGTATACTGGTAGATTAACTTGATGAATTGTGCATCCAGCTTCATGTCGTAACCTAGGCAATACGCATTTTTCGTCTTTGTTTTTCCATTGGGAGTGTCTAGATCAGTCTCTCCACATTGCTGTGGGTTTTATTGTATTGTGTTCCAAAGATCAGTGCAATTATTACCTGGGCATAATCACCTGTGAATGAGGACACTTAGAACAGAGTTTTTAACCTTTTTTGTATCATGGAGAAACATCTGGTGAAGCCTATGGACACCTTTTCAGCAGAAGGTTTGTAAATGTATAATATATGTAGGACTGTAAATGAAAACAATTAAAATAAATATAGTTATAAATATATATATGTATATATATACACATATATATGTATATATATATATATATATATATATATATATATATATATATATATATATATATATATATATATATATATATATACATGATGTGTCTTTTTTTAAGTCCACAGACCCCAAGATAAGAATCCCTGCATTAAGAGGACCTTGTCATCAATAAGGAATCCTTTTGTTTGAATTCTTACAGGACATCTTCTGTGATACTGGTGAACACTTTAGTACAAGTCATAAAAGGGAATAATATTTATAAAGTTCTTTGGAAATCTTAAAGCACTATATCAAAACTAGCTATGGTGATGATGATGTCTCCATTTTACATCTCACTTGATGTCAGTTCTTAAGTATATTATCACGCAAAGTTATCTTAGGTGCATATTTAATAGAGTTCTGTGTAATTTTAATGTCTGCCTAGGAGATGTCTTGTAGGAAAAGAGCCTTCAATTCTGAATTTTATTCTCCTGAGTCAAATGATTTGTTTTTTTAAAATATTGACAGACAATATCCACAATGGAATTTTATATTCTTTCTCCCTCTTGGTAAGTTATATGACAATAAAGATGTGGTATATGGTAGAAAATCATCTGTAAATACCCATTTCCTTCACATATTTTCATCAAGGTTATCCTTGTGCATAGACTAGTCTCACAAAAGTTCCAAAGGGATGAGAAAGTGAGAAATTGGAAGAGCAGTTGCTGATAATGTTTTGATGGCCTTTATTCTTTTTTTAATTAAGGATGAATAAAAGTAGTATTTGTGATCTTTTCACATTAATTCAATAAATATAAAATACCTACTATGTTTAAGACTCTTTGCCAGGTACTCGAGATAGAGACAAAAATGAGATAGCCCCTGCCCTCAAGGAGCTTATAGTTTATTGGTGGAAGGGATAAAACATAGATGCCAATAAGTAGAACACGAGGTAATTTGAGAAAGCCCTAAGAATGAAGAAGATCAGAGAAGGATTCATAGAATAAGCAATGGTGTCCAAACTGAGTCAATCTTGAAGAAAGTATTGAGGGGTAGAGATGAGTGGAGAGTGCATTGCAAGCATGGGAAGACAGCTTGTGCCAGTGTATAGATGGAGAAATGTAGTAGGTTCCTGCCCCCATTCTTTTGGAGTCTTCCTTCTCTTTTGGGAGAATTGCATCACCTAAAACCAGATTTCTTCTGTGTATCTGGTCAGGCCCAATAGATCTTCCACTCAAATTAAATGCCACTGCCACTTCCTTTTATGATGAATGGGGTTCTGAGTGGCAAAATCCAAATGTGACTGTTTTACTCTTCTTGCCAATGAAAATAAATAATTTTTAAAATGTTGGCAGATCTGTTTTATTTCATGTCTGTTGGTTGTCCTCATTCCTGTTTCATCTATAGATGATCTTGGGATGATCTTGCTCACCTTGATCACTCGCCAAGCCTGGCAGGCTAATTTTTTTCTTAAGTACTTCTTCATGTCTCATGAGACAATACTGCCTGTAGTCTTCCATCCTTCTCTATAATGTTTTGCAAATGAGCTTATACCCTAAACTGGTATTGTCTTTGGCTGCTGTGTCTCTTTACTTGGCACAAGTCAGTGTTTGTTGGCTGAGGAATTTTCTGGTGATAACTAAAATGACTTCTATTTCTATGATAATTTAGTTTACAAAATTCTTTCCTCTCAAACCTGGAAGACAGGCAGCATAGGGTTTATTATTTTCATTTACATACGGGGAAACTTGAGACCTGAAGAGGTAAATGACTTATCTAGGGTCACAAAGCCAATAAGTTATAAAAGCAGGACAACCTAGATCTTTTGACTCCAAGTCCAATGCATACTTTCATATACTTTCTCAATATATCTAGCACTCTAGCGGGATACTTTATTTGAAGGTTAAGCTTTTTACCTCCTTGCCTTGGCATTGTGATGTTCTTAGTTTATTCACATTCAAGATGCCCCAAGGAGGTGACAATATAGACAATGTTGGAGGGAAGCTCCAACATTAGTACTGTTTCTTCTTCTTGACCTCATTGGATATCATTCTACCAAATTACTTTATTATTGTTCTGGAGTTTCAGTAATTTTTGACTCTTTGTGACCCCTTTATGGGAGTTTTCTTGGTAAAGACACTGGAATGGTTTGCCATTTCTTTCTCGAGCTCCTTTTGCAGATGAAGACCTGAGGCAAACAGGGTTAAGTAACTTGCCCAGAGTCTCACAACTTGTTAAATGTCTGAGGCTGAACTGAACTGAACTCATGAAGATGAGTCTTCTTGATTCCAAGCCCAGTGTTCTATCCACTGAGCCACCTAGCTGACTTAGCTCCTTGGAATTTATCATTCATTCTCTTTGTAAAGTATGGTGCAGTGGATATAGGGTAGAGCTATGAATCTATAAACTTGGGCTGTAGTCCCAGCTTTTTACTTATTAGCTACGTGACCTTACGTAAGTCATTTCCATCCTTAGGCCTAAATTTCCTTCTCTCTAAAAGAAGGGGTTTGGGCTAGATTACAGGGGTGGGGAATCTGTGGCCTGACAGACACATGTGTCCCTCTCCTCAGCTGTAACCCTTTGACCAAATCCAAACTTCTTCACAGAACAAATCCCCTTAATAAAAGGATTTGTTCTGTAAAACTTGGACTCAGTCAAAAGACTGCACCAGAGGATCTGGAAGGCCATATATGGCCTCGAGACCACAGGTTCCCCACCCATGGACTAGAATATCATAAAAAGATCCTTCATTTCTGGCAGTCTATGGTTTTTTTTTATATATATTCATGAGATTAGAGATTGAGAATTGGAGAGAACCTTAGAAATATAGACCTATTTCCTCATTTTAAAGATGAGGAGACAGAGACCCGGAAAACTTAAATGATGTTTTGCCACAGATCACACAGTCTGAGGTCCCTTCCAGCTCTGAGAGTCTATGAAGTGATTTCCCCAAATCATAAACATCTCCCAGAAAATCCAAACTTTTTGCCATAGACTTGAGATACAGAGACATTCCCCTCCTCTGCTCTCATCACTTGTTATCTTCTCTCTCAGACTCCCACCCAGCCAACAAACCTGTTCCATGAACTTGGCACAGGACTAGCTCCCTCCTGACTCTGAGCCATTGCTGGAATAGGTGCTAATTCCTTGACCTTGAGAGCATGCCCAGCCCCCCTTTTCTACCAACATCCTCCTTTCCCCTCTTTCAAAACTCAGCTCAATCTCTGCCTAACATCCTACCACTATTTTTTTCTAACCTTTCCAGTCCTGGCCAGTATTTGGTTCAATAGTTATGTCCATTTGTGTTTAACATACACACACTTATTTTCTTTGTGTTGTATTTCTTTCTTAAGGAAGGAAGGTAAGTTGAACTTGGGGGTCAGAAGATCTGGATTCAAGTTCAGGATTTTCTACTAACCTTGGTTAAATCAGTCTGTCTCTCCCAAATTTAGTTTCCTCACCTTTAAAATAAGGATTATAATCCATAAACTACCTCCCTTATGAGGAATGGTATAAATTTTAATGCAATAGAGGAAATCAGGTTCTTTCTATCACTGCATTTCCACACAGCCAAGAATATAGACTGAACCATTTAAAATGCAGACAATTTGCTTGCTCTAATGCCAAACACCACCTGATTGATTATTTGGGGAGCCTGACTTTTCAGACTTGTTTTCCTGTTTTTCAGATGGAACAGTACTAATGACCAATTGATATTGATCAGTCTGCTCTATTATAGTTCAATTGATTATGGTGCCGAGTGATCACATCCACCTGAATTCAATTCAGTCCTGCACATGGAAAATTGACCCTTTGAAACACACCTGTTGCCTGTATCAACACAGTGTCCAATATGCAGGTGTGTGGAAAATACCATGGGACTAATTCATTTTTCTTTATTTCTGTTTTGAAATTGAATTACAACATCCATTGTGTGGATACCACTTTTGTCTACATCACTGAATCCTCATCTTCTCTCTCCCTGTGTACCCACCACCCACCCTTTAAATTCTGCTTCCTTCAGGAAGTAGCACATTGGAGCCAGAAAAGCCCTCGAGTCAGAAGATCTGAGTTTGTTTTATGACTGTCATTTATTCATTGTGTTATCTTGGGCAAATCACTCCCTTCACCTCCGGAGCTTCAAGTTCCTCATCTTGGAGGAACTTGATGGAGATAATGGAGATAATGGTAATTGTACCACCTGGGGATGTAACAGAAAGAACACTGGATCTCTTGTCAGAACAAGAGGAAATGGAAGGGAACGAGCATTTATTACGCCCCTGCTATGAGGCAGGCACTGGCAAACACTACGAATACCGTCTCATTTGATTCTCACAGCAACTCTTTGAGTTGGATGATATTATTGTCCCCAATTTACATTTGAGGAAACTGAGTCAGACAGTGATTAAGTGACTTGCCCAGGGTCACACAGCTAGTAAGTGTTTGAGGTCAAATTTGAACTAAGATCCTCCTGACTCCAAGCCCAGCACTCTTATTCCCTGGGCCACCAAACTTCAGGATTAAAGATCAGGATTAAATCCTGGCTCCACTTGCTACCTATATGACAGAATGTTTGACCTCTCCTCCTTGAGCCTCTGTTACCTCCTCCTTGAAACTGGGGGCAATTGGATTCCAGAAAGGTCTAACATTCTTTCTACTTCTAAATCCCGTTATCCTGAGCCTTCCTAACTAGGCCAGCCTGAAGAGTGAGCTTTTTTTCTGTAGCTAACTGTGACATTTGTTGTCCATACATTACTCTTTGGTGCGCTGTTTCCTCAAAGAAATTCTTTCACTATTAGTCAATCAATAAGCATTTGCTAAGTGCCTGTTATATGCCAAGTACTGTACTAAGTGTGGGGGATACAAGTGCAAAGAATGAAAGGAGATTGCCATTCCAAGGGGGAATAACAAGCACATGTGCAAGACATAAAGAGAATAAATGCAAAATGAACATAAAATGGTAAAATATGAAGTGGCTTGGGAGAGAGGGCACAAACAGCAGGGGAGCAAGGATAAGAAAAGGCTTCATGTACGTGATAGGGCTTGACCTAGCTCTTAACATTTTTAAGATGAGAGAGTCTTGAGGAATCATTATTTCCATTTTCTTTCTTTCTTTTTTCTTTTTTTTGTTTTTTGGAGGGCAGTTGGGGTTAAGTGACTTGCCCAAGGTCACACGACTAGTTTTTGTGTTAAGTGTCTGAGGCCAGATTTGCTCAGGTCCTCCTGACTCCAGGGCTGGTGCTCTGTTCACTGTGCCACCTAGCCACCTCTATTATTTCCATTTTCAATTGCATGTGTCTTATCTCTCCAGATACACTAAAAATCCTACTTAACGCTGGGCATCATTCAGGAGTTTTGCAGAGCATTTGCACAGTTGGAACAGGAGTTAGACACTTCTGGTTATAGATTATGATTATACAATCACAGATATAAAGCTAGAAAGAACTTATACATCATGAGTCTAAGGCCCTCATTTATAGAAGAGGAAACTGAGACCCAGAGAAGTTGTTATTTTCTAAAAGTCTCACAGGATGTAGGTAGAAGAAACTGAGTTCAAATCTAGGCTCCAAGTTCAGTGCTTTTTCTCCTGAAATGTTTTTCCTTGGATAGATACCCTGTAGACTCACTCATCAGCACATCTGCCTTGGATAAATAACGTAAATAGCTGATGAGTTGGGCCCAGAATGGGCGTAATTACCTCTCAAGGTTCTTGTGAGAACAAAATGAGGTAACATTTTTAAAGCACTTTGCCAACCTTTGAAATGCTGTATAAATGGTAGCTATAGGTAATGATGATGATGGTGGTGGTGATTGTTCACCTTTCTTTATAGCCCTCGTTTTTACACACCTCGAAGTTTACAAAATGTTTTTCTCATTACATCTTTCATCCTCTGTCTGTTTTCCATTTTTTTTTTTTTTGCTTTCAGATCCCCAGTGTCAGGTGAATAATAAATGCTAATTGAATCGAACTGATTGAATTGAACCGCACTGGCCATGGAGAGAAGCAGACAAAGATGCCTATTCCAGGAGTAGATTTCCAATCTTATCCATCTGGATTTTTCCTCCAATCATGGCCCTTTGCATCCTATGTAATTCTTTGCCATCCCCTCACAGAAGTCCATTATGAAGGCCTGCCCAATATCCTGGGACCTCATTCAATTGCTCTTGATGCCACCAGGATGGATGTCAGCAGAGATGACATCCTCTGCCGTTGCTGAGTGACACCTCTTATTTTTCATAGGAACATAGAGCTAGAGCTGAGGGGACCTTTGAAGCTGACCAGTCCAGTCCCCTTATTTTATAGATCAGGAGCCTGAAGCCCAGCAAGGCTGGGACTTGTCTCCAGTCACACAGGCAGTGTCCACTGAGATGGGATTTGAACCCTGGTCCTCTGACTCCAAAGTCAGCTCTCTTTCTACTTTGCCCGACTTCATTGTATTGTTCTCAAGTGACATGCTTGCCATGACTTCTCCTCTGAAATTCCTTGTTTCTAATGTGGTACATTCTGTCCTTTTCTTCAATTCTGGACCCAACTCATTGACTATTTACATTATCTATCCAAGGCAGATGTGCTGATGAGTGAGTCTATAGGTTATCTATCCAAGGAAATACATTTCAGGAGAAAAAGCTACTGAACTTGGAGCCTAGATTTGAACTCAGCTTCTTCTACCTACATCCTGTGAGACTTTTGGAAAATAACCTCTCTGGGTCTCAGTTTCCTCTTCTATAGATGAGGGGCTTAGACTGATGATGTGTAAGTTCTTTCTAGCTTTATATCTATGATTGTATAATCATAATCTATAACCAGAAGTGTCTAACTCCTGTTCCAACTGGGCAAATGCTCTGCAAAATTCCTGAATACTGCCCAAACCAGACTAACATATAATTGGGAAATGTTGAACAAAATAAATTAAAAAATACAATACAGCATAGATGATGTTAATTCAATACACAGCCTAGAAAGATAACTTTCTAGGTCAGTTTGACACCACTGATCTAGATAGTAGGAATTTTTCATCCGCTTGGTTTTTCCTTTATAGATAGTTAGACTTAACTCCCTTGAATGAGTATGGATTTTATTTGGATGGTTCTTCACTGTTGCTGAGTATTATGTAATCAATGTAATGCTACAAATAGGAGCATTCTAAGAACCTCACCATTCATAGGAAATCCTTCTTTGCCTTGGGCTATCTACCAATTTGCCTGTGAAGCCAGGGCAAATACCAAAGGAGTAGAAAGACTTGCCCATGGTCACACAGATAATAATAACAATAGGTAAACACCAATGGATTTGTTGAACGTATCTGAAAGTGGTTTATCACTAGATTGACTTTTATCTTGCCACTGGACTTTAATGACTCTGGAAGAGAGATCAAAGCTAATGACTTTGTGCAACTGCTTTACTTAAGTCCAAGTCACATACAAATCAAGACCACCCCATGATGTCATTGGTCTTCTCTGACAGCAAAGGACAAACAACAGCTGCTCCTAGATTCATACTGCTAAGGACCAAGAATGGCATCAAAAGGTCCCCTATAGGCAACATCTACATCAACTCAACCAACAATATGTTGTAAAAAAAAAAAAAATCATGAACAAAGAACTGACTCATGTGGATTTGATTACAGAAATGGAGGAGCTTACATTGCCACCAGAAATTCCAAACAGATTGTCCTTAAAGAGCCTAGACCTATTAATCAATGCAGAATGTGCAAAAAAATGGTGGAAATTGCAAAATAGAACTGCAGGTTGCAAAAGTTAATACCCATGTGCAGTTTAATTCCCTTCCCTTGCTTTGACTTCTAGAAATACTAAGAAGCATTTTAAAATTGCTTTAGTGTGAAGCATTTGTCCTAAGAAATCTCGGTCTTTCTTTGACTGTCATTTAGTCAACTAACACTTACCAAACCCCTACTATATACCAGGCACTGAGGTAAATCATGGAAATACAAAGAAAGGGAGAAGTCTCTTCTCTCGAGGAACTCACAGCCTAACGAGGGAGAGAAGGATGTTGTACATATTTAACAGAGGGAAGACACTAGAGTGAAGGGGAATTGAAAAAGGTTTCTGTAGAACATAGGATTTGATCTGGGATTTGAAGGAAGCCAGGGAAGCCAGGAGGTAGAAAGGAAAAGGAAAAAGATTCTGTGCATGGGGGACAGCCAGTGAAAATGCCCAAAGTCCAAATATGGAGTATCTTGTTGGAGCAACAGCCAGGAGGTCAGCAGTGTTGGATCACGGGGTATGCAGGGTAGAAGATGGAGGAAGAATGAAATAATGTCTGCTCCACTCTTTCCATATCAATCCAGGAAGGACTATGAAGAAATTAGGGAGATGATCTGCCAGGAGTAAGGGGCCCTTGATTGATCCAACTGAGCTTTGGATACTCTTTCTTCATGCTCCAAAGGGATTAGGATGATGAACCGAAGTCAGAAATCTCTTTGAAGACCTTAGTTATTGGAAGATTCTCTTGGGTTTGCTTCCTTTAAAAAAAAGTGTTTTCCCCAATTACATCTAAAGATAATTTTTAACATTCAATTTTTTAAAATGTTGAGTTCCAAATTCTTTCTCCATGACCCCAGATGGTGAACAATTTGATATAGGTTATACATGTTTAATCTTGCAATACATATTACCATATTAATCATGTTGTGAAAGAGGTCACAGATTGAGTTTACTTTCAAACAAGCTGGAAAGGAGAATCTTTAAAGGGTACCTGGTCAAAGTGGAATTTAAAGGTCTTAGAAAAATTATTCTCCAGGTGTGTGGCTAAAAGTTATGTGACTTGTTCTGTTTGGTGAAGCAAAATGTTAACTGAATTTTTCCCTGAACACTATAACTCTGAAATAGTTTGTGTAAGAGAGATTTTCAGAGTCATAAGGTGATTCTGTCCATCTCTGGTCCTCTCTTGAAGTGGAAATGCTTAGATTAGGAAAATACAAATTAATTTTAAAAAATACTTCTAACAATCTTGTACCTAAAGCTCAAAGTATAGGATTTTCTTCCACATTACCATATACACTGTAGAAATTCATGACCAGGTGTTTGCTGCCCTTCATAAATTAACAAACAAAAACTTCTCTTACTACCAATTCAGAACCCAAAATACCTCCCCTTCCCTCTTCCCCTCCCCCCCCCCCAGAATACAACAAATTAACTAACACATTGTCAAAGACAAACTGTTGGCCACATCACCTGGACACACTATCTGGTCTGGTGCTATGCTAGTCATAGGAGGTCTATAGGGAAGGTGGGGGAAAGTTGGTGCTAACAGGAATTGGAAAGGCAATTCAAGTTTTAAAAAGGTGTATTTTTTTTCCCTAGCCTCGATAAGACTTAGCAACAAGTGCTAGCCATGTGGCAGGCACACTGCCTGCCTGCACCCTGAGGTGTGGAAGAAATGACTGCCTGCACCCTGAGGTGGAGAAGTAAATGGGATTTAGTTGCTTTAATTAGGCTAGGAATCAAGCACAGGAACTATCTCTTAAGAGGGCCAAATAATCAGCAGGTCTATAGAGTATCTTGAAGGGGCCCTTCTGTGTGTTGGCCAGGTAAGGTTCTGGGTCTAACCAAGAAAAGACCTGGTAGAATGTAAAATAGACCAGAGGTGTATTGATACCGGCTTTCCCAGTGTTCTCTAGCACTCTCCAGAGGAAAGCGAAGTGGGTGTTGGAGGCCAGGTGCAGCTAAGAGATATTATCAAAGGGGCAAGGAGCTTCTAGACCACAGTGAATTCTCAGGGCCAATCTGGGAGCTTCAAAGTGAGAACCACCAGCAGCTGAGCAATGAAGGACTTCCTGGACTAGCTCAAGAAATTCCTGATTCAACCTGGGAGTTGTAGGACTCCGAGAACAAGCAGGCAAAAGAGTCACCATAAGGAGGAACCAACCTGGACCTTGCCCTTCACTGACACTGTAAGTCATGTAGACTGTGCAGTTCTGGGGGAGAGAGAGTCTGACTCTAGCAACTCAAAGAATATTTAATTTTTTTTTAAAGTTACAGAGGTGGGAGACGTCAACCTTAGGATGATCCTTTGTTTGGAGTGATTATAAAAGTGCCTGAGAAATCCAGTACTCCTCAGAGCAGAAAGAACCCCCTCTTTGTTTTCTTCTTTTGAAATACTTCTCTTCTTTCAAGGCTTTCTCCAGATTCAGCCTCTTCCATGAATCCTTCTCTCATCCCCTTAGCTAGAAGCGATACCTCCCTCCCTGCCCATGCTTTCATGCCTCCTTGTTTGACCTCCTCTATGTACTTTTCTCATTCTATATGCTCTTATATTTGTGTATGTGATTCCCCACACTAAACTTGACTGATCGCTAAATGACAACTCTTTGTTCTAGTCCAGGGCCCATTCTCAGCCTTTCTGGTCTTTTTCCTGGTCTAAGCAGAGCTTATATTCCACTGTAGCATTGGAGAAGCAGGGTTGCTTCCATGCCATGACGGAGTAACAGAAGAAAATTTTCACGGGGATTATTTTAAGATTTCTATTCTTACTTAAAAATTTTTTTGCATCACCTTCAATTCTAAATCTATCCTTTTCCTTTTTTCTTCCCACAGAGCCATCCCCAGTGAAAAAAAAGGAGGGGGGGGAAGAGATGTTTAAAAAAAATTTAGCCAAAGTAACTTACACATAAACTGAATTTCACAGTATATACAATCTTCCACACTCACAGTTTCCTCCATATATACCAGCTCTGCAAAGAAGGAAGGAGAGAAGTGCCTTTTTTCATCCCTTCTTTGGAGTCAGGTGTGATCATCATGATTAAACAGCATTCAGGGTTTTGTTTTAGAATTTGTATTTACATTGTTGTTTGGTTTTCTGCTTTTGCTGATTTCATTTTGTATCAGTTTATGCAAATCTTCCTATGTTTCTTTTTGCTCTTCATTCCATTTATTCCCTGTAGTCTCATAATATTCCATTACATTCGTGTACCACTATTTGTTTAGTCATTCACAAACTGAGGGGCATCTGTTTTCCATCCACTTCTTGACTATCATAAAAAAGGTTTCTCTAAATATTTTGGTGAGACAATTACAAAAGATTCATGATGGAAAATGCTATCCACATCCAGAGGAAAAAAAAACTACGGGGTCTGAATGCAGATTGAAACATACTATTTTCACTTTTTTTTTGGTTTGGTTTTTTCTATTCTTCATGGCTCGTCCCTTTTGTTCTGTTTCTTTTTCCACAACGTGAATAATGTAGAAATTTGTTCTCATGATGTATATGTATAACCCGTACCAGACCACTTGCTGTCTTGGGGAGGTGGGATGTAAAGGATGGAGGAACAAAAAATTTGAATTCAAAAATCTTATAAAAATGAATGTTGAAATCTCAATATTATGGTGTGTATAGGATCCTTCCTTCTATCTTTGACCTCTCTGGCATATATACCTATATCTAGTAGTGATATCTCTGGGTTGAAGGTAAGGACATTTTGTTCACTTCTTTTTAAAAAGCAGATTATTTTCCAAAGTGGTTAGACTAATCCAAGGCTTTGCTAATAGTCTGTTAGCTCACCTATCTTTCTACAACTCCTCTAGGGATGACTGTTCCCATCTTTCATCATCTTTGCTAATTTGTTCGGTGTGAGATGAAACCTCAGAGTTGCTTTGATTACCATTATTAATAGTGATTTGGAGCAGTTTTCATATGGTTGTTAATAATTTGCAATTCTTCTTTTCAGAACTGTATACTAATATCTTTTAACTGCTTATCCATTGGGGAATGGCTCTTGGGCTTACATATTTGTGTTTGTTCCCTAATATCATTGACATTAGACACTTATCTGAGATATATGAGACAGCAAATGTTGCCCTGATGTAAGGCTTTCCTTCTTAAACTGGTGCATTGATTTTGTTTCTTTATATGTTTTTCAACTTCATATTATTGAAATTATTCATCTTATCTTTTGTGATCACTTCCATCTCTTTTAGTTAAGAATTTCCCCCTAGCCAAAGCTGTGAAAGCTGCCTAATTTAGCTCTCTTCTAATTTTTTAATGGCATGACCTTTAATATTCAAGTTATGTATAATAGAGGTTATATTTAATTGGAGTAAATTTAAATTAAACTTAAGTTTCATAACATACCCTGAAATACTCGCATACATGTCAGATACCCAAAAAAGAAAAGAAAAGAACAAATTTATAGACCAAAGCTGTATTTTATAGCAGAAATTTATCTAGAGTTTAAGGACTGGTGCTTCTAGAAATTTCCTACTCACCTTCCTCCCAACAAACATCTTAATTTTCCTTTTTTCCTATCCATGGCTCAAATGGCAAACACTCAAATTATCTGATTTTAACACGAAGTGGCACATCACTGAATATTTTCAATTATCTTGTAAATTCTCTGACATATTGTTAGTATTATTACTGTTCTCTCTAGTACTAGACTCGGTCTCAGTCTCTTCTTTTGTAAAAGTGTGGATAATAATTCTTAAATTCTTACCTCACAGCACTTTTGTGAGGAAAATACTGTGTAAATAACTATTATTAAGTCTCTGGCCCTGTCTTCTTGCTCATGGTATGCTATGGTCTCCCAAGTCATAAAAATGTCAAGTCATTGCTTTTGAACAGCCTGTGGATTAGCCAGAAATTCAAAGATCTTGGAGAGTCAATCCCTTTCCAAGCTCCAAAGCCTACAATAGCTAGGAAAAGAGGGGTGCCCTCTGTCTGCCACTGTCCAGATGCCAGAAACCACACTCACAAAGGCTGCCACAGGGATTCCCCAGAGAAATCTGTGTGCCTTTTTCTTCATGGACTTATTCGGTCAGGGTCTGTTAGCTCTGGTATTGTCTGCAGTTTAACAGGATTTCAAGCATGGTGGTGGTCTCCTTGGGTCTTTTCCCTCCTTTTTTCTCAAAACATTTCTGGTATTTAAAAAGCCCCAACTGTGACTGAGAAGATTGCAATTACACAGGATGTAATTCCCTTTAACATAAATGTCTGAGGGACCATTTCTCTCCTTGGGTTGTGATTGCCATGGTCCAAGAACCAAAATATCATGACTTCAACTCAATTCGATAATAGCAGTAATGATAAT
This sequence comes from Pseudochirops corinnae, assembly GCA_028646515.1. Classification (NCBI taxonomy): domain Eukaryota; kingdom Metazoa; phylum Chordata; class Mammalia; order Diprotodontia; family Pseudocheiridae; genus Pseudochirops; species Pseudochirops corinnae. Next base: position 184,753,671 of record CM053585.1, on the reverse strand, counting down.
AACTCATATTTCTACAGCCCTTTAAGCTTTTGCAAAGTATTTTCCTCATCTCAACTCCCTATATTATTATAGTTATTTTAAAGGGGAAGAAGCTGAGAGGGAAAGGTAACTGCCCAAGGACTCAGTTAGTAAATGGCAGGGATGGATTTCAATTCAGTTCAGCTCAACCTCCTTTAACATGAGCTTCAAAGATAAATAACATATAATCTCTGCCCTCATTTAGAGTTTAGTAGGGGAATGTGTCATGTAGTGAAAACAGAGATTACAACCTTGCTACATGAAAATAGCTCCTGGTCTTTGGAAAACGTTTGACTTCTAATGAGAATTGAGGGCATGATCACGTATAAAACAATAGTTGTAAAGCACTGGAGTGGGCTGCTACATCATGTACCATATGGTACTGGTAAAAATGAAAGTATGAAGTATTTTTAGATTTTTCTTTTCAGTTTTGAAATCAGGGTACCCATGAGGGTACTAGGACCTTACTCAGCTATTCTACTCTGAATATAATGGAAATTAGCCTTAGAATTCAATTTTTAAAGTGTTTATTCAGCTTCTACCATTTTCTAGGCACTCTGGTAGGTTAGGGCACCAAAACAAAAAGAGCAGAAATAATTCCTGCCTTCAAGGAGCCTACTTTCTACTGTGGACTGAGATGAGTGGCACGTACCCAGCTAAGTACAAAAGATACAAAGTGGTTTGGAGTGGGTAGAGAATCAACAGCTGGGGGGATAATTCTCATAAAGGAGGGACATAGGGGTTCTAAAAGGAGAGAGAAGGAGAGAAAGCATTGGAAGAGACTACCCTTTACCCTAGAACTAAGGAAGGTAGTGTCCCTGTTTGAAGTTTTCTTGGCAAAGATATTGAAGTGGTTTACCATTTCCTTCTCCAGCTCATTTTGCAGATGAGGAGACTGAGAAAGACAGGACTAAATGGCTTGCCCGGGGTCATACAGATAGTGGTTGTCTGAGGCCAAAGACTGGTCTTCTTGACTCCAGGCCCAGTGTTCTATCCACCGCACCATCTAGTTGCCCAATATTAGGGCTACAAAGACAAAAGTGAAACAATCTCTGCTCTTAAGGATTTTATATTGAAGAGAAGCAACATACAGACAGATACACAAATATAAAACCTATACAAAGTATCATCAAGGGAATCAGGAAAGGCCTGGTATTGGTTTTGACAATTAGCTGAGTCAGTTTTGACAAGTCTTGCTCTATGTTCACTTCCAGCTCTGATGTTCTAGGTCCTAAGGTCCTTTCCAACTTTGATGTTCTGAATTCCAGCTCTGACATCATATACTCTATGGTCCTTTCCAGCTTTGATAATCTGTATTCTAAATTTCCTCCTACTTTTAAGTATTCTCTGTTTTAAGGGCCCTTTCAGCTTTGCATGTTCTAAGGTTCCTTAGAACCTCTAACATTCTGTGTTCTAAGCACCCTTTCAGTTCTGACATTCTATCTCCTGGTATCCTTTCTAGCTCTGATAGTCTATATTCTCATGTTCCTTCTACCTCTCTAATCCTATGTTCTAAAGGCTCTTCTAGTTTACATTTTACTTCCAGATCTATGAAATAAAGTTTCCTTGGATGAAGCTCAGATCACTTCTCAAAGTTACAGTCAGGCATCTAGAGAACTGAGCTCCCTTCACCCCCGACATCCCTCGCAATGGAAGAATTGTACCATCATACAGCAACACAGATTCAGGACATTAGCCTTCTCCAGAGCTAGTCCTGTTACCATTCCCTTGAGCACCCTGTTCTCTATTTCAAGTCAGTGCCAATGGAAAGTCTGGGCAAGGAAGCCAGACTGACTCACCGTTACCAGCAAGTTTTCCTTTCTGAAATGCCAACTTTTGCAAGGACAATGAAGATCTTGTGTGTTTCAATAACAGATGCTTGTGAGGAAGAAGACATGTGGCTCATTTATTCCCACAAGTGACTAAATATGACAACAGCTGTAACAGGGCAGGCATCAAAGTCCTTGGGCCCAAAATGACCATTTTATTACCCATAACAATCCTTCCCACTTTCATCATACTTTATACTTCATTCACACCATTATCTCATTTGCTCTCCCCTGAAACCACGTGAAGTAGGTAGGACTGTATGGCAGAGTGGGGCAGCTAGGGTGGTGCAGTAAATAAGGTACCTGGCTCAGAGTCAGGAACACTTGACTTCAAATCCTCAGATTTACTCACTAGCTGTGTGACCCTGGGCAAGTCACTTACCCTTGTTTGCCTCCGTTTTTCCTCATCTGTAAAACAAGCTGGAGTAGGAAATGGCAAACCATTTAGCCAGGAAGACCCCAAATGGGGTCACAAAAAGTTGGGATGACTGGACAACGACAACGTGGCAGAATGGGTTTAGGTTTGAATCCTAACTTTTATGTACTACCTGTGTGACCTTAGGCAGACAATCAAGCATTTCTTAAAAACCTGTTATGTACCAGGCACTGAGGTACTAAATGAGGCACTGAACTCCACTGGGACCATCTGTAAAATGAGGTGGTTGGACAAGATGACCTTTAAGGTTTCTTCAAAGTCTATAAAGCTCTTTTACAAGTGAGGAAATTAGGACTTTCTCTGGGGAAGGGACTTCCCAAAGTAGCCTTAGTTGATACGTGACAGATCTAGAATTAGAATAAGCTTCTTGAAGTGTGGTGTGTGTGTGTGTGTGTGTGTGTGTGTGTGTGTGTGTGTGTGTAGGGGAGGGGGAGAATGTGTGGAATCTAGGTATATGTTGCAGAAATTGTAGGAAATTACTGCCAGAGAAATAGAAGGGTAGATATAATTTTTTCCAACATTTTGGCAAAGTAAATCTGAAAAAAGGGACTTGTGTTTATGAGTTTAGAATGTCATACATAGCACAGGCACTAATTATTCCTGCAGTGGGAGGTCACCAAATTTGCATGATTATGCAAATTGAGGCATAATATGGAATCTTAATTGCATTAAGACATCTCCTGATAAGAGAACGGCAAACAGCAAAAGTGATGAACTTCTGTGTGCTCTACATCAAAGAGTTTTCAAGAGATACTACCTTCCTTAGTTCTAGGGCAAAGGTTGGTCTCTTCTAATGCCCTCTCTCCTCCTCTCTGACTGTTAGTACTCTCATCTCCCTTCAAGGTTCAGCTCAAGCATGACTGCCTAGATGACACTTTTCCCAGACTCCTCAGCTGGTGAGGTTCTACTCACCTCCAAACCACTTTTTTACTCTGTGTGTGTTTTGTACTCATCTGGGTGTGTACCACTGATCTCAACCCACAGGATTCCTATGCAGCGTACAGGCTGAATGGAGAGATCTGTTAAGAGGCAATAAGAGGGAATTAAAAATGATTTTGGAGAAATTAAAAGGGATTTGGAATGAATGAATCACAGCATGTGAGAGTGGGAAGGTGCCTCCTCAGCTATCTGGCTTAACCCCTACATCAATCGATAAACATTTATCAGACACCTACTATGTGCCAGGAACAGTCCTAAGCAAGAGACAAAAGAGAGTCCCTGCCCTCAATGAGTTTACAATCTAATACATGAAAGGAAGCCCATCTGTAACATACTAACATGTAGTCATATGCACTTTTCCTTAAAGGCAGCCCTCTACCTCTGCATAGTTCTGGTAGAGAGTTTTCCTGACCTAAAGCCTAAATTGACCTCTTTGTAACTTCTATTCCGAGGCTCCTTGGTTTGTCCTTTAGAACCAAACAGAACAAATCAAATCCCTCTTCTATATAAAAGCACTTCAGATATTTGAAGATAATGGTCATGGTCCTCTGAATTTTCTTTTCTCCTATCTCAGTTTCTTCAGCTAACATGGAGTGGAGACTACCATGCTGCTCTCTTCCAGACACTCTCCAGCTCAGCACCATCTTTCTTAAAGCATGGCACTCTGACCTGAACATGCTAACTCCAGGTGTTGTTTGAGTAGGGCAGAGTACAGAGAGACAATCACTGCTTTTATTCTTGGAAACTATGCCTTTCATAAAGCGGCCCAAGTTTGAAGTGTCATTTTTGATTACCACACTATTAGGCAGCTAGGTGGAACAATAGAGAGAGCACAGGACTTGGAGTCAAGAAGACCTGAGTTCAAATCTAGCCTCAGACATTTACAAGCTGCGTGACCCTGGGCAAGTTACTTAACCTCCCTCAGGTTCAGTTTCCTCATCAACAAAATGGGGATAATGGTACCATTTACCTCCCAGGACTGTTATGAGGATAAAATGAAATCATATTAGTATAAAATGCTACATGCTGTTCAGTCATGCCAGATTCTTTGCGACCCTGTAGATCATAGCCAATACTATCCATGGGGTTTTCTTGGCAAAGATTCTGGCCTAGTCTGCCATTTGACTCTCCAGTAGATTAAGGCAAATAGAACTTAAGTAACTTGCCCAGCTTCACACAGCTAGTGAGTGTCTGAGGTGGGATATGAACTCAGAAAGATGAATCTTTCTGACTCTAGACCCAGTCCTCTATCCACTGTGCCACCTAACTGCCTGAAGTAGCACCAGCAGCAGTAGCACCACCCCCATCATCATCATCATCATTAGCTATTATTACATTACACTACTATGCCAGGATGACCTGGCTTTGAATTCTACCTCTGGCATGTACCAACTCTATGATCATGGGAACTCAAATAACCTCTCCAAAAACTGTTTCCTTATCAGTACAATGGGGTTAATACTCATAGTGCCCACCTCACAGGTGGGTGGTGAGGCTCAAATGAGAAAATGTCTGTAATTTGCTTTGCAAACCTGAAAGGAAATATTTCGTAATGCCCAGCACCACCACCTTGGTAATTATTTATAATAATTGATACTATCTTTGGTTCCTACTTTTGTCATGTAGCAGGATCAAAGGGAAACTCCCCTACAGTTATTCCCCAAAAGGAACAAGAACAATTTAAGAAGTGAACCGCTACTGTTTTTCCATTGCTTACTGATGCTTTGGGGAAAAGTATTGTTCCTCTGATGAGCACCATAGTCCTTAGGGAATTCAATAATGAATAAATAGCCTTTACTCTACCCAAAGACTATGCTTTATGAAAACTCTTTGTACAAAATTCCAGCCTTACAAAATAGCTAAATTAAGGGCCTTTACAAAAGGATGCACTGTGGGATTCCTTTAAATGGGAGCTCTTCTAATACATCATTTATTTAAAAAAATGTTACTTATACCAACTTTGGGGGCATACTCCAACTGCCTAAAGCAAGATCCATTTGTGTTTGCAAGTTGTATGCAATTGGAGTATCTTAACATTTATAGGGGTTTTAGCTGTCACCTACAAGACAGGATGGCATAATGGATTAGGACTGCATTTGAGATCAGGATGATATCTGGGTTCAAATCCCCCTTAAACACTCTTTAGCTCTATAATCAAGGTCAGGTCTCTTCATTTCTCTGTGCTTCTGTTTGTTTGTAAAGTGAGGATGTTAGACTAGGTGGCTTCCATGTTCCCTTCCATCTCTAAACCTAGAAATAGAATATTTACATATAGTAATATAAATATAATCATATAAACCCTATGTACACCTAATTCATTTTTTGCATTGTTTTAAAAATATACCACCTACTCATAATTTTCTATAATGGTAGAATATCAGTGCTGGGGAGGAACTGGAAACATAGGATATTAATACTGAAAGGAACCACAAAACCTAGATTGCTATATCTGAAAGGGACCTTCAAACAGACTCAGAACTAGGAAAGAATTTAATCTAACTCCTTCATTTTATAGAGGAGAGAACTGAGACCTGGACTTAGTCCATTACTTGCCCAGAATCACACAATGAGCTAGTAGCAGATCTGGAACTAAGACAGGTCTCCCAACTGCCTGCCCAGTATTCTGAGTGCTGTTACCTATACCACACTAAGACACCTGACAGAAGGTTCTAGAAGTATACCAGAGAGTCACTTGCCTGAGCAGAAAGCCCATTCTTCTGACATCCCAAATAATAACTCTTTAGTCTGAGCTTTCTATAAAAACCAGTTTGCCTTTATTAGAACAATGAAACCTTTCCTTAATTAAGTTATCTGGGACAGATAACACATTGAATGTAAACATTATACCTTGGAGAGGACACAGGCCTTCCTTTATGGCACTTATGTCTCGTGAAAGGCAGCTGTAGCCTGAAATGACCGTACTCTGTGTGCCTAAGAGAATTGAAAACCAAGTCAGAACAAATTTTAATCTATTTGTCAATAAAGCTTGAGAGTCCCACTTTTGAGAAATGTGAGGCAGTAAAATGTAACAGGGAATATTGGAGTACCCAGAGGATTTTTTTCCTTTTTAATATACAGAATGGAGAGAGGAGTCCATGCTAGAGTTATTCATTTTTAAATCTTTCATGTAAATAACCAGCAATGTTCATTGCAGCCACATCTATCTTACAAGAATGCTGAGGTTCTGATAGAAAGTCACATGAACAAAGGACTTGGGTGATAGATACCTTCTACAGTGTCTCTGACATGAGGCAGCCAAGCCTTGGCTTGACTCCCCCTGTGACATTCCCCTTCTGTCGTTATGGGTCGTAGCCACAGCCCATTTGTATTTAGCTACCTGCAAATGGCTGGGGAACTCTGATGTGCTTGGTCATTAGCATTTCACAGAAGTTTCAGTCAATCAGTTAACAAACATGTATTAATCACTTTGTGTCAGGCACTGTGCTAAGCACAGTTTCTGTTCTCATGGGCCTCACATTTTATTGTGAAGGTGGGAGAAGGGAGAGAAGACAACATGTAAATAGTTAGGTACTTGCGAAATAGAGATAGAGAAGATAGATGGTCATCTCAAAGAGGAAGGGGCTAGTCGCTGAGGAGTCTAGGAAAGGTCTAATGTAGAAGGTGACATTTGAATTGACCCTGGTTCTTTTCATTTATGTTGTTGTAGTCATAGTAACTTTTTTCCTGGTTCTACTTACTTCATTTTTAAAATCAGTTCATAGATATCTTCCCATACTTTTCTGTATTCATTATTTCTCATAGAATACTAATATTCCATTACATTCATGTACCACAACTGGCTTGTTTCACTAATTTGGGGACATCTACTTTCTTTCCCATTCTTTGGCACCATAAAAAGTGTATCTAAATACATTTTGGTATAAGAGAAACTTCAAACTGGTAAGAGTGCCCCCAATAAGAGATTCCCTTCCTTTATCGATGGAATTGCTCAGTCAAAGCAGTCCTCCTCCCCCATCTACCCAGAATAAAGGCCAACCTTGCCAGAAGTATTGAGGTCATCTAGTTTTTCCTTGAGGAGAGGGAGGGAGAGAGTACACAGTTTGAAAGCCAGTTAAGACAGACTATTCCAGAGATTTGGGGTTAGCTCTGATTGCTTGCAAAAATTTTCCTTTTGTTAAAACTGAATCTACCTCTTTGCAGCTCTTCTCTCTGCCTTCTAGAAGCCAGCCTAACAAACTACATCCCTCTTCCTTGTGAAACCCTTCCAGTTCTAGAAGACAACTAGCTTGTCCTCCCAAAAGACTCCCAAAGACCAGACAAATATCTTCAATTCAATGGATTTTTTTAAGGCATAATCTTGAGATCTTCTACCATCTTGGTTTCTCTCCTCTGTATGCTCTGTAGCTTATTGGTATTCTTCTAAAATATGGTGTCCAGCACAGATTACAAATATGGTCTAACCAGGGCCAAGTATAGTAGGACTATTATCTCCTCAGTATTAGATCTCTCTCTTAACACAGCCTAAGACAGCATTAGCATTAGGGCTGTCACATCACACCATTTATTTACATTTAGGTTGTATCCCACTCACACCCCCAGATCTTTTGCAGATGAATTGCTATTTAGCCATGCCTTCTCCATATTATAAGCATTTGTACGGGTAATTTTCAAGCCAAGGCTAATACTTTACCTCTGTCCCTATCAAGTTTACTCTCATTAGATCTGACCCAGTGTTCTAGCCTCTTGAGATTAGCATGACTCTCTTCCCTGACATTCTGACTACTCCTCCTACCTTGTGAATTTAACAAGCTTTTCATCTCTAAGTTCTCTTGCAATTTTCAGTCTATAATCTTGTGATCTTTTATAGCAGCCTTGCAGGAATTCTGTCAAGATAGGAAGATGTGGTATCATGGGACAAGCCCTAACTTTGAAATCAGAAGGCTCATGTTTGAGTCCCAACCAGCCATTTCCTAGAGCAACCTTGAGCAAGTCACCTGCCCATCTCTGAGTCTCAGTTTGCTCATCTGTAAATTAGGAACAATAATGTTTGTACGATGTATCTCACATCATTATTATGAAGATTAAATGAAAATGTGTGGAAAGCCCTTTGTAACCCCATAAAGAGGTTTTATAGAGTGTAAATCACTCTATAAAATTAGCTATTATTATTGTATAGCTATCAAACCAGCTCTTTTTGTAACACGTAAGTCTAATTCATTGGAAGTCCCTAAAATTACCTCCTTTCTCCTGGATTGCTCCCCAGTATTGCACATTGTAACACAAATCATATCAGCACACCCGAGGACTGATGCTGTGCATAATTTAAGGGTCTAATCATATAGAATAATGAACTCTCTATTCAGCAATAAACTAAACATTGTTCAATAAAGTGGAACATTCATAGCAACATCCTTAAGCAAAACATATATATATATATATATATATATATATATATAACACTCAGTATGTCTTATGGTACATAGCATATATTATTGCATTCAGAAGCATTCTCAAAATACTTGTTTATACAATTAGGGAGTTCATCTCAGGCTAGGGTTTTCCCTACCATGACACATTACACAGCATATATCACCATATCCCCAAAATCAGGGAGTCCCAGGCTAGTGTTTACCCTAGCACAACACATCCTTAAAGGGTAGTAGAAAATACAACACCATCCCCCCCAGGTCACTGTAAGAACAACATCCTTAATCAATTCCAAGTGTCCAAGTCCTTTTTCATCTTGACTTGAGGTTGACTTCCAAGTCCCATGGCTTTTCCTCTTTAGGCTGACCTCTCCCAACTCTCATCTGGATTCACACATAGGCAGCTCTCTGCTCCTGTTTCAGTTCTCAGCTCACTGGGGCTGCTACACTCCAAGCTTCTACCTGACAGTGGGCTCCAGGAGGTCCTGCCTGCAGCATCTACCTCTGGGAAAACAATGCTCAACAGGGCAACAACATAAACTACCAGCATCACCATCTCAATTCACCTCCAAAGTTCAGAGGCTCTGTGTTAACAGTTCAGTTCACTTTAATAGTTCTTAAAAGGAGCTTAAGCTAAGCCTCCTTCCCCTGGGCAGGTCTCTCCCCTTCTATTTCCTTTTATAGCTCAGAAACTCCTTCAGCAAGTCTTTGTCATTAGAGGTCTTCTCTTTGCTCTCAGAGGTCTCCCCTCTCTCAGAGGTTTCCTCTCCCCAGCTCTTTTAGGTTTCCTTTCAGCTCAATGCTCAAAGCTCATTCCTCTTCTTTTCCTTTGTCTCTTCTTTTCATTCTCTTCTTCTCAATGCTGACAGCTCTTTTGATGCTGGCTCTCATTGTCTTCTCTCACACTGTGGCCTCTCTTTATATACAATTCTAGTCAGCATCTGATTGGCTAAAACTCACGTACCAGTCTCTGATTAGTTAAAATTCAATACCCATGTCTGATTGGCTAGAACTCACATGCCAGTCTCTGGTTGGTTAGAACTCAATATATGGGCTGATTGGCTAGAACTCAATACCCATATCTGATTGGCTGAAACTCAATGCACAAATTAGTCTCAGACTGGCTAGAATTCAATCCAGCAAAAAAAAAAATCCCACTTCACTTGCTATTACCCACATTTGGAATATCAGTGTAAAATTTTGAGATAGAACAATAATTATATTGTTTTCCATCCTATTGTCATGTCTCACGGACACAGCTCTGTAAATGAGAGAATTAGGAAAGTGTTGCCAGTGTCCCATCTTCTATTTTTTCTTGGCTTATGTTGACTTCCTCTGTAGCTTAGAGAAGTTTGAAAATCATGAAATCCCAGAATTTCACACAGGAAGGAACCTTAGAGCAAAGAACACCAGAAGGAATCTTAGAATGTGGCACATAGAATTCCGGAGCTGGGAAGGCACCATGGACTATAGAACATAGAACATCATGACTACAAGAGACTTTAGAACATAGAATGTAGAATGTCAGAACTGGAAAGGACCTTGGAATATAGAACACAGAAGAGAGTATTTAGAGGATTTCTCCATTTCTTTTATTTTACAGGTGAGAAAAATGAGAGAGACTTAAAGAAGGAAAGGAGCTGAGTCTGGAATGAATGGGTTCTAGTATTCTAACTTCTAGTCAGTGCATGGTTTATTCTTCTATACATAGTATAGTATTCTACTACACATAGAATCTAAACAGATTTTCCTCTTTTGACCATGAAGTATTTTTATGTGTAGATTCAAAGTTTCTTTTTGTTTTCTACCCAATGTACTCAATTCTAAGAGCCTTGTAAAGAAGAAGAAAAAATTGTTTAGGGGATAAAATTGGTCTCCCTAAAGTTTCCTAACTCTCAGAGTTGAGCGTGGATGAGAGTTGTCCATTCAGGCAGCATTAGCTACACACTCATAGGAAGCAAAGAGGCTTGGTTCAATATAAATGTAAAAAAGTCGGAGACACTCCTGATTATCTGTTGTTTTGCATGAATAACTACAGCAGCTTGCAAATTGGGAGGATTTGGCGGAGGGACCCAAATTGCAAATCCTCTGCAGCAGCCTTACGCTCAGATTAAGTTCCTGTGAAATCTTTCTTCAGTCACTAATTTCACACTCCAGGGACAGAGCTGTGAACAGCTCATAGCATATAAATCTCATTTTCATAACAGTTTCCTTAACCCTCAGACATTCTCTTATGGCCCTTTCTCTATCTTTTAAAAATGAGAAAACATTTTAATTCCTTTAGCAGGAGAGTAGTGTTCTGGGTTTGTTTAATCATCTCGTTTATTTCACGTCTTTATAAACATCATGGGTCCGATTTTATTTCTGGCTCTTTGGAAAATCAACTGCAGCCAGGCAGCATGAAAAAATATATTCGCTCTGTCCTTCTCATTTATTATTCCCCCATCTTTGCAACTTCCCAAAGAAAGGAAGTATTTTCTGCTTTCTATTATGTGCTAGGAGGGTGCTTGAAATGCCCAATTAAAAACAAATGTCCTATGCCTCCTGTTGGGATGTGAAGTGTATTTTCTTTGCCAGGTGTCTGTAGGCAAAGGACATTGTCATTCCATTGGGGAAGGTGCATGATGGAATAGACATGACCACCTAAGACCGTAGATCTGGAGGTGGAAGGATCTTCAGAGACCATTCAGTCCACTCCTTTATTTCATAGGTGAGAAAACTGAGGCCCAGAGAGGTGAAGTGTCTTGCTTAAGGTTAGTGGTTTGGTAAGCAGCAGAGCTAGTAATTACACCCAAATCATCCATTCCAAATACATCCTTCTTTCCACTGTGCCATACTATGAGGGCCTTGAGGATCGTTCATGTTCCTAGTCCTGAATCATAGGATTCCAAAAGGTCAAAGTTGGAAGGGACCCTAGAACTATCCTCATCCATCCCAGTTATGTTGTAGGTCAAGAAACTGAAGCAAAAGGATTTTCCAAGGTTACATAGCAAGTTAGGATAGAACCCAGGTCTTCAGAGAGAGGCAGTGGGGTGCACTGGCAGGAGCGCTAGACCTGAGGTCAGAGGGCCTGGATTCAAAATCTGCTTCTGCTGCTTATTACCTTTGTGGTGAGCCAACTCATCCACTTTGGGAGTCTAGCTGATTATTTAGTTCTCACCTGGGACTCTAACAAGCTGTAGCACATACAGAAGCCATATCCCAGTAAATCACCTTGGCAGGTGGGCTAAACCAAGTTGAGGGTAACCAAACAGGCCTCAGACAACTCTGCCTCACTTAAATCCAATTCACTCACAGGTCAAGATATTACCTCATTTCTTTAAACAAGCCACTTAACCTACCTGGGCATCAGTTTCCTCATCTGTAAAATCATGGAATTTGACTAGATGACCTCAGAGGTGTTTTCTACTTCTAAATCTATTGATCCTAATTGCTAATGTTTATTCAATTATGAAATTTCCCCCACACTTGTGGCTCAAATGGGTTTGCGTTTATAGTTATGAAGTGGATTGTTTCTGGGTCAACTAAGTCAGTTCAGGAAATGTCAACCAAACGAAATACTGTCAGTGAAAGGAATATCTTGGTGTTTTGATTCACTAGTTTTAGAAAATTTAATCATCAGGTTCTGATTTGAATTGGGGGTAGGGTGGTATCTTTTTGTGGGGAGGAAGGAACCTTATTTTCTATATGCAGTTCAGGGTTGTTTTTTTAAGTCTAAAATCAAGGAGTGGGTCAGGAGGTCAAAATATGAGTTTTCTTGGTCCTTGATGTCCTCCTGTTCTGGTTTATCCTACAGTCCTATCCAAGGGTCAGATCTCTCCTGAATCTTAGGACTAGGTCAAACTTCATTCAGGGGAGGTGACAGAGTCACAGCTGGTGAGAGATGAGATGAGGGTTTGAACAGAGGCTTCCATCCTCCCATGTATCCTCATTATGCCCTGTGAATTAAAATTAAGAGATGAGCTGAAGTGTTAGCATTAGCTTTACAGGCTCTGGATTCCTCACCCACTCCCCCTATCTCTGCCCACTTATGGGACTCTACCTTGTTCCATCTTGCTCCAAAGCAGGATCCCCTCCACTCAGGCATCCTTCCTAGTTAGATAAATTGAGTACTAGGAGGTTCCTTGTGTGAGGGTCTTTCAGATGAAACCTTAAAAAGCCAAGATCCCCCCCATATTATCACTCTGTACACATTAAAGGTCCAGAGGGGCATGGTTAGTATGAGGTGAGATGCTATCCAAGCAAGTACTTTGGGGGTCCAATCTACCTGCAAGCCTTCTAGGCAGTCTTTTTTAAAAAGAAAATATAGTCATTCCTTCCACGTAGGGACTTCCCCATCATGGTTTCAATATATCATGCTTTGGCAAAAGAAATTAAATGGGAAATTTGGGGGAGTTTTGTGGAAGCAAAGATGACACACACAGGCCAGTAGATGACACAGAAAAAGTTTAGAAACTCATAAATGAATAAAATGTATGTATAGTATTATGTAATATCAACCCAAGTTTTACAAGAAGATATTATGAGCACCCTGGGAGGGCCAAAACTTTTTATGCGGATTTTACAGATCGCAGGAATGCTGTGCCCCTAAACTCTGCCATGTGGAAGGGAGAACTGTATTTTTTTTAAACCCTTGATATACTGAGCATCAACACAGCCAGATAAACTTGCTTGGTAGCTATTTTTATTTTAATTATTTAATTTCATTATCTTATAATAGTTTTTCAGTGAATCTTCATTGGACTTACTGTCCATTGCTTCTTATTCACTTTGCTTCCCTGTTGTCTTAGCTGGATACACTTTCTGCTACTGCTCCTTTTTATCCCTTAGCTTTGTTTCATGAAGGCCTTTCCTTGATTTCTTCATGTTTCTCCTGCTCACCAGGCTTAATTTCTTTATGATATTTCATAACATGAATGCATTATAATTTATTTAACCGTCTCCCACTGTTGGATGTTTAGTTGTTCCTGAGTTTTTAAAAATTATATATAATGTTATTATAAAAATCTTTGTTAGACCTTTTTTTAAAAAATAACTTTCAGTATTTATTCTCAGTGATGGAATCAGTGGGTTAATTCAGAAAGAATCTTTGTAATGCTAGAAAGGTTTCTCAGTCTGGTCATAGTCACACAAAATTCAGTGAAATATCTGTATATTTTGTTTCTGTTTTGCCAAACTTTCAGATAAATTGGAAAACTTAGAAGAATGGTGAGAGGAAGAGAGTCCAGGTCTGAAGACCTAGACTTAAATCCTAGCCCTGCTACTTACTGGCTCCATAATGACCATGCACAAGTCACTTAACGCTCTCTGATCCCCACCTTTCTCATCTGTAAGATGAGGTGGCATGATTAGGAAGACAGAAGTTCAAGTCTCACCTCTGACACATACTATGTGACCTGGGCAAGTCACAGCCTCTCAGGGGCCCAGGGAAACTCTCCAAGACTAGATGTTGCAAAGTGGTTGCCCATCTGCATTGGGAGAGGAAATTGCTTCACTAGTCATCTCCTTCACTGGTGAAATTGTAGTTCTGAACCCTTGTTCCCCCCAACACAAAATGAATTTAGCAGTCCTTGTACTTCCAGCCTCACAGGGCTGATGGGAAGAAAGCACTTTGTAAAGCACAGTAGAAATATAAATGAGTCATAAGGGTATCTTCCCATTTTCTCCTTGATCATAGGCCTTAAACCTCCAAGGAACCACAGGAGTCACTTAGCCTAATCTGAAAACAGTAAGCACACTAAGGGCCACAGAGAAGAGCTGACTTGTTCATTCATTAGGTTATAATTAGCAAAGCTGAGGTTTAACTCTGAGAAGTCTGATTTTCAAACGAAAGTGGGAGAAGGGAAGGGAATAAGCACTTATTCAGAGCCTAGTGAGGGACAATTTAGAAGAAAAACAACATCAAAAAGAAAGCACTATGTCCATACGAGCAAAACCATATTGATCTTGAAGACGGGATGGGTAGAGATGACTGAGGGATTATGGGTCTCTCAGAAAAATACAAGCCAAAAAGTCAGAACATCATAATGCAAGAAATAATACAAGAAAACACTCAAGAGTTCTTGAACACAAATAGCAAAGTGATCATTGAAAAAATTCACAGATTGCCTCCAGAAAAACTAAAAAACCCTATGCCACCAATTCTAAGACCCATATTAGAGTTGTTAGATTTAACCACTGACAAGCAACAAATTCTACAATCGAGGAGGGAAAAGATCTTCAAATATCAAAGACAGGAAATCTGACCAGCACAAGACTATGCTGCATCCACTAGATACTCCAGGAAGGAATGGATTAGCATGCTTCGAAGAGCGAAGGAACATAAGACAAACCAAGGTGACCTACCTTGCAAATCTGAGCCTTCCATTATTGGGAAAAGTTATTCAATTTAAAAAGGAAGCATTTGAAACATTACTAGAAAAAAGTTATTTGCTTTTCAAACACCCCAGACAACACATAAACAGGAAATATAAACAAACACTGCAACCAAGGACCATAACAACAACACAAAGTGACATCAGGGACCATAAAAAGATTTCTTTCTAAATAAGAACAGGGAGACAAGAGTGAAAGTTGAACTCAAATACAAGTGACCGGGGAGAAACAGGCTTGAAATATTATGGTCTAAATCTCAAAATCAAATGTTAAAAGGAAAGAAGAAAAAGAAAGAATGAAGAATCACAATCTTGATTATAAAATCTCTAAGATGGCAGAAATGTCAATTCCTGTAGTTACATTTTTTGATAAAAGAAAGAGAAAGCTTCACAGTGAAAAAGGAGGACACTCACAGGAAAATGAGAAAGAATGTTAAACCTCTGTTTCCTCCTCTGTGAAAAGATCTAAGATTCATTTGCTCACTCATTCAACAAACATTTATTAAGTGCCTACTGTATATAGAGAGATTACATAGTACTACTGAATTCCACAATTCAGTGGAACACATTTCTGGATTATCTCACATAGAAAGGTGTTAAGGGATAGAACAAATTTCAATAAGACACAAACTCTGTCCTCATAATGTTTACAGTTTAGTAGCCCCTTCCAATATAGCACATTTCAATAGACTGTGCATCCAGGGAATTTTTTTTAAAAGGTGAACATTTATTGAATATTAAATCATAAAAGACAATTTTAAATTTTTTGAATACAAAGAAACTAAAATTTAAGATGCTAGGCATAATTTAAAAATCCACACTTTTAAACTAAAAGACTAAAATTTGCAATTAAATTAAAGTTGAAAGCCACTTTGGGGGATGATAGTAGAATGTGCATGCCTCTGTTTCCAGATCTGACTTTTTTTTTTCCCAACAAGCATTTATTATGCACCTACTGTGTGCTAGCCACTGGGGATACAGAGTCAAAATGATAAAATAGTCCCTGGGCACAAGAAGCTAAAATTCCCAGGCAAGCAAATGTACCCTTCAAGAACAAGAGGCGATGGCGGTATTACTTAGCATCCCTCCCCCGCCCACCTCAGATTTATTTCTAATGTAAATAAAAAGA
>CM053585.1:184719485-184737059 GCA_028646515.1 Pseudochirops corinnae | reverse complement strand
CCCCCCCCCCCCATGGTGGCGTGCAATCATGTATAGGATCTGTAAATACTTTCACATTGTACAATAGTTTGGTCATATAGAAGGGCTGTAACCAATGAGTAGATCTGACTTTTTATATTCTTTGTTCTAAGCCTCCAAACAGAACAGTTTGTGCTCGAAAGTCCCTGCTAGTTCTAACATGTGATGTCCTGTTTTCTGAGAGTTTTCCCAGATCCAACCTTCTCTGTTCTAAGAGTCATTCCAGCTTTGACAGTCTAATGTCTGAGGTCACTTGAGATAATATATAAAGGGTTTTGCAAACCTTAAAGCACTGTATAAATGTCAGTTCTTATTGTATTCTACTATTAAGATCTCTTCTAGTCCTAACGTTCTATAGCCTATATTCTAAGGTTGCTTCCAGGGGCTATTTTTTGTTTTATGATCCTGAAAATGTTCATGTGAAATTTATTTTGTTTAATGAGAAATTAACGTGTGATTGAATATAGATGAAGATTGTTTGAGATATGGGTGGGGCAGAATTTAAAATATAGGTTCTATGTAAACATGCTTTATGAGCTAAATGAGATCAAATGAAATCATGAATGAGAGAGCACATTGGAAATGTCAAGTACTTTACCAATGTCAGGTATTATTAGGATATTCATTCCTTTTTAAAATTAGATTTTCTCTTTGGAACCTCTGTCTCTAATAAGAAGAAAAACTCATATATTTAGGTAACAGGTTTCACCCAAATTTTCCCAGTTTTTTAACACTGTGCCTAAATCTTTGCTCTGTTAGAGGGCATGGCTGATAAATTTTAATGTTCCTGCTATTAGCAGTTGTTAGAGAACAATGTCACAGCAAGTAGTCAGGTATAGCACTGTATTTACCACTAAACCTCACGAAGATTGGAGGGAGAAGGGGGGAATTGGGAGGGTGAAGGTGGGTTCTAAGGCCTCCTTTCTATTCCCTGTCACCATTTTAATTCAGGCCCAGACTATTGCCCAATAGGACCATTTTTCTCAGCTAATCTCCCTGTTTCTAATCTCTCTCTTCCAATCTATCCTATAAATTTAGCTAATCATCTCATGTAGTTGTTGTTCATCTTTCATTTTCAAAGAGGTCCAGTGATATCACAGGGTGATATCTTGACTTGTGTGTGAATTATTTTCAGTGAGACAAAGTTGCACAATTTAAAACATGAAATGAAACTTATTGCCAGTCAAATAACATCAATTCAGTTGAATGCATTTCTGAATTATCTCACATAGAAAATTGCTTTATCCTCCTATCAATTTGGCACTATGAAAGAAATAACTCTTGATTAAGTTAGTATTTGTGTATGGGGTATTCAGGGAGGCCTAGCACCTCAGGTGTGAGGGCTTGCTGAGCCTTTTTCAGGGCTGCCCATCCACCTTTGGTGTCCTCCTGCTGCCTAACTCTCACTCGTGGCTGCAAGAAGCTAGATCATGAGCAGTGGCCACACTCCAGTAAGCCATCTAGGTAGATGGGCTAAACCTGGTTGAGGGTAACCAATAGACCATTGATGATTTGGGGATATGTTTACCTAAGCATGTGAAGACTTCCCCAGAGTGGAATGGGTGAATGAGAACAGTTGCTTCCAGTGGCCATGAGGGCGGCTGAAGCAAGCATTGTGGAACGCTTAGAGCCTGATCAGACATCAAATACTCCAAGGTCATCCACTGTATCCCGGCTCATCACCAGCCGTCCTAACTTTTGTCCTGCCACTGAACTTTGACAATTCCTTGGCATCTATTGATTACACAGGTGATCACTTCACTCTCTTCAAAACTCTTGGATGGTTCTCCATTACTTATACAGTAAAGTCACTGCCCCTCAGTATGTGAAACTCATGCCAAAGGAATGATCCTCACTTATCTGCTCATAGAACACAGGCTGTTTGAACTGAGGAGGACATTAGAAAAGAGAATTATAGAATGTAAGAGCTGGAAAGAACCTTATAATATGAAATGTTATTAGAAAGGAACTTAGAAATCCTCCCGTCCAACCATTTCATTTTACAGATGAGGAAAAGGAAGCTCAGAGAAGGTTGAGTGACTCTAATGTTCCACTAGTTGCAAATAAAGTCTTGGCTCCATATTCCCAGGTTAATCCTCTTTCTGGCATGCTGTATTGTCATTCTTCCATGTCAAGGGCCTAGAGGTACTAAAGGAAGAGGAAACACAATGACAAAAGCATTTTACCCCCATTTTTCCATCACCCCAATATCATTAGAGCCTCAGAACTGACCTGCCAGCTCTGACTGATATGTCCTCTAGCCCAAGATCCTGCCTTGAACAATGATGCCAAGTTTTTATCATATGCCTGTTACATGCCTGGCTCTGTGCTCATTTGATCCTTACAATGACCCTGGGAAGTAGGTGCTACTGTTGCCCCCATTTTATAGTTGAGGAAACTAAGGCAGACAGATGTTAAGTGACTTTCCTAGAGTCACACAGCTAGTAAGTGTCTGAGGCTGCATTTGAACCCAGGACTTCAGGCCCAGAGCTCTATCCACTGCACTTCCTAGGTGCTTCATATAGGAATCTTGACTCTAGCATTTGTTGACTATGTGATCTAGAGGTAAGTCACTTCCTCTCCCTTAGTGTCAGTTCCCTCATCTTTAAAATGGGGAGAATTTATGTCACTTTAGACCTACCATGGGGCAGGTAGGTGGCATATTGGATAGCATGCCAGTCCTGAAGTCAGGAAGACTCATCTTTCTGAGTTCAAATCCAAAACTCACACATGCTAGCTGTGTGTGTGTGTGTGTGTGTGTGTGAATGTGTGTGTGACCCTATGTAAATCATTTAACCCCCAGCCTCAGTTTCCTCATTTATAAAATGAGAAGGAAAAGGAAATGGCAAACCACTTCAGTATCTCAGCCACAAAAACTCCCCATGAGTAGGACATGACTGAAAATGACTGAACCTCAACAATGGGGTCATGGAGAGTCAGCCACGGCTGAAATGACTAACAACAACAAGATCTACCACCCAGAGTTCTCCTAAGGAATGAACTGACATGATGAATGTGAAAGTGCTGCACGCTGTAAGTTACTATATAAATATTACGAGTAGTTGTTATTACTTAGAGAGGTAAGGGATATACAAATGAGTGGGTGATTCAGGACTGTATATAGTCATGTCTCAAATGGTGTTGTCCACTGTGAATCTAGGTGGCGTGGAATGGAATGATAGATCCCTAGACCTGGAGTCAGGATGTCCTGGCTAGTCAGGAGATCTTCTGGCATCATGACCTTGAGTCAGTCAGTCAACAGGCATAGATTAAGCACTTAACTTTGTGCCAGCCACTGATGCTAAGCTCAAGGGATGCCAAAACAGGCAACAACATAGCCTTCACCTTCGAAGAGCGCACATCATAATGGGGGAGACAACAGGCAAATAATGATTTACATTTACATAAGATAGTATAAATAGAACGTAATTTCAAAGTGAAAGCATGAGAAGGGAGACAGAGGAGGGGGACTGAGAAAAACTTCTTGCAGAAGGTAAGATTCGAGCTGAGTGTTGGAGGGGGCCAGGGAAGCCAGTTGGTAGGAGTGGAGAGGAAAAGCTTTCCAGGAATGGGAGACAGCCAGTGAAAAGGAATCAGGAAATGGAATGTCATGTGTGAGGAACAGTAAGGAAGCCAGTGTCCCCCTATCATAGAGTATGTGGAAGTAAAGTGTAAGAAGGCTGGAAAGGTTGGAAGGGACCAGGCTGTAGAGGGCTTTAGAAACCAAACAGAGGGTGTTCTATATGATTCTCGAGATAATAAGGAGCCAATGGAATTTTTTGAGTAGGGAAGTGACATGGTCAGACCTGAGCTTTAGGAAGATCATTTTGGCATCTGACTGGAGGATGGTAAGATTAAGATCAAGCCTGTATCATTTTTTAAAAATTGATCCTACTTAACGAGTAATTGATTTTGTCCTGTAACTGCGTAAGTCATGGTTCTTTGTCTCTGAATTTAGTTCAGAGTTCAGCTGGCCTGTAATGGGTTAAATTTAGGAGTCCAGCTCTCCTGTTCAAGGAATTTAACTGACTGTGGAAAATGCAAGTGAACAGAAAGGGAGTGGAGCCTACCATCTTTACTCCATGCTATCCTTCAAGGATGTCTGGTTTGCTGTACAAAAGTCTAGGCTGCTATCTTGCATCTGGACTTAAATAATGAGTACTTCTTCATCTCATGAGCGAATTGGGGGTTCATTTCTAGCCACCACTGCCAAAATTCCAACCAATTGTGTTGTCATTCCTTGTGTCTCATCTCTATAACTAGTCATGTTGTCCTTAATCCCATGATCTCATCTACCCTGTTCTGTTCTTTGTCCTGTACTCCCCAAAACCTATGAAAAGGGAACTGTCCTTTTGCTTGGGGTCTTTGGCATAAATGGGAGTGATCCATTGACCCATTTATTGACAGGTAACAGCCCTGCTAATAAGTATTTGGAGATCTGTCTCAGTTTACCCTTTTGTTAAGTTCTAGTTGAATCAATGGATTGTCATGAGAAGAGACTTATTAGGAGAGAGACCAACCAGAAGGCTATTGCAATAGCCTAGACATGAGGGAATGAGAGCCTATACTGGACTGATAATTGTATAAATGGAGAGAAAGGGATATATACATATACATTATATTTGTGTGTGTGTGTGTGTATATATATATATATATATATATATATGTGCACACACATGAGAGGTGTGAAAGTCAAAACAATGAGATTTGATGGCAGATTCAATATACAGAGTGAGTGGAAGTGAGGAGTCAAAGATGAGTAAAGGGGCAATCCTGGGTGATTGGGAGGATGGTGGCACCCAATATTATAAAAATTGGGGAAGAGCATCTTGGGAAAGTGACAAAGAGTTCAATTTTGGACACTTTGAGTTTAAGATGCCTATGGAACATTCAGTTTGAGATATCTGAAAGTTGACATTAGACTAGTGTTCAAGACATAAACTAGGTCTAAATATGTAGATCAGAAAACACATGAATAGAAATGATACCTGAAGCTGTAGTAGCTGATGAGATCAAGAAAGATGGCATAGAGGAAGAGGAGGAAAGGCCCCAGAACAAAACCTTGGAGGACACCCATGGTTACTGGACATCCTTTCCTATTCAGGAAAGGAGACTCAGATGGAGTGTCAGACTGAGAGGAGGAGAGCCAGGAGGAAGCTGTGGTATGAAAACCTAGAGAAGAGAAGGTATCCAGGAGAAGTGGGTTATTGGCAGAACCAAAGACTTCACAGAATTTAAATAACTCAACAAGTACTTAGTGTTTGGCAGGCACCGGGGTCAAGAAGGATGAAGATTGAGAAAGACTGTTAAGAGAACACAGGTAACTTTGGAGAGAGCTGCTTCAGTTGTGTGAGGAAATCAAAAGCCAGATTGGAGAGTTAGGAAGAGAGAAGAGGAAGCACCCAGTGTGATGGGGTCCCCTACAAACCCATGTTTCCCTGATCCTTAGATAAAACACTCACTTCGTTCAACCATTTTTATTAGCTAGTTTCCTCTCCTCCCTTTCATAGCTAAATTCCTTCAGAAAATAACTGCTGGACAACTTATCACCTTTGAGGGTAGTTTGAGGGTACTGGGTTGTTAAATGACTTGCTTAGGGTCACACAACCATTATGGGATAGAGATGCATGACTTGAATCCAGGTTTATCTGACTCTAAAACCAGATCTCTAGTCACTACACCTTGCTGCCTTCCCTTTTCTCGTCTCTGAAAGGAGGACAGTATTAGCATTACTGCCTCAGTATGGAAAGCACTGGTAAGGAGAGCACTGTAGAAATGTGGGACTGATTAAAAAAAAAACCATATTACCTCCTGAAATAGAGATTTCCACATGTTTGCTGAGGTAGGGATGACTGTCCCTACTGTGCATAGCTATTGAGGCTTAAGGTCAGTAGAGAAGGATGAGTAAGGAACTGGGGAGAGGGCATTGTTTACAAGTGAGGGTGGGACCCAGTCCTGAGACACCAGGTAGACAGCTCACCCCTCTCATTTCCTTCCAGAGACATGTGTCTTTAGGCTCATGGCTGAAACTCAGTATGGAACCACTGAAAGCCATTGGCTTATAACTGAGAATGTGCAATACAGATAAGGGCCCCCAGGTCACGTCAGAGATGGGCCTTGATAGCCTTGCTTTCCCCACAATATCCCAGCTGCTTGACTTGCAGCTGTGAGTGGGCAATTTGCTGTTCAGAAGGGCATCACTCTTTGGTGCCCCAGAAGAGGGCTGGACTGCATAGTCCTTGGAATAAAGACATATCAAGTGTTTAACCCCATAATCCTTTTCCAAATAGTGGCAAATTAATATTCTTTTGATTAGTAGTTCTTATTTTTCCAGCAATTCTCAAGATCCTTGTTTTTTGAGGCAGCTTACTTAGAAATAAAAATCATCTGCCCCCTAAAGCCATATTCATCACTAAATTAGTGTTAACTAAATAGCAACAGGGAACCTGAGAATCTGTAGGGAAGATATTATTATACCTAGAGAAGAAGGATGCTCTTGGTTTAGAGAAGGAAGAAGTCTGGTCCTCTTGTGCCCTCTAGTCAAAAATATTCCATGATTCTCTATTGTTGACAGAAGGGTAAAGTTTGAGCTATTGTCCTTCAATTGAATTAACATTTATAAAGCTCCTACTATATGCCACGCACTGTGAATGGATGCTAAGGATAAAAAGATGAAACATGAAAGAGTCCCAGCCCTCAAGGAGCTTATAGTCTATTACACAAGTAAGTATGCTACAGGTAAAATATCATAAGGTCAAAGGAGAGTAAGCTAAAATACTATAGGGATTGTTTTCAACTTGGGAATGGAGGAAGAGTTAAGGAAGGCTTCATGGAAGAAGTAGCATCTGAGCTGGACCTAGAAGGAAAGGAGAAAATTCAATAAACTAGGGGCAAGTAGGTGGCACAGTGAATAGAGCACCAGCCCTGGAGTCAGGAGGCCTTGAGTTCAAATTTGGCCTCAGACACTTAACACTTACTAGCTGTGTGACCTTGGGCAAGTCACTTAATCCCAATTGCCCTGCCTTCCCCCTCACCCCCCCCCAAAATTCAATAAACAGAAATGGTAAGGAGTCCATTTTGGTTTGAGCTAAGATATAATATGGGCGAGGTTAAAATGAGAATGAGGGCCATAGACTCACCTAGTTTAGATAAAAATGTAGAATCTGTAAAGGTTCTTGTAAGAGAAATCATTGGGTAGTTTGGAGGCAGATTGTAGAAGGTCTTGAATACCATGGTCAAGAGTTTAAAGTTTGTTCAGTAGGCTAGGCAGTGCAGTGGATAAAGTTATAGACCTAGAAGCTATTTGTACTCAAAAGTCCTGAGTTCAAATCAGTTTCAAACTCTTAACTAGCTTTATGACCCTGAGCAAGTCACTTAAACTCTATCTTCCTAAGTTTCTTAACTTACAAAATGGGGATAATAATAACACATAACCCCTCCCAGGTTTGTTATGGGGATAAAAAGAGGTAATATCTGTAAAGCACTTTGCAAATCTCAAAGTGCTATATAAATGTTGCCTCTTAATTGGCAGTGGGGTGTCTCCTGAAGGTTTTTTATCTTGGAGTGGATGGGGGAAGTGCTAGGTTTTTTGTTTTGCTTTGAAGTAAAAAAACATATCTTTATCCAAATCAGAGATTAGGAAGATGACTCAGATGATGGTGTTGAGGATGGGAACAGAAAGGTCGGTTAGATGTTTTAATAGTCCAGGGAAGAAAAGATGAAGATTGAACTAGGGAATGGGGAGAAGGGCCCAGGTCTGAAGGAGATTTCAAACATAAAAATGAGAGGGACAGACAGGACACATCCTACCCTTTAAAGCCCTCTAAAGTGTGACTTTTCACCTGCCTTATCTCCTAAAATTCACCTCTGTATACTGACTGACTCACTGACCTCCCACAGTTTGCTGGCTTTTCAGCATTCTTCCAGGGTCATGTCATAGACTCAAAGGCACTAAAATGTCAGCAACGCTTCTGCTACCAGGTTTCTTAAGAACTGTGAAGATCACATAAGCCAAGAATAAATCCTCTAGGGAGAAAGGATACAAATTTTGACAACAGTGTTTGGTTCTCCATACCTTGGAACTAAGGAAACATCTATCAAAAGGACAATGGTATGAGTCAACAAGCAATTAATTATTAAGTGCATGCTAGAATGAATGAAACTTCACCTGTACAGACATTTATTTAACTGTGTCTTAAACTGTCTAAAACCTCCAGAGAATGCTAGAATCTCAGAGTTGGAAGGAGCCTGACAGGTCGTTGATTCTTGCCCCTCTCTCCCATGAATGGGTCTGACTGTGAGTGGAGATGGGGTATAGAGGAAAGAGCAAACATTGGAAGCGAGGTGACCAGGGTTCCAGCCTCTTCTGTGCCTCTGGCTCCCCAGATGTATGTTCTAAATAAGTCCTTAATTAAATGTTTGCTGATGGGTGAATCCTGCCCTTAGTTATATCTGTGGAAGATTAGCTGTTCTTAAGGAGTTTTAACATGGCTAGGGCATCTGCCTTTAGTATCAGGACACTAGAGATTTAGACTCAGCATCATCAATTACTAATTCTATCACCTAATTAAGTCATTTCTCTCTAAGTATTAGTTTTCCCCACCTACAAAATGAGGGACTTGGGCTTGATGATCTCTGAGTTCCCTTTTATCACAAATGAGGCACATACTTTGGCCTTAGTATCTTCATGAAAGAGTTTTTACATAGCCTCTCCCAGGCTGCAGCGTCTTAGAGCCTTGGATTTTTAACTTGGTCCAAAGGAGTTCCAGAATACTATGAGGTTCCTATCAGGGTCCCCCAGAGAGACCCTGTAACTCTGAGGGCCACAGTAGGTTTATTTGAGCCATTACCCCAAGACCCCATCCAAACACCATGTCAGGGGACCCCTGGAAATTCCTCCTTTGTGGAATGAGGAGGTTGAACCAGATGACCTCTGAAGTTCTTTCCAGTTCTGACATTTTTATGAAAAACACAGAGAATGCTTCAATGACCTCACATCATTGAAAAACTACTGCCCTTAAATAATTGTAAAAAAGCCCCTGGGCATTCTTTCTTAAGGATAGAAGAATGCTTGAAAACAGGCTTTGCCAGCCTTATTCCCTGGTGAGACCAAAGCCTTGTTTTCCTGGAGGGCTTTTCAGAGATGAGAGAACACAGCCAGTCTGCCCACTCTTTGAGCTCTGGACATTGTTTTCCAGGTACCATCTCCTGGATTTGTGAGGCAATTTACTCATTAAACAGGTATCTGGCATCAATTCTAGTGGTTCAGATGGGATTCTTAAAGCACAGTTTTAGTGTTTGTTGGTTTCAGCCCATGGACATTAGTGCTTTATTCATCTAGAAGACCTGCTGATCTTGCTCCATTCTTGGACAAAATGGCCTAATCTCCTGGAACAGCTTTTCAGCTGAGGGTGTCTCTGAAGGATTCTGGGGGGAGGGAATGAATACTGCAGATGACCATGGACTTGGGTGTGACTCAGAGCATCCCAAATGTCAGAGCCTTGAGAGATCTTAGAATTTAGAACTCATAATATTAGACATGGAGCTTCAACCACAGAACACCCAATATCAGAGGTAGAAGAGCTCTTGGGAATAAGTCAATTCACAAAACATTTCTTAAATGACTGCTCTGTGTAAGGCACTCTGCTAAGCATAGGAGCAAACCAAAACAGCTCCCATCCTCATGAAGTTATGTTCTCCTAAAGGGATGGGGGAAGAGTACTCAAGTAACCATCATCCATGGCATTTTGATGAAAGATAAAACACTGGCCAAGTATACTCCAGGAGGATGGAGACCAGGTCAGAACAAGAGAACAGAAGCAGAAGAATGTTAGAAATGAAAGTGTGTGTGCACGCATGTGTGTGTTTCCCCTGCCTGTCTTAGACCAGAGACAACCTTGTTTGTGTCATGAGCTCCTCTGGCAGTCTGGTAAAGCCTGTATACCCTTTCTTGGAATAATGTTTTTAAATGCAGAAAATAAAATATATAGAATTATAAAGGAAACCAATTATGTTGAAATACAATCATCAGAATATTAAAAACAAACAAGTTCACAGGTTCCAAAATATGAACCCCTGCCTAAAATCCTCATTTTAGAGAAGGAGAAATTGAAGACCAATGAAAGAAAGAATTGGACCAGGACTAGAATCCAATTTAGTATTGTCTAATTCAGTGGTTCTCAACCTTCCTAATGCTGCGACCCTTTCTAGTATATGGGCGTATCTGCATGTGGGTGGACCCACCTGGAGACAGACAGAGGAGCGGTGTCTTGGTTCCTAAGACCATCAGGAAATATGTATTTTCTGACGGTCTTAGGTGACCCCTGTGACCCCTGTGAAAGGGTCGTTCAACCCCCAAAGGGGTTGCGACCCACGGATTGAGAACTGCTGGTCTAATTCAACCACCTTACGGAGGCAGGCCACATTCACTTCTGAAAACTGTTTTAAAAGCATAGCCTTCTTTTGTTCTCTTAACTTGATTCATGTTTTGGAGATCTGAGCCCTCAGGAACCAATTTCTTTTCTCCAGATACGGGCAGAATAAATAATTATTTTAATCCTGTGATAGGCTTTGGAGGTCAGGCCCAGCATCCTGATACTTGGTCAAGAGGCTTCTTTCACTTACACAATTGTCTCTGGGTTCCTGAGACGTGTACAGAGTAGAGTACATTCATTAATGTAAAAATTATGCTAAATTTGGATGGAAAGAACAGGAGGCATAGAGACATAGAATATAAGGCTAAGTACTATGAAAAAAGTTCATTGTCTCTATATCGAGAGGAGCTGGGTTTGAATATTGCCTTTGAGGTTTGCTATCTGTGTGAGCAAGTGACTTACCAACCCTAGGCATCAGCTTTCTCATCTATAAAATGAATGGCTTGAGAAAGTGGTCCCTGAGGTCCCTTCAATAACAAGGATCTCAGTGGTGGTAATGTAAAGGCCCTGGAGTCAGAGGATAAGGGCTCATATCTGATTCTTACTGTCTGCTACTTTCATGACCTTGAGCAAAGCATTTAATCTCCTTTAGCCTCAGTTTCTCCATTTGTAAAATGAGGGAATTGGACTAGTTGGCCTTTGAGATCCCTTCCAGATTGGATTCTCTGGTCCAGCCTATACCAGAACCAGGAAAAAGCAGTGGAAGCCTTTGGTTATTCTTCCAGATTTGCATTAATTGTTTTTTGTTTAAATTTTCTCGAAAAGGTGGGAGAGAGATAATGCTCTAGCCCCACTGGCTCTATGACAATGGGTGGGGAAAGGTTTTAGAATAATACGTGAATTTGACACATCGTTCATAGAAAGCCTTGGCCATACATGTCACAACAGCTCCAGTCCTCCTGGAACACCACATTCACAAGTGCAATTTGCCAGAGTTTCTAATTACTATGGTAAAAGGAGATACCATTTCCACTTGGGCCAAGCTGGATGAAACTGGAAGCCAGTCTGTCATCTTAGCCAGAGAACTGAAATGCTTTAGAATCAATCAAAATGCCCAACCACAAGGAATGTAGCCATACTTTGGGGCTAAGGATACATTCATAAGTTGTTGTATACAAGTTTTAACTTGCCATCCCAGGACCCTCAGCAAATCATTCAACCTCTCTGACCCCCTGTCATGTCTTCTGTAAAGCAGGGATACTCTTATTTGCTCTGCCTTCTCCAAGTTCTTGTGAGGAAAAGATTTTGTAAAGCAGAACTCGATAAAACACAGGGAGCTATTAGTCAGTTAAGAAACATTTATTAAGCATGTGTTATGCAAAGAGCACAGCACTCAATATTGGGGGAGATACTAAGATAAATAAGATATGTTCCCTGCCCTCAAAGACCCCCTAATCTAGCAGGAGATGTAATTCACATAGATGGTAAACATAATACTGGTTAGAACGTGATAAATACATAAGGACAAATCATACGGCACAGGGGGAAAAGAACTGACCTTGCAATCAGAAAGAACAGATACATACTGCTAAGTGACCCTGGGAAATTCTCTTAACTACTCAGCGTACTCACCTTGTCTCCACTTCAGGCAACTCTCAGTAAGTTGATGAACAGTTTTTGTTTGTTTTTTAATCTGCATTAGTAGATCTCACACTGGGAGTTCCCTGGACCTATTAAGTCCCAAGAATGATCCTCTCAAAATGTGCAAAATGAGTGCAAAGTTCTGGGAGATGAGGTCATAGGAGAGTTCATTTTTAGATGGACAATTGGGCAGGCTTTTCCATTTGTATTTGACCAGGGTTTTAGAAGGATGGATAAGATTTCAACAGGTGATAAGGTCAGGGCATGGGAGCATTGTCAGCCCAAGGAATAACGTAGGCACGATGGAAGTTGGGGCAGTGAAGGGCATGTTTAAGAGTTAATGAGTAGCCCAGTTTGGGAGTCAGTGGCATAGAAGATCCTGGAACCCAGATCACGTGACTTCTCTCTGTCGTCTACACCCCACCTCCACTCAGAGTCAGACCTATGCATGAGGCAGGGACTAGGCTTGGTGATACCACTTCCATCTCTGAGGTTCTAGGATGCTCTAAAGCAGTGGTTCTCAACTTTCCTAATGCGGTGACCCTTTAATACAGTTCCTCATAACTGTAATTTTGCTACTCTTAAGAATCTTAATGTAAATATCTGATATACAGGATATATTTTCATTATTACAAATTGAACATAACCCACAGATTTAGAACTGCTGCTCTAAAGGGTTTAGATGGGTTAAAACTTAGTTAGACATGAAGTTTCTTTCATTTTAGCAGGCACTTAATAATTGTTGACTTGTAGCCATTGTCCTTTTGACAGGATTCCCCTAATTCCAGAGTATGGAAAATTAAACACTCCCCTAGAGTTCTGTATCCTTTATCCCCAGAAGATAAACCTTGGCTTACATGATCTTCACAGTTCTTGTTGAAAAGAAGCCCAATACCAGAAGTATTGCTAACAATTTTGTGCCTTTGGGTCCATTACATGACCCTGGAAAAATGCGGAAAAGCTAGCAAAAACTGTAAGAGATCAGTCAGTCAGTCAATGGGGGTATTTGGTAAGTAGGGTTCCCTCAAAAGCAATATGATAGCCTGTAATTATGCGTTGATATCAAAATCAATATGCAGACAATGTGATTAAAGCACCAGGCTCCGCTGGCATCCAAACATGGGCTTTAATTGTGCCTGGGTTGAGGTCTCCATGCCCTGTGTGTGAAGCAGTAGCTAGAGGGTCCCCCCCCTTTCAAGGGAAATTAATTACACCCATGATTCCCAATCCCAGGGGCTTCTTTTCTTAACCTTCCTCTCTCGAATCCCAGCGTGGTCTGAAGAGCAGTGTTTAAACATATGGCGTGCGGGCATTGAACGTTCTCACTGCTGCTGCAGGTCACCCGCAGCTGGGGTGCCTCCTTGCCTCTGAATGATTTTGTTATCTTGTCTGGTCTACACAGATTGCAGCCAATAAAGAAAAGGTCCTAATTTGTCAGCTCTTGGGGGGGTGGGAGGGGAGGGGAAGTGTTTACTGCCAGAGGGAAAAGAAAAGGGGAGTGAGGGGGGATTAGCTAGTTCATTTTGTCGATCTGACATGTTGCTTCTTTTCAGATATGCCCTGAAAGGAGGATGGCCCAGAGCCATGCGTTCCTGATTAGAGATGGAAGGCGGATAAAGAAAGAAGGAAAGGGCCGAATGTGGGGGGTTTAGGCAGCAGCCACAAAGCTTGCTTAGCCTAGCGGTTCTCAGTCATTGGCAAGGCTAGATGAAGAGATGTATTTTTCAGGGGGTGGGTTCTCACTCTGGGCTTCCGACAGCGAGACATGGTGATAGTTGTCAGAATTCAGGGCTGGCGAGGCTCTGAATGGAGTCACTGATGAGTATATCTGGAAAAGGGGGCCGGAAAAGCAGTCAGCCACCCACCCACTCCCTCCCTGTGCCCAGGACTGAAGAGTCACGGCGGTGCAGGTGTGCCAACAAGCCTCAGGGACCAGCTTCCCCTGGAAGCAGACACCAGTGGGGAAAGGGCCAAGACAGGCATTTGCTTCTTCTCTTTTTAAGAGAACAAACCAATAAGGGAATTGGGGAAAAAAAAAATTAGGCTCCTGTTCCTAGACAGGGCGAGGAGACGGGCAGCAGAAGAAGCCAAAGTGAATGGGAGGGGGAAGGGGAAAGGTTGGAAACGAATATATCAGCAGCAGGTGCCGATAAGGACTTTCCTTGCAGTTAATAAAACAACATGAGAGAAGTGATGGAGGAACACCACGTTTGGAAGCCGCTGTCGCTCAAGTCACGTGAGGTCTCTTAGGAGAGAGAGTTTGGGATTAAATCAGAATTAAAATGGGCTTGGCTTTTATAATGTGCCCATTTCTGCCCCTCTTTCTGCAGCAGATGGTTTTGCTGGGATTCCAAAATTTCTAGCCCTCACAGGAGGGCTTTTTTTCCTGTTTTGAATGACTTCATGTGAAAACCAATGTCTTTTTCCAGCACCATAATCATAAGAGATGATGTGCACCCCAAACCAGGTTTTTAATACTATGTCAATCACATTTGTACACATGTATAGGTTGTATATGGTGACTATTTGTGCTCTAGTATCTCTTTTACGCTGCTGTCAGGGATTGTGGGGAAGGCATAATGACCTGAGAGTCAGTTTATCTGAATTCTGGTCTCAGCTCTGATTGGCTATGTGACTTTGGGCAAGGAAGTCAGTTAACCCCAGTTTCTTACTTATGAAATGAAGGTGTTGAACTAGACTATCTTTAAGGTCCTCTCCAGGGTTAATTGCATTCTATTTTCTCTCATCTAAGTAAGACCCTTCCGTCTAAGTCCTAAGATATAAGCTCTGGCATTTTATGTTCAGAGTTCTTTCCTGCTCTGCCATTCTATGTCTTTGTTTTCCAAATCCTAATGCACTAGGTTATTGCCTTGGGTTACTTTCACTCAGCTCAGGTTGGAATGAAGGCAGGGAGGGATGGGGGGAAGGGAGAAAGGGAGGAGCCAGGGAAGAAGCATTTGGCAGCATTGAGATTGTGAAGGGAGCCAGTGATGCTTGAATTTAGTCTGTCAGTCTTGACATCAGATGTCTCCACAGTAAAGAAAGAGACTCAGTCATGTGTCATCCCTGGTGATAGCCATCTTTTAATAAGTCTAGTAAGAAAAACAAAAATGTATTCTGGTTAATTTAGGGCTCATCAACTTTCAAAAACACTTCTCATTTGTATTACCATCTTATGCCATATGATACACCATGACTTACTTAAAATTGCAGGTCAGAGAAACCCCATGGGCTTGTTAAATTCTAGGCTCCAGGTTGAAGTGTGTTGTGATAAATTCTTTTTCTTGCCTTGGCTATGTCCTTGATCAGGTCCATTAGGCAATTTCCTATTGTGATTGTCTCCCTATTATCCCCATGTTCTGCCTCCGTGACGAGGCAGTGCTGTTCAACCCAAGCCAATGTTCCCAGGCAGCATGAGCTGGCAAGGTGCATAGCCAAGCCAAGCCCTATTTAATGGGGAAGGTTGTTGTCTTGTCCAGGAGATGTGTGGCTTAGGGTTTTGTTTTCTGCCATTCTATAATAATTAGAGCAGGAGTTTTAGTTGCTTCCCTTCACCACTGACAAAAGGATGATCCCTTTTGTTCCCAGGGAGTATGTGAGAGAGCATCAAGTGCCTCAAACTCAGCATCGCAGACATACCTACAAATCTCTCTGAGAGTAAAGCACATTTTTAAGGGAGAATGATGGTTATGTGACTTCAGTGTAGTGGTACAGAATTGCAGTTAGCTACTCTGAACCAGCCAGACAGGCAAGTGGGGGCCAAACACAGAGGACTATGAATTCTGACCCAGCTTCTGCCCTCTATTCCCACACTAAAGTCAGAGCAGCTCATTAGGGCATGGGAGGGCAGTAGCTCTGAGCAACGTAAAGAGACAGCCATCTCTTGCCCATACTCAGGCTTTCTGTATAAAGTTAGTGTTTGTAAGACTGGACCATTTTACAGCTGTTGTATGGCTAATTCTATTGGAAGGAAGGAGAGATAATAAGCCAGGCAAGACCTCTTCATGGCAAAACAGTATAGCTTTGAAGGAAGTGTTCCCAAGTGTCTTTCCCTGTTAGTTTGTTTTCCCTTGTGAGGTTTGTGTCCAGGAGCAAGTCTTGTGTATCAAGTCATGCCTGAAGTCTTTTTCTTATTTTAATTAAACTATCTATCTATCTATCTATCTATCTATCTATCTATCTATCTATCTATCTATTCATTCTGAACTTTGAAAAAGCAATGAAAAAACATATTCAGTTTCTAACTCTTGCTTCATTTCTTACATGTAGTTATATAGTCCTTGTAGAAAATCCATTTTTCCCTTTGACTGTCTTGCTTACAAAATTTCCTTTGGATTTTGGAGTATCTCAGGATTTATGATAATTCTTTAAAGTGATTGGTGCCTTCTTCTGTTTACTCATCTCTCCAGTCTTAGTTCCTGAATTGAGGCTTTGTACCAGTGAGAGAGTTCCAGGCTCTGCCTCATAGTATCTCAGCCCTACTTGGTCTCAACCTGGGTCTATTGATCTCCATTTCCTTGGAGTGTGTCAACAATGCAGTGATTTCTAATATTTTTTCATTCCTTTAACCCCTTTCAAAAAACTGCTTTCAGGGAGTATGATGATTCTAAAATTGTTTCTCTTAGATCTATTCTCCAGGTCAATTGTTTTGATAGCAGATATCCTACATTTTCTTTTACTTTTTCATTATCTTGACTTTGTTCTAATATTTCTTGTTGTGAACTCTTAGTATAACTTAATATACTACCTACAGTACTCTTCAATTATTTACTGCTTGAGGCACTATCAAAGCTTTTCTAGCACAAACACCTTGGACCATAGTCATGAACCCACAAGGAGTTCCCAAATCACTAAATGGGAACCATTCATCTACATCAAGAATACTAGTAGGCTTTAGGCCCCTCTGGATCTTTAAGGTTAAGAGTTCTGAAAATTTAACGCCATTTGTGGCATCTGCAATGTCCAGGTCTGAGTATAACCATATCCAGAGTGGTTGCTACAACTTCCAAGGTCTACATTGTAAATTTCTGACCACTCTTGGGATTTCTGATAGATTCTCTCCCCTTTTGCTGCCTCAGGCATCAGAGTCTTGCAGGTTATAGGTATATCTTTCCTTAAAATGGTATCATTGTAAGTTTCTTGTGACTGTTGAACTAGAGGCACTACAACACAGAATTCTCTTCTGACTCATCAGAGACTAAGATTTTCTGTCTCTCACTAACATTCAAATAATATCCAGCTTTTGGTAGATGTTTTTCAAGTTGTCTGTTACTGATGTGATGCCAGTAAGAAACCTTTCATTAAGGTAGTATAAAAAGTTAGGACCTGGAGTTAAAACAGACATCTCACCAGTCAGATTGGCTAAGATGACAAAACAGGAAAATGACAAATGCTGGAGAGGATGTGGAAAAATTGGAACACTAATGCATTGTTGGTGGAGTTGTGAACTGATACAACCATTCTGGAGAGCAATCTGGAACTATGCCCAAAGGGCTATAAATAATTGCATACCCTTTGACCCAGCAATACCACTTTTGGGGTT